>CM053771.1:448577180-448677388 GCA_028658325.1 Potorous gilbertii | reverse complement strand
AATATAGAAAATATAAAAATTTAAGCATTTTGCCCGACCACTTCCTCCAATCCCGGCCCAAGAAAGCAAAGTTGTATTTTCCATGTGGTAGACAGTTCTATTTCCAGTTTTATGATAGAAGACACAAAAAGAAGAATTCAGATGAAGTATTGATTCATTGCACTATCTTGGTAATATCAGTTGATTGTGAAAAATTAGAATCCTAATTTGAGTGTTAAATTGAAGTTCAAATATCATTCAAATATATTTGTTTTCAATAATATGTAAATATAGACATACATTTTATATAGTATTTGTATAATTATCTTTAAAGATTTTATAACCTCAAATTTTATATACAATAATTCTAAAGTCAATTTGAAAGTGAAACATTCATGTTATTTATATTATATATGATATGCATATATGCAAGCTATATCCTTTATTTCTTATACTTGTATTTGTTATATATGATATGCATATATAAAATATATCCTTCTTAAAATATATGTATATTTTGCAATATACAGATTATAAATATTACATAAACATTATAAATGATATATGAACTTCAACGTAACAGAATTAGGATTTGAATTTTTCATGGCAAACTTTGATGAAATGTATAAAATTTGCTCTTTATGAGTAATACAAACCATTTCTATTTTGATGATCAGAATGGTCTTTCCTCCTTATTACTGGGATGGGTATATGTTCTCATACCACAGCACATAGCAACCACCAAGAGGGTATTTTTTTTATCCTCAGAATGAACCTCCTAATTTGTCAAATCTGTTATTTGAACCAGTTGAATCGCTAGCTTTTATCTCAATTTCTCGACTGCTGCTTAAGAGGATTAGAAGCATTGGCCAGCTTTACCAGGGTCCCTCACAGTAACGAGATCAATTGCAGCTCCTAGCCGAAAATCAATGAAGTGTGGCTTACTAAGTCTGACTGACTGACTGATGCACAGATTGTTCAGGAAGAAAAAAAAAAACCTTCTGCCCGGCTTCTTTAGTTACGCAAACTCAAGTCAGACAGAGAGCAGCAGCCAGTCTCTTCATTTTATGTCTCAGACATTGATTGTTTGGGGGCCAGGTGGTGGGGATGGGGATGGGTAGGAGGAGAACTGGGGAAAGGGACCTGGGGTGGAGAAGGGAGTTGAAGGGAGCAGAGAGAGATGGGGGCAGGGGGAGACAGATAGTGAGGACAGACAGAGAGATAGACACAGAGAGACAGAAATAGAGACAGAGAGAGGGAAGGAGGGACAGAGAGACAGAGACATGGAGAGACAGAGAGAATGGAAGAGACAGAAACAGAGAGACAGAGACAGGGAGACAGAGATGGAGAAACAAAGAGAAAGAGAGACACACAGAGAGAGTCAGAGAAAGAGGGAAGCAGAGAGGCAGACTGAGATAGAATGAGACAGAGAAATAGTGAGAAGAGAACAAGCAATACTGAGAAAAGCAGAACAACCACTGTTCTGTGTCGAGAGAAGTAGTGGAGTTAGTTCGTTTTACTAAAGGTAAAACAGTTCCCTGATACAAGAGGAAGATAGGTGTCATTCTATCAGTGCCTTCCAAATTGAGTGCCTACATGATAAATATTAAAATACTTTCCAATGAACAATCTGATTTTTGAATCATTTCACCCTTGAGCTCCTTTTGTTAAGCTATTCTGTAAGTTTGCAAAGCATCAAGGTAGAACAAGTATTCTTTTATTTCTGTTTACCAAAGATGTTATTGAGATAAAATACTGGAGGGTCAATCTGTCAGTCTTTACTCACTCACCAGGTGGGCATGTTGGGTTGAGAGTTTAATGTCTCAAGCTTGTCTGCTTACCTGACCATTGACTTCCTAAATTGGGGGTATCCATTTAACTTACATTGTAAAGGATTTAGGAGAAGGAATCCTACCTCTCCTTTTTATTCCCTGTGCAGCCTTGAGCAAATGCATTCTCTCTCTGGGCTTCACTGTCGCCATTTACGAAACAAAGGACCACCTTGTTCTGTGACTCTATGCAGAATGTGTAGGCTGACTGAGGCTGCTAGCCTTTCCAAAGAAAAGTGAGACGACCAGTCAATCTTAAAGAGGGGAAAGAGAAAAGAGAAGAAAAAAAAAGTTTGTCAGCAACATTTATTGCTTTAGAGCAGTGGTTCTTAACTTTTATTGTATCACCAACACCTCTGGCAGTCTGGTGAGGCCTATGGACTTCCTTGCGGAATAATGCTTTTTTAAATGCATAAAATAACATACATAGGATTACAAAGCATCCAAAGGTCAGTGAAAATAAAAATGTAACTTTTCCCTCTATACACGTTCATGGACTTTGGGATTCACAGATCTTGAGTTAAGATTTCCTCATTCAGACTTTTAAAAAGAGGCCCTGGTAAGACAAAGAATGCCGCAAAAGCTGGAGTCTCTATCTTGCTATATGTGTGTCCTGGAGAAAGTGTTTTCCTTTAACTTTATATCCTAGAGAAAAAAGGTTTACTATGGGGAAAACTTATTCAAGCCTCTTGAAAAACAGGGTTTGATGTAGAATTTCAAAGCCAGATAGAATTATTAGAAATATTTGGGCTACCCTCTCATTCTGCAAATAGACAAACTGATAGAGTGGGGCTGGAGGTTGGAGGTGGACTGAAAAATCTCTAATTCTGAAGAATCAGAATTTGAACTCAGGTCCTCTGTAAGCAGGAATCTGTCCTCTGTAAATTAAATGCGCTTCCCATAATTTACCAAGTATATTATACCTTTGCCAAAAGTCACAGTTAAAATGAAAGAACTGGGTGAGACCTTAACTTGGGGAAAGATGGTGAATTTTAAGAGGATTTAGAACCTAAACAAACTTAAACCAAGGCTGATTTCTCAGAGTTTTTAATTTCATCAGCATTTTAATTACAACTTAAATGTGAATAATACAATTCTTCTCCTTTTTAAAATCTCCACGGTCTGTTTCAAATAAGTTCAAGTTCATGAAAAAAATGTAGAAAGCAATTCATTATTTGTTAGTCTCAGGGAAATTTGTTGTCTAAATAATACATAATTTGAAATAAAGGTAGTTTCCCTCCCCCCTGCTTGTCTTGAACCTCTTTATGAAGGACACGAGCCTTTCAAGTGGCAGTTGAGTAAGGAGCCTGTTAAGCTGCTCTCTCATGAAAGGGGAAAGCTGAGGTAGAGGATCTTAACAGAAGTGGATGCGGGTACTCAAATGTTCTCTTTAGACTGGAAAATAATATTAGCTCAAATAATTATTTTACACAATTGAAATTTCCTGGAACTGAAAATATTGGCATTTCAGTGCTTTCATGACATCTTATATTCACCATAGTTTAGTTACAAAACTAACTGATTAATCCTTTTAAAGAGTGTCACCTGATATACCAAGAGCCATAAAACAGATATTGAATCATGAAGCATCTGAGAAAGAAATCTTTATTGTAATAAAGAAATACAGCAAGATTGTTTATAAGCACTGTTTCTATGTCTAAAGATTAGTTCATTCAATAAGAATCTTGTAACATGGTACCAGCATGGGTGCAATAAACTTTATGGAATGGCTCATAAGATTAGACTAATTAAAGATAATCTAATTTGGACAATTTTTATCTTCTGGAAAAGAAATGTGATGTCATTCTCTGAGAAGAGACACTGTTTCATCTCTGGGGGATGTGCTACCAAAAAAAAAATCTCTCAAGATATGTGCAATATTAAAAATTAGGGTTGATCCATAGGACAGTCTTAGATCTACCCATTGCCTCTCAAAAGATCCACCACATAGACTGTTAAGCCCCATAATTATCTCGCCTATTTGTGACAAGCACAGACTAATCAGTCTCTGAGGGAGTTTTCCTGCAGATCACTGAGGAGAGTATGTATGCCTCACATTTCTTATCAAGCTATTTTGTACTCAGTATAACATAAGAGCAGACCAAAGTTCATTATCCTCATCTAGACTAGAATTAATTCAAATTAAGAAAAAGAGACATTTTTAAAAAGTGGATTTCTTGTGATTTGCAACAAAGAGTCTTCACTATTTTTTAAGCACCATAGGTTCTAGCTGCCTATAATCCCATATTAAAAGATTAGAAAAAACATCTGAAGAAATCAGAGAGTGTCTAATTGAGGTTCTTGCCTTTAATCCTGTGAGTAGACTCCCTCTTGGATATCAAGATCTGTCAGTGCAGAGTCATGGGAATTGTGCAAAGAAAAAGAAACCATGAGGAATACAGCATACTCTTCCTATTTAAGAAATAAAAAGGGAAAAACACAGCCAGTGATATCAAAACATAAGTCAACACAAAATAAGGGGGAAGCAGACAAATTGGTTTACAAATAGAAACTTTTTTAAAGAGGAGGAATAAGGGGCATTGCTGCCTTATAATTATCTAAATCTACCTTGCAAGTTAAAACACATGAAATGAGTCTATTTTTTCCCAAAATAAGATTGTCTTTATAATCAAGAAATAGGATAGAAACAAAAACAAAATAGACTCAAATTGGAAGGCAATTAATAGCTTCAAATAGATTGGCCATGGAATACTTTGAAAATTTACCTAAGCTCATTATCACATTTTCTAAAAATGCTTCCGTTTCATTCAGATCACCAGATAAATGCATTGTAGTCTTTATTTTTCAAGTGGCATAGTAGAATATTGAGAGTTAAAAAAAAGTTTGTTACATAGGTACATAACAAAACAAAAAACGTAGAACTTTCATTTATTGACGAGTTCTCATGTGATCATAACCAATGAGGAGGTACAAAAAAAAAACAAAGGTCACAGTTTATGAGAAAGAGAGCAAATTAACCCTAAGGAAGAAGTAATTCTTCTGGGTTAAAGAGACAGAATCTCTCTATAACATAATAAACAAGAAAACAGATCCAATGTGAAGATGAAAGGGGAAAAATCAGGATAGAAAAAGAATAGGTCTGTCCTAAAATCAAGGTAAATATTAAAATGAAAACATAATACTTTAATCTCAAGGGTCTTTGCTTTGTTCACTAATTGCTTAGAAATCGGTACAAGCCACATTTGTAAGTTATGTAAGGATTTATATCCAATGAAATATATATATTCGTATGTATGTAGGTATAGTAAACACATTTCTCTTCAACATATTAAACATGAATACTTTAAAAGGGTTAATTCACTGCATATTTAGAAAGTTTTCTTTTATTTCCTTCATAAACAAACTCGCATATAGAAAAGTCATTTAAAAATCTTTTAATATGCAAGTTAATATTTTATTAACACTCTTTTTGAAAAAAAAATGTATCTGTTCCAGTAATCTGGGTTATGAGGTACTCCAAAAGGCAAGAGGAATCATTCTGTAATACAGAAAAAGCATGGAACTCAGGAGAAATACTGGGAAAAATTAAACAATCTAATACTATGTTCTTTTCTTCTCAACAGGAAATGGAAAACCTTTTTACAGAATAATAACTTCAATTTGTATATCATATTTCACAACCAACAAGATTCTGAGGCACTTCAAAAACTAAAAAGTATATAGTGCACAATATTAACATTTTAATGTTCAACATACATTCAGGCAATGTCTATGTGGAGTTGAATGTCTCCACATAATTCATCATCAAAGACCTGCCATGGTAAAAAAAGGAAATTTGTGAGAGTGTGTGCTTTTGTATGTTACCTCTTTATCTGCATGGATCAAGTTACCAGATAGTTTTACTCATCTCAGGTTAGTTCTTGCTGTACTGTCATAGAATCATTCTATTAGCTACTTAAAAATATTAAGTGAGTATGATTTAAGGCCAAGATGTGGTATTACGTCAGGGCTATAGAATCACTGTGAAATGCAGAATTGAGCAAAGATCTGGGGGGAATTTGGTCAGGGTAGCACTTGAATAATTTATATTTAAAAACTGCACAAATTAGGATATTTGTATGGATTGAAACCTCTATTGCCCAAATTGGCTTTACACACAACCTAGATCATTGTTTATCGCTAAATGAAGTCATATTTATAGTGTCTGTCAGAGCTGGCTACCATGTGGTGTACATAGTATATTTGAACACCTAAGCAACTAATTTTGAGATAGTAGGACTGACTTTTCTTTTCCTTTTTCTTCTCTTTTTTCTCTCCTCTCCCCTCCCCTCCCTCCTTTGCCCTCTCTTCCCAATTTCCTCTCCTCTCCTGTTCTCTCCTCCCCTCCCATTCTTTTTCTCCCTTCCCTTCTACTCCTCTTCCCTCCTCTTCTCTTCCCTCATCTCCTCTCCTCTCCTCTCCTCTCCTCTCCTCTCCTCTCCTCTCCTCTCCTCTCCTCTCCTTTGCTCTCCCCTCTTCTTCTCTCCTCTCCTCTCTTTTCCAAGACCTGGGGCTTGTTCATAGTAAAGAGCTCCTGGTGAGGGATTTTCTTTACCAAAACAGTTTGGCAACTTTCTTTAATGTGGTATTAGAGAGCTGCTGAAAGGGATAGAAAAGATGTGACTGACCAGAATCACACAGGTAGTAGGTGTCAGAAGAAGCTCTTGAACCCAGGGCATCCTGACTTGGAAGAAAGGAAAGAAGGAAAGAAAAAAAAGAAATTTGTGAGAACTTAGGTGCCAGGCATGGTCCTAAGCACTTTACAACTGTTATCTCAATTTTTCCTCACAACCCTGGAAAGCAGGTGCTACTATGATCCCCATGAGGAAAATGAGGTAAATAGAGATTGTGACTTGTCCAGGATCACCCAGCTAGTAAATGCCTGAGACTGGATTTGTACTAGATCTTCAGGACTCCATCTGCTGGGTCACTCTCAGGATTAATCACATAGTGATCAAATTTTCTTTGAGATGACTGAAGTAACCAACCTTTTCCATAGACACAATTACAGGTCAAACATAGAGGTTGCTATTTAGCAGTATATAAAAATATTTTAGTACTTATTTTACCAGTATGGGTATTCTCTCCACCAATACATGATCAAAATATGTACATTCCAGTTATTTTTATCTTATTTGGCCAATTTTAAGCATACTTTTTGATGAAGAATAGATGTCATATTCTATCATAGTTTGAGCACCTACTAAAACCAGGATATACTCCCTTCTAGCAGTATGTGTGTGAGTGTGAGTGTGAGTGTGTGTGTGTGTGCCTGTGTTAGGGTGCATCAGTCTAGAGAACAGGGTCTGTTTTTTCCTTATTTGGGTTCCCAGTGGCTAGTGTCACTGTTCCCCAGCTCCTCCCTGAGGGCCTGACTTTCTAGTTCAATCCCTCAGCACTTCCTTTTGAACCAGCTTTGGAAAAGAAAAAGATGAAAGAAAAAATTGCCCAAGTTGGCCACTACAACAATTCCATCTCCCACTTGACTCACAACATTCTTGGACACCAGAAATTACTAGGTTCATTTTATATTTAGAATAATCCAGATCTACATTGTTACCTCCTTTGGGAAAGCTATAAAAATATGAATCAATAAAATCTCTCTTCTGTATAGCTCCAAGATCCTATTGTGCCAGGAAAGATTCCAGCAGTAAAAAGATGCATTTTTTTCTCCCTATGTATCTCACTACATATCCCCTTTTCCTATGAGCATGCATATAGATCGAGAATGTAATGTATAGCTTTATCTTAATATTTATTACCTTTTAAAAAGTAGGTGAATAATAATATAGAAAACATAGACATGCACAGAGAGAGAAGAGATAAGTTTTGGAAGAAAGTTATGCTTTCTTGAAGAAAGAGAGGAAAAATCAAATTATAATCATGGATCTTCCAATCAGTGTGAATTCAAGTCTGTCCACATACACGTATCTTGGTCTGAGAGTTCAGCACCGACCACTTTATCACTACAGTTCTACTCCATGGAGACTGTTCTCTGTTGCTAGTGACTTGCTGCAGACCCAATTTCTAGCGAGACTCCCGTCTGCGATCCTCATTTCCATTGTTATCCATGGTACAGATACAGATCGATGCAACAGTGAACCTTTGGTGTCTCTGCTTCAGCTTACCCCAATGGAAGTAGCAGCTCCCATTGTGTCTGGGCTAAGAGATAACTTCTTGCACTCTGCATTTTGCCTTATCAATCTTCATCATATTCCCTTGACTTTTAGCCCTCTGATTGACAACCAAACTATCTACTTATCTCAACCTCTTGGATGGTACTCCTGACTAACTAAAGTGGCTGCACTGGTCTGGCATTCAGATTACATCTGCTCTCATTTTGTATTGAAAATTCTAAGAGCTGTCTTCTGCCTTGACTCATTCCAATTGAGGATTACTATGCCCTTCCTTCACACAGGAATTTCCATAATTTATGTTCTGCATGCCCACGTTCTTAATTCCAGAGTACTTAGCAACTTCCCTTAAGGAATTTATAATTTAACTGGAGAGAATAAGTATATACTTATAAAAATTAACTAATAATACTAGGCAATATATAAAAGTAAGTGTGGTATAATAGAAAAAAGACTAGACTTGGGGTTTAAAAAAACGGTGTTCAAATCTTAGATCCAACATTTATTAGCTATATAAATCTAATGGTGGCAGATGAGGTAAAGATATGACGGGTAGAAAAGTAAGTGATACAAAATAGAAGGAGAAAAGCATAAAGAAAGAACAGAGGCAAAGCTCTCTAAGAAAATTTGAAAAGTAGAGGGACTTGTGCAGTTTTTCAAATGGTAAGTGCTGAAGCTAGGACCTGGCACCAACCTTAGTGCTCCCTCCTATGATTTTCACATTTTCACATTTCTTATAATTTTCCTCCTTTGGGAGAGACTGAAGGCAAATGAGAGAAGATACTTTGCTAGAGCAAAGTGCCAGAAGAAGGATGAAATGCAATCAAGGGTTACGATAGAGGGACTAATGTTTCCCAGCATCTTCTGAGGCAAGAACAAAGTAGGAGAAAATGGGTAGCTGAAAAGTTTTGAGGATTTGAGGAGAGAAATTCCAGAATCTTCACTATGGATATCTTTCTTTGTGGATAATTTTCTCCTTGCTAGAAAGAAAAAAAAAAACCAGTCTGTTACCTTGTTAGTTTCTGTAATTCACTATGTTTTCTAACTTGTTCTCTATTGGATCAGTTACCATATTCTATATGCATAGACTTCCCTCCCCCAAGTAAAAACATGCATCCCATCCCAAATATGGTCATATTCAATATCAGTGCTCATTTTTGACCACTGCTCCAGTTTGAGGATATTTTGAATTATAATTCCATTTGCTAACATACTGGCAACCTCCTCTACCTGATGTCATCTGCAAATGTAATGAGCTTATTTGGCATTCCATCATCCAAACCACTGGCCAAATGTTAAATAGTGTTGAGCTGAGGACTGACCCCTGCAGAACACCTCTTGTTAGATTTTCCCTTTAATTCATTCCCCAAATGATACTTATGATCTGTATCTTTAGATTTCTAGCAGTGGTTAGAAATACTTCAGGACATAATATATTTCTAATAATTAAGAAATACTCTAATTGGAAATCATATAAGGCAGACAGTAGTAGAGCTCGGGAATGCTGAGCAGCACACATAAAAGACAGAGTTACACATATGCATAAAAAGGGCTAAAATTGGCCCTTATGAGTGTAACAGAAAATCACGAAGCCAGGAAAAAACACAGACTGTGTTGAAATGTCCATTACTTGCTTCAACCTGAACTAAAATGCCTATATGGCCCAGGGGAAATTAGAAAGAAAAATAGCATTTTATAAATCATTAAACCAAAGTTTTACTATAGCTATGTTATTGGTAAATCACTTCTAAATGAATATCTTTACCTCCGTATCTAATTGGAATATCATACCACACCTGGTGAATTCAGGCTCCTTTTCTTTCCTCATCCTTCTTCTCATTCCCAAGTCTATTACAATTCTACACAAAGGAGTACGGATGCTATTTTATCATTCTGTTCTCTCCAATCTAACAAACACATTAACTGCCTGTTTTATGCAAAGCTTTGTGCTAGGCACAAACAGAAAGACAAACCGGCTTCTGCCCTCTACAAACTTCCCTTCTATTGAGAGGGAAAGAAGAATTTAGTAGATATCTCTTGCTATGTGTCAGACACTGTGCTTTACAAATATCTTATGTACTTCTCACAACCATCTTGGGAAGTAGTTGCTATTATTATTCCTGTTTTAGAGTTAGGAAACTGAGGCAGGCAGAGATTAAGTGACTTGCCCAGGGTCACACTGCTTGCAAGTGTCTGAGGCCAGATTTGAAATCAAGATTTCTTGACTCCAGGTTCAGCATTCCATCCACTGTGACACCGAGCTGAAGTGGTAAGTGAACACAAATGTATAAAAACAAGCTAGTAAGTTAAAGAGGAAGAAAGAAGAGGAAGAGGAAGAAAATATCAGGTGAAGGTCTGAAGTACAGAAGGAAGTCAATAGAAAGGCATGGAGTTAGTGTTAGTCAAGCAACAAGCCCTTATAAACCACATGCTATGTGCCAGGCACATAAGTGCTGAGATAAAGGCACAAAACTTTAAGGAGTCCACATTTTAATGGAGGAGGCAACATTGAAATAATTATGTATGTCCAAAGGCATCAGGAAAGTAGTAGAGGGAGAAGAGAACACAGAAAGTTCTCTTGAAGAATTTGAGTTGAATCTTAAAAAAGATTTCAGGGAAACCAAAGGCAGAGGTGAGGAAGAAGAATATTCCAGGAATAGGGGAGAGCACTAAATCAAGACAGGGAGTACTGTGATAGAGGAAAAGGAAAAAGGTAAATTTAGTTGGATGACAGAGTAGGCGCAGGGTAGAAAAGTGCTGGAAAATAGGAAAAGCAGAAAGAGATCCTTTTGGGAAGACTTTGACTGAGTGCCAAACAGGATTTTATATTCAAGCCTAGGGATAATAGGGAGCACCTGAATTTTACTGAGAAGAAGGTTGGATTGATCTCACTTTGACAGCTGAGAGGAGAATGGATTGGAGTAGGGAGGAACCTGAGGTGGGGAAACCAACCACAAGTCTGTTAAAGCAGTGCAGGCAGAGGTGATGAGGGCTTTCACCAGAGTGGTGTCTGTGAGCAGAGAGAAGAGAAACAACATAGATGGAAGATGTTATGAAAATAGTAATGACGAGATCTGAAAAGATAAGTTGAGTGAAGTGAATGCAAGGGAGAAATTGAGAATGACATTCAAGATGCAAGCCTGGTGACTAGAAGAATGGTGGTGCCTTCAATAGTAATAGGAAAGATGGGAAGAGGGAAGGGTTTAAGGAGGAAATAATGACTTCACTTCTTTGTATATTAAGTTTTAAATGCCTTTGCAACATGCAATCTGATATGTTCGGAAGGTGATGTGATACTGGAGTTCAGAAGATAGGTTAAAGGTCTGGGAATCATAGGTATAGAAATAATTGATCTCCTGGGAGATAAGGAGATCCCTAAGCAAGGTAGTATAGAAAGAGATGAGGAGGGAGCAGGACAGAACTTTGGGGACACTTATAGTTAGTGGGAGTGACCTAGACGATGTTCTAGCGTAGGAGACCAAGAAAGAGAAGTTTGATGGTTAGCAGGAGAAACAAAAGACAGCAGTGTCATAGAAGTATAGGGTATTGGGAGTATCTAGGAGGAAAGGGAGATCAATAGTGTAAAGGGCTGTAGAAAGATCAAAAAGGATGAAAACAGAAAAACAGCCCATTAGGTTTGGCAACTAAGAGGTAATTGGTAACTTGGAAAGAATTATTTCAGTTAAACAATGAGGTCATCTGCCAGATTGCAGAGAATTTAGAAGAGAATGAAAGAGAAAGAAGTAGAGGTACCAAGTGGTATCTGGTTTCTTAAGGATGGCTTCTTAAGTTAACCAACAAAGAATGTTGGGATCAAGTTGTTTTTTTTATTCTGTTTTTAGATGAAGGATACATGGAAATGTTTGTAGGCAACAGGGATGGAGTCAGTAGATACAAGATTGACCAGAGAATGGGGATGATATGGGGTTGCAGTCAATCTGATAAGGAAGGAAATTGAAGGTAAACATTGGGCTATCTGCTTTAGCAAGGAGAAGAGCAACCTTCTCATGGGAGATAGGTGTGAAGAAAGAAGTGGGGTGGGGATTTCTTCATGATGTGAAATGAGGAGGAGGGGAGAAAAGGAATTTCTCCTTAAATGGCCTCATATTTTTTTTTTTTTGATAATGAATAAGGTGAGGTCTAAGAATGTTTAGAATAGCCGGAATGAGGAGTGAGATAGGAAATTGTTAAAAGAGGTACAAAAGGAACTGCAACACATGAAAACGAGTGAAGGAGGAGGAGGAGGACGGTAATAACTCAAGGTTGGCTTTTGGCAAAATGCAACTAAATGATCAATCAGCCAAGGGATTCAAGTGTAGAAAAAAGTTGAAGAATAAACTTATTATAATTATTAATTATACATTATTTATAATTACATACACATTATAAATATAATGTAAAATAATAAAATAAAGAATAAAAAGTCAAGAAAAGGACTTGAGGAAAGTACTGGTGTGATGACCTCATGTAGAATGTTGAGTTCAGAGAACAGCCAATAATCCAACCTGTCTAGAGGATGGAATGCATCAAGTGGTGTAAAATGAAATGTTAGGAAATGTATATGGGAACAAGATTGTAGAGGGCTTTAAATGCCAGTCTGAGGAGTTTGGATTTTACCTTTGAGACGAGAGGAAGTGACTGTAGATGTTAATGTAAGGGAATACTATAGTCAGATCTGCATCTTAGAAATATTAATTTGCTAGCTATGTTGAAAGATAAATTGGAGAAGAAAGAAACTAGAATGAGCAATAAGAATAGACAATCTACTATTACAGTTCAGGTAACAGGTGATAGCCTAAACTAGGGTAGGAGCTGTGTGGGTGGAGAGGAGATGCATGTGAGAGATGCTATGGACACAGCTGATTGTATCTTTACTGTAAAAGAAGAGGAAGATTTGAAGGGGATTGTCATGTCCTGTTTTAATGAAAGAACATGATTTTTGTCAGCACCATTGTATGATTTCCTTCAGCAGTTAGACCAGCTCTTGGGAAGGAATGAAGGTTCATAAACACAGAGTTGGAAATTCACAAAACATGAAATACAATGAGAGGGTGAGTGACTCAAGAGCATAGTGTATCGAAAACCTACCTGATCAAATACAGAGTCAAGACCTTTAAAGAAAGTGACACAGAAGTGAATAGGGAGGGGGAGAGCGACAGGAGAGCATAGTAAAGATAAAGATAGGTTTAAGGAGCTAAGGGAAAGAGAAAAAAGGCAGGATATTTTTAACAAAGGGAAGAATTTCAGAGTTCAAAATCATAGGGGTATCAGTTATATGCTTGGTGGAAATATCTAAGATAATGCCCCCTCTGGGAGACTGAGGTGAAATGAACATACACAGATATTGAAGATGTTGGTGAATGGTAGATTGGGAGGAGGGGGTTGTTGGGAGGAGAGAACAGGTCCCAACCAAGAAAACAAGAGTTGGGTTAGGGCAGAAGGCTGTGAATTTGGTGCTAAGTCCCTTGACGCCAACAGCTGACTGGAATAAGGTTCTGGATTAGGTAAGACAAAGTGATGTAATGAGGCTTTAAAAAAGAAGAGGTTGTCAAGAGATGCAGACAAAGGAATAGCCCAGAATTTTCAGGGAAGGGCAAGGATTGACCTCTTCTTCCTTTTAGCCTGCTATAATACAAGGCATGAAGGAAGTATTGGAGAGAATGTAGGGAGATTCAGCACCTAAACAGGGAGTCAGATTTAGTACTGAACAGGGCGTAATGTTGGGGGGAAGTTTGTGTTTGCTCTTCCACATTGTGGCTCCTTCTTTTGCTGTTTTTCCAACTCTTGCTCCTTCTTGAATGTTTACTACACAAATAAATGAAATGTTGCTTTTATGATATCCAAACAGATCTCTAAATTCATGGGTGACTACAAAGCAAAATTTGTGGGCATTTTTTTGATAGTGTTGAAGATGTGCAAAATTTTGCCTTGAATATGGAAAAGAAGAGGACAATTGAATTTTGCAATGTTGTGGTTTTTTAAAACATATTTTTATTTATTTTAATCAATATTTCCCAATTACATGAAAAAATAATATTAATTTTAAAAATGTCTGAGTTTTAGATTTTCTTCATCCCTCTCCAACCCCTCCTTGAAAAGATATGCAATTTGATATCAATTATACATACGAAATCGTGTAAAATATAACCCCATGTTAGCCCTGTTACAAAAGAAAACAGATAAAAAAATCCAAGAAAAACAAAGAAAGCAAAAAAGAAAGTAAGATTGAATCTGCACTAAGAGTTTGTCAATTGTCTCTGAAGGTGAGCAAAATTTTTCATCATGTATTCTCTGGATTTACCGAACACTAGATTACTACGTTTATTTGCTATTATATATTGTGTACCTAATCTGTACCATTGATCCATCATTCTATTTCTTAGTACCAGATTGTTTTGATGATCACCACTTGGTAAATGTGGTAATGCTAGTTTACGTCCCTGTACATTTAAAAACAAAATGATTCCCTTGATAGTCTTGACCTTTTGTTCTCCCAGATGAATTTTATTATATTTTCTAGCTCCACACAATAATTCTTTGGTAGTTTGATTGGTATAGGGCACTGAACAAGTAAATTAGCTTAGAATAGTTATTTTATTATATTGATTCAACCTACCCATGAACAATTAATATTCCTCCAATTTGTTTAGATGCCTTTATTTGTGTAAAAAGCATTATGCCTGTTATTGACTTCAATTTTAATTGTATTGTGATCTGAAAAGATGCATTTAATATTTCTGCTATTCTGCATTTGGTACTGAGGTTTTTATGCCCTACTACATGGTCAATTTTTATAAAGGTACCATGTACAACAGAGACAAATTCATGCCCCTTTCTATTCCCACTTTTTTTTTCAAAAAACTATCATATCTATTTTTTCGAAGATTCTATTCATTAGCTTAAGTTCTTTCTCATTTATTTTATGGTTACATTTATCTAGCTCTGAAACTGGAAAACTGAAGTCTCCAGCTAGTACAATTTTACTATTTCCTCCTATAATTCATTTAACTTTTTGTTTAAGAATTTGGTTACTATGACATTTGGTACATATATGTCTAGTATTGATATTACTTCATTGTCTATGGTGCCCTTTAGCAAAATGTAGTTTCCTCTGCTTATCCCTCTTTGCTTTTGTTTTGTCTAAAATCATGAGTACTACCCCTTGCCTTTTTCACGTCAGCTGAAGCATCATACGTTCTGCTTTAGCCCCTTATTTTAACTCTGCTTATGTCTCTCTGCTTCAAGTTTATAAACAAGATATTGTTAGATTTTTATTTCTAATCCACTCTGCTATCTGATTCCATTTTATGGATGAGTTCATCCTATCCACATTCACAGTTATAATTACTAACTTTGCATTTCCTTTCCTCCTGTTTTCTTCTGTTCTTCTCTCTCTCTCTCTCTCTCTCTCTCTCTCTCTCTCTCTCTCTCTCTCTCTTTCTCTCTCTCTCTCATTATCCTGTCCCTCCTCTGAAGTTTGTTTTGCTTCTGACTACTGCCTTCTTTTATCTACCCTCCCTTTCTTTTTATCCACTTTCCCACCTACTTCCCTGTTCATTAGGTAGATTTCTATTATCAGCATATATGAATGTATGTGTATATATAATATGTGTGTACATACAGACATATATGTATGCATGTGTGTTTATATTTACATACATGTGTATTATCATTCTTTGACATAGCTATTGGCTATTTCTATGATTTATTCTCTTGCTTTGTACAGATGCAACTAAAAATAAATACCCTCAGAAGAAAAACTATCCTTAAAAACATATATTAATAAAATAAAATAAAAAAAGAGAATTAATGAGGTAAATATGCAATTAAAATGATAATAGGATACAATTTAGTATTAGAACCCTCCCCCAAAAAGAATAAAAGAGGAAATCTTGAGAATTAGAGGAGAAATAGATGAAATGGAAATTTAAATGCAAAACTACAGAAATGATGAATAAATTAAAAGCTTGTTCTTTGAAAAGACTAGCAATATTGATTAATCTTTAGCCAACTCGATTAAAAAAGAATAAACAAAACAAAAACTGCTGAAGGGGAAATCACAACAAAATAGAAGAAATAAGAATTATAAACCCTGATCTACAGTATTTTATGCCAAAAAACACATGAAGACACCAAAGAATTAAAATATTGCCTCCAAACATATAAAATAGAGATCTTTATTTGACAAGAACTCCTGGAAAAACTAGAAAGTTATCTGGGAAAAATGAGGTATAGACCAACATCTTTTATCATATAACAATAAATGTAACATTTATTCATCATCTGAATATTTAAGCTCATACCATAACAAAATTAGAAGAGAAAGAAATCATATATCTTTCAATTATGGATAGTGCAAATTCTGAAAAAATGAATAGAAGTGATTATTTAAGATAAAATAAGTTCTATTACATTAAATTTTTAAAATCTTTTCCTGAACCAAATAAATGCAACTAAGATAAGAAGATGAGATAAGAATAATCCTGGTGCTTCACCTCATACCCAGAAAATTGACAAAGCTATTTTTTTAAAGTTGAAAATACTTATTATTGGAGGACTGTTGGAGGATATGAATACTAATGCATTCTTAAAGGTGTGAAAACAATTTAGAATTATACAAACAGTTGTAACAGTAATTTAAATGAAAAGATATTTTCCATTCATTAATAGACCCATGTGACTTGCCTGGGTCACATAGAAGCCTGAATCAGAGCTGAGAGGATGATAGTCAGAGACTAGTCAGAGCTGGGAAGGAAGCAGACAAGGAGGCAACTGTCTAGTGTGAATGAGAAAGCTTGTTTGTGATTTGTTTAAGGGAGCTGATTTGTGGGAAGCCTAACAGAGGGAAGGCTTGGGACTGGTGTTGTACTCTGCATTATTATTGTGTATATATTTCTTTGTTACTATGATGGATTTGGCTTTCTGGTGTCTGAATAAATGTTTTGGTTCTGTCTTCTACATGGAGAGTCTATTGTATTTCCCAATTCAGAATTGCACTGGCATATTCATTGCCACCATAGGTGCTGTGATTATTGCACTGGTACTACAATAGTATAACTGAAATGTACAAATACTTTGACTCACAAAGGACAATGATGAAAAGAAAGATCTTAGATACATTGTAACATTAAAGCAGCACTTTTTGTGATAGCAAAGAACTGGTGACACATTGATAAACATCTAATTGGCATCCTTTATCATAAGACATCACTCTCTGGGAGAGGATGAACTATATATGCAGTGAAAATGTAGGTAATATTACCTAAACAAAATAAAAGATATAAGCTAAAAGTTATTTTTAAAAAACTATGCAATATGCTACATGGAATGCAAAATTATGTGGTATCATCTTTTTAGTTGGCAATATAGATAGAACACCTCATAAAGACATGTTGCATGTTGCAGATGCTAAGTAGTAAGAGTTATTGAAATGAGAAGTTTATAAAAGCTTCTTAGAAGAGGTAAGACTTGAATTGGACCTTGAAGGATGAGTGGTATTTGAACATGTAGGGCATTTTAAGGATGGAAAAAAGGAACGAACAGTACACAGAGATGAGGACGAGTACAACATATGTGGGGTTAGTGAGAAAGTAAGCTTGACTGGGTCAGTAGTCCTTATCCTGAAGGAGGGGAACATAAGATTGGGTAGGTAGAAAGGCTCTTAGGGAACCAATATCTCCCAGTGAATAAGCCAAATCCTGAAAGGAACTTTAGGGAATGACTGTTTTTTATTTTTTTTTACTAAATAACTTCATTGTATCTACAGTTTTGAATCTATATGTATTTTCACATGAAAGAATCAGTCCCGATGTTTCAGACTTTGAGTTTCTTTCCCTTTTCACCTCACTGTCATTCTATTTCTTTAAGTCCCTGCCATGTCATATGTGTTGCGGGTGAATTTTTGGCTGTGATGAATTGCTGAACATAGTAGAGTTGGGGAATGTTTGCATATAGACTAGGAATGATAAAATACAGACATCAGCAAGGCAAGAATTTTGCCTCTCTCACCAAGGTCTAAGAATATATATTCCTATAATCAAGGCTGCCAATTCTGACATTCACATCCACTCTTCACTACAGAAAAACAAAAAACAATGTTTACGCACAATTACCTTTGTAATTGTCTGATTTATTTCCCCCCAATGGGTACAATGATTTTTTTTTTGTATATACACTTCTGCATTTATGATGCCTATCACTAAGGGCATTATAGATTCCTCAAAAGAGCTACAACAGAAGAGAGATTAGTGGAATAAGTGTCTCCTTTGTCTTTATTCCTCTGGAGTCATGGAATATTGAATAATCAGGGGAATGGGCTAAACTCAAAGGGAGAATCAAGCTTGTGGATCCAGGATTTGTATGAGGTTTAGGTGAAGAAGAATATCTTTTCAGAGAGATGGGACAATAGCTCAAGGGTGTAACAGGGTTAAGGGAATTTTTTTTAGGCTGAGCAGACCTGAGCATGCAGGCACTTAATAAATGTGTATTGCTAAATTGAATGAGCTCTCTAGGGAAATGTTCTGGGCCTTGTGCCTTCGATAGTGAAGTGTCTCTTATTCTTCACAGCTGAACTCAATGAGAGCTTTTATTATGGCTTAAAAGATGTTCAAAAAAGTAGTCTAGTGAAAAGTGATTATTTACATTTTGGGGTCTGGATAGAACTTTGAAATATATTTATAGTTGAGAAAGGAAGTAAATAATAACAGACTTTTTCTTCACCTAAATAAGCAAAGTGTTGTTTTTTTGCTTGGCACAAATGTGACACTTAATGACTGTTCATTGTTTAGAACTGTGCCTTGCATGTAGTGGGTGCTTAATATATGTTTGTTGAATTGAAATGAATAGTTTAGCACAGGACCCATAACCACTGTGGTGTGGATGGAAGAGGTCTTGTAAAATGAAAGTCTTAATGAAAGTATGTCAGCACTATCATACTTACGCACAAAGGAGTTGAATATTGTATATTGCATTTCACCTCATAATCATTGTGGATTTTATGCCAAATTTTTTGCGCAAAAGGGGTGCGACCATTATGTGAAGATTTAAAAAAAATTGGTGCTGATATTACATAAAAATCACTTACTAAACTGCCTTTGATGCAAGATTAGAATTAATGAAATACTCATAAATATACATTAAAATTTAATACTGACACTGCACATGTGCTGAGAATTCTAGGCTCATGGCTCGCAATGTACAAGCGATAAATACATATCCATATACTTCTAGTGAATACAATGCTGTTCTGTTTACCTTTTAAGAGGCATGGCGAACAGAATTATACCATGCAACAATCACATGATGAAAAGTTATAAACCAATTTTTGGACTAAAAAAACTGGGTGCAATGATCATGCAGTGAAATATGTATTTAAAGCATAGTCTTCAGTATACTTTAGTCTTTCTTGAATGATTATTTCAAGCTTTATTGCATACTTCAAAAGAATTATATTTTTGGAAATTAATTGGTCAACTTGAATTCTTCTTTATTGTTGTCATGGTTAAATGGAATTATCAGACACAGTGTTAATGTATTTTTTGGTCTGTAAACCAAGGATGTTAAGTCTTGTCCCTAGTATTTCTACAGTTGCTATCTAGAATTACGTATGTGGTGTAGTAGATAGAATATCTGACCTGGAGTCAGAAAGACGAGTTCAAATCCTGTCTTAGACTTTTACTAGCTGTGTGATCCAGCATAAGTCACTTAACTTTCTTTGACCTCACTTTCCTTATCTATAAAATAATAATAGCATCTATCTTAAAGGATTGTTGTCAGAATCAAATGAAATAACATTTTAAAGTACTTTGCTAATATTAAAGTGCTACATAAATACTAGCTCTCATTATTTTTAGTTTTTCTTTGTACCCCTGAGTCATCATGCCAAGCTTTAATTTCTCCATCTATAAAAATATGAAATGCATACTTTACCTTTGCAGAAATACAATGAATAATGATGAATTATCTAGTTTTGATAGAGTACTTAGGAATATTTATAATTAAATTACTAAATTAGAAACAAAATGCAAATGTCACTTCATATCGACATATTTTCTCTTATGGTTTTCCTAAAGATCTACCTAGACCTCAGCCATTCCTTATTCTCTCCATTAGTTCTCCATTTATTGTTATTTTGTTTCACTCCTCATCTCTATCATGACAACACAGATTCTATAAAAAAAAATGTCATTAAACTGCTTTGCCCCTAGGAAATGAATATATCAATTCACAGACCTGTGTTTTAAATGAGTCTACCTCTTAAGCAGCCACCCCTTCTGCATACAGAGATGGTTTGACAGAGGAATAAAAGTGTTGGCTCACTTGGAATGTGATAATCTCATATTAGTCTTTTTTCAGCTAAGAAGAATATGATCCATCAGGGAAATCGGAATCCTTTCTAACAGACAGTAGCGACCCAAGTTATTGGTCATGTTATTATACAACATCTCAGTAATGTTAGCATGAATTACTGCTCAGTTAACATTGTTTACCACCTAATTATGGTGAAGCACCACCATCTATCAATGACAGCTCTGTAAATGACTCAAGACACCATGGTATTTGCAACCGAAACAACAAGGTCATCGCAAGTTTAATTAGCTGCTGTTCATTACAAAACTGAGTAGAACCTTGTTCAAGAGAGAAAATTCTACATTTCAAACATGGCATGTAGGAAAATGGAAGGCAGGTTCACATTTCAGCCATACTGATGATAAAAGCTTTGAGTGATAGGAAGGAATCCTTGTTTATTGTGGTCTTAAAACTTAGAAATGGTCAATGAGTAGTGGAATCGATTAAATATAAATTAACCATGTACTGTTCTAGGGAGAGATAGGTCAATGTAAGTTATTACAGGGGAAAAAAAGTGGGCTTTCTTCCTATACATATTACTTGCCTAAACAAAGTCTTGTTGAGTGTGAAGCAGATCACTTTATGTCTCAATACTTTTGAAACTTGCTTGTAAATGAAAAACAAATGCTATGGACTTGATATTCAATATCACTAACATGAAGTGGGCATTCTGATTTTATAGTGAACTTGCAACCTGTGAATAAGTGTAGCTATCCCTAGTTGTGCTACTTAATTTGGTCAGATTTATGGTTAACTCTTCTGAATATTCTCCTGCAAAGAGGAGTTCAGTATTGAACTTACTTCTTGGAATTTGAGGAGATAAAGAATGCGCTAATCAAGTGTATTAGTAGTAAGGTTGTACAGAGGTCAGAGTGCAAAACCTCTACCAAGGTCAAGAACCTGATGATTAATCTGAATCAAAATGATCATTTCTACGAAGTGTTCGGTGCTCGATAAAACTTTCTCTGAGAGTGATTATAATGGATCATTTTGCCATAGTATTAATTTGGTTTTCTGTTTTCCCTTAAAATTCTCTGGCTTCTTGGGGTACAGAAACAATTTCTTCAAAAATAAACATTATATGTTTCTTTTTACATTTGTTTAGATTTAAATTAATTTTTGTTTGGTATTGCATATTTTTCTTTTTCTTTTCTTTCTTTTTTTTTTTTTACAGTATCTGTGACTTCATTGGCGTAGGGAACTTCCAGTGTGGAAACTGCCTTCTCTGATGTAGATGAACCATGTAGAGTCTTAAAAATTTGCCTTTGAAACAGAAGTTTAGTGACATAATTATAAAGCTATTATGACCAGGGCAGGCCTTGAAGGCATGTTTCATTAACTCTAAAGTCAACCTGCAATCCACATGACTACATTTTTGTTATATAGTGTCCTTTTTATCTTTAGTTCATGGCTGTGATTTCATGATAGTACAGAACTCCTGACTGACAATCACTTTCCAGTGATGCACATTGAAAACACCTGGAATTCATTGTCTTAGAGAATTATTGAGGGGTCAAGTGTCTCAGCCATCTACTCATTTCACTAACAAAGAAACTGAGGTACAGAGAAGTTCAATGATTTGCCAAGGTTGATGCAGCTTGTAAATCTCTAAGGTGGGTTTCACACCTTAACTTTTACTCACTCCAATCCCCAAATACTACAGATTATACCACTTGTTTAAAGGATACCACACAGCTATTTGTTCCCCAAATATTTTCTCTTTTTATGCCAGGATGTAGAACCAGTTCTTGTATTTAGTAATATGTAATCTATTTTAAAAAGTAATGTTTTTAGGAAGGAATTTATGTGCATTTTCAAGCATCAGCTATTAACAGTAAAGGACCAAATAAAAGATAAATGAAGCATTCATTTAGGAGCTTAAAAACAAAACTACCTCTTGCAAAAAATATAACTACAATAAAAAGTTTCTATATCATATATATATATATATATATATATATATTTAATTGCCAGACTTGCTTGTTTTCATCACTCCAATTCACACATTTCTTCATTCTTCACATATCTTTGTCTGCAGAGACACTCACTGGTTCTCAATGTACTACTTGAGCTGTAAACTCTTGAACTGTGAGTTTAAAGACCTTTTATACTTGGTAGAAAGTAATACCACAGGCACTAAGTCCTCAAATAAATGCTTTTGATGATAATTAGGGGGCATGGTTCTGCTCTTCTGTAGTGCATAAGGTGGCAGGCTAAGAGACATACATCAATGCATGGCTACCTAGGTAAACTCAGACCAACGATGGCCTCATATTGCCAATCACTTTGTGTGAAACAAGTGTGATATTGATGGTGAATAACCATGTGAAGTTATTGGGGAAAGCATTACATTTTACCCAGGTTTGGGATACAATCAATGTTTGCAAGCAGCTGAACAGCCTGGTTACATGATCCCTTGCATTTCAGCAGTGTGGTAGAGTGGAATCAAAGGACCTGGGTTTCAATGCTGGCTCTGTCATGTTTCACCTGTGGGATCTTGGGCAAGTCTCTTGTTCCCTGACCCTTGGATCTTATCTAGAAATTGCAAGTCTTGAACTAAATTACTTCTGACATAATTTCTACTGCTTAATCCTTTTTCCTTCATCAAGATTAATCTTCCAGTGGAATGAGGTGAGTAAAATGTTTTGTCTTTAGAAAGTAAGATCTATGCCTACTTAAGAAAAATGAATTGAACGTAAGACTGAAATTGAAGTTGTTTATACTTCCCATTAAAAATAGTCAACAATTTAACAGAAGAAACTGAAATTTATGAGATAGTTTGCCAGTATGATAGAAAACTGAACTCAGAATCAGAAGATCAACTCCATCTCCTCGAATAACATACTGGTTATTTAAGCTTGGGAAAGTCATTTAAATTATTAATTCTATGGACAACTCTCTAAAACTCAGTTGTAGAGGAATTACTGACCTGCTCTAGTAGAGATTTCTTTACCTTGAAGTTCCCTACATCAGTGAGTACAATCTGCATCCACATTCCTATCCATAGTCTTGCACTAATATATTATCTTCACTAGGTCACTTTGATACCAAGTGGCACAGCTGGGATTCAAACCTAGGACCTCTGACTCCAATTTCAGTGTTCTCCATTGTACCATGCTATCTTCCCAATAGAAATACCCTAATCCAAGGATGGGGAACCTGCCACCTCAAGGGCACATGTGGCCCTCTAAGTCCTCAAGTATGTCCCTTTGACTGAATCCAAACTTCCCAGGACAGAACCTTTGTTTGGATCCAGTCAAAGGGCTGCACTTGAGGATCTAGAGGATCACATGTGGCATCTAAGCTGCAGGTTCCCCACCCCTGCTCTAATGTAACTAGACTTCCATTCACTTTTGCTTTTGATCAGTCATTTCAGTTATGTATGACTCTTTGTGACCCCATTTGCAGTTTTCTTGGCAAAGATACCAGAATGGTTTGCCATTTCCTTCTCCAGCTCAGTTTCCAGATGAGGAAACTGAGCTAACCAGGGCTAAGTGACTTGTCCAGGGTCACACAGCTAATAAGTATCTGAGGCCAGATTTGAACTCAGGAAGAAGAGTCTTCCTGATTCCAGGCCTAGCACTCTATCTACTGTGCCATTTAGCTGCCCTATATTCTACACAGTGAATAAAGCTTGCTCATTCCTGTTTATTTGCTTCCTGCCAAGAAAATTATCCCTCCTCCTTTTCACAGCTCCACATTAATTTTAGTAATTTTACTCTTTAAGTCCTAGCTTAAGTTCTATCTTTTCCAAACTTTCCCTGATAACTGTAATCCATTACAATCTACCACCACATCCCCCTCTCCCTTACTCCAGTCTTTATCCCTAACCTGACCTAACAGAAAAGGCCAGTGTTATTTTCATGATTCTGCTTTTCAAGTTAGATCCCAGCATAAAAATTACTCTCGGTCATGTTGCTTGTTGAAAATCCTCAGGGCTTTAAATATAGAATTACAGCAGTAAAACCAGTCCATTCATTCCGAAATCTTTACAACACTCTTTTTTAATTTCAAGCCATATCAGAATTTTCTAGCTAAAAATGCCTCAGCGAATGCCATCCCAAGACTTTGATCTATATGTGATTTCCATTTCCAAATGAATTACTAAATTTTGGTCCAAAATTGTAGTTCAAAAATCTATATTATGAAGTTATTGGAGATCACAAAGAGGGATTCCAGGGTAATTTTATGTTAGCAAATGATTCTTAGGATTCAGTGTGAAAAGGAAATTTTAAAAGTCATGTAGTTCAACTTTCTCATTTTACCAGTTAATCAATTGAGGTACAGAGAAGTAAAATGATTTTCCCAAGCTCATATATGAACTAAGTATTTGACCCAGGATTTGACTCAGGTCTTCTTCCTCCAAAGCCAGAGCATGTTCATTGTGATCCCTGCTAGTACAATGACAAAATATAGTAAATCTCTTCCCTGAAGCGGAGAGGAGACCACAGAACCAAAACTTATGTGGATCTGGGTAAGAAGTAAAAGTAACAAGTCTTCCTTGAAAACTGGTCCCTCTTTGTGAAGTCAGAATGGTGATGATGATGATTCAGTTTATCTCTACCATTCCTCCACTTGCATTCCTATACAAGCCATCGTTGGGTTTTAGAGGTAAGTCTTAAGTCATGAAGGCTTTGCCAAGGGAGCCTAAAGCCTGACAGGCTTTGTCATAGCAGAGGATGGCATGTATTCTTCCTTGGAAACGCTAATCACTCCAATTGTACCCTAAATCTTACTCCTCCTCTCACATCCTCCTGGACCTTGTTCTTCTATAGGTCATTCTCATGTATTTTCTCCATCTACCTCTTCTTCTATCTAAATAAAGTTTGTAAACCTCATTTGTGTTCAACAATCTTCCATTTAATTATTTCATTCAATTATTGCTCCATCTTTATTGGGTCTTAGTTTTTTATACTTTAAAAAGTACTTTTAGATCTGTGATTTTTTTCTGTGCATGGAACTCTTAGTAAGTAAATTCTCTCCTTCAGGGAAGCAGCTTTTCTATAACTTACCGTCTTAGAAAGTTGACTCTGGTCCTAAGAGGTTAAATGACTTGCCAAGGGTCACATAGCCAGTGTGAACAGAAGTAAGTCTTCCTGCCTCTGAGGTTAGATTTTTACCTCTGTTGATTTTCTTTTTATACTTAATGTGTGTTTTATTTTATAAAGTGCTTCTTGTTTTTACCTCATAATCATTTCACAATATTCTTTGCCCTGCCATCTCATTCACATTGTCCTGTCCCAGGAATCTTAATTTTAGCAAAGGTGGTTAAGCGAAACCAACAGGAATTTGTCCAAGAGAGTAGACAGCATTTTGCACTCTGGGTCCCTTATTTCTACAACCAAAGGGACGAAGGTACATTTCCTTATCTTTATCCAGGACCAAGATTGGTTCTTGTCATTGCTGAGATTTGTGCTTCATTTGAGTGTTCTTTTCATTTACCTTCATTTTACAATGCAATCTTGTGTGTATTTTTTTATCTCCTTTGTTTAATCAACTCAGTATGGATTAAACCTATTCTTCCTGTGTGAGCAAATTCCTTATCATTATCATTTCTCTTATCATCTAGTGATATTCCATTATTTTAATATATAATATATATGAAAATATATAAATATAAATATGTATATATATGTTAATATAGTTCAACCGTTTCTTCAATGGAAATTCACTTTTTCTTTTTTTTATTTTAAATGTCTCAAGAGTAGTCCACATCACCTCCTTTACCTGCTTATGATTTATTTTCATTCTTTAACCAAATCAAAGCAATATGGCATCAGTATCTAATATTCAACTTTTTTAGCTGAATCTTTTCTCCAAGTCATTAATAACCTCTTCTACTATAATTCACATCCAAACAGTACATTAAGATTTACTAAAAATTCCCTCTTAAGTAGCACATGTACTTACATAATTATAGAATTTCAGTTTAGAAAAAGACTCTACTTCCATATAGTCTAACTTAAAACAGAATCCTTTCTTCAATATATCAGGCAAATGATGAAACACCTTTTGCTTGAAGATTTCTGGAAAGGGGAGTCTCATTACCTCTCAAGTTGACTCTTTCCAGTTTTGGAAAACTCTGATCATTAGGATTTCTTTTCCCTTTATTATCTAACCTAAATTTGTCTTGGAAAATTTTACCCACTACTCCTAGTTCTGCTCTCAGGAACCAATGAGAATAAATTTAGTCTTTGTTTCACATGACAGCCCTTCAAATACTGTTACTCCTGAATCTTCACTTTTCTATGCTTACAATTTCTGATACTTCATCTGTTCATATATCGACTCAAGACCCTTCACTATCTTTGTTGCCCTCTTTGGAAACTCTTCATCTTACCACCCTCCCTCCTAAAATATACTAGCTGGAATGGAGTATAATACTCTGTATGTCATCTGATCAGTACAGAAAGATGATCACTTCTTTATGCTTGGAAATATATATGAGTACACACACATATACATAGTACACGTGTTTGTATATACACCTGCATATACACACACATACCTATATGTGTATGTAGGTATATGTGCATCTATATATACAAGAATCTAACAATTAAAGCTTTCCCCAAAAGAAAGGAAATGTGAGCCAGATAAACTGGAAGGTTTGGATCAAAGAAGGAAAAGTGTCCCCTGAATGAATAGGAACCTAGATTATATAGCTAAATTCTTCATGGGTATAGAGACAGGGACTCATGGCAAAGATTCTGGACATAAATACTGATTATGTCATTTGTTGAGCTTTTTCAGTGGCTCCATTACAATTCTAACTCATGTTAAGTTTATAGCCCAGGAAAGCTTCCTGCATATCTTTCAGACAAACTGCTATCTAACAATGGTTAGTTGGAAACAATGGAAAGTTCTTCTTTTTTGTATTTAGGAAGTTGAATTTTTTGAATTTAGTGAAATTTACCTTCTTCGATGTAGCTAAACATTCTTGCCTGTCAAAATCATTTAAGAGCCTTACTGTAATCTTGTCTGCTCATTATCTCTGTTAGCTTTGTACCATCTGCAGACATGATAAACATTCCATTCAAACCTTTATTCAAGTCATTTAACAAAATATATATATATATATATATATATATATATATATATATATATATATATATATTAAGGCA
This sequence comes from Potorous gilbertii, assembly GCA_028658325.1. Classification (NCBI taxonomy): domain Eukaryota; kingdom Metazoa; phylum Chordata; class Mammalia; order Diprotodontia; family Potoroidae; genus Potorous; species Potorous gilbertii. The sequence continues at coordinate 448,649,974 of CM053771.1, read as the reverse complement.
CAAAGGACTGAGCACCAATCCTTGAAGCACTCCATTGGGGATTTTCTTCCAAGTTGATATGAAAACAGGAAAGACCTATCATATCCTGTGATTCACCCAGTTCCAAATCTATTGAATTGTATTATCATCTAGACCACATCTCTTAATCTGTTCCACAAGAGACATTGTTAAATGCTTTGCTAAATTTAGGTAAACTATAAATGTGACATTCTTCTGATCTGCCAGCTTAATAGCTTTGTCAAAAAAGGAAATATGTTTAGGGAGTCATAGCATGTTCTTGATGACCAATGTCATCATTGTATCCTTCTCTTGAAGTTCACTACCTATCCATTCAATAATACTTTGGAGAATTGTGTTAGTAATTGAAGTCAAATTCAGTGGTCTGTATTTTGCTAATTCCATTTTCTTCTGTTTTTGGAAAGTTGGGACATTTGCTATTCTCCCATCTTATGCCATGTTTTTCATTGTTCATACTTATTGGGATCCTGTAATCTGGAAGAGACATTAGAGATTATTCAGTCCAATGCCTTTTTTTTTACAGATAGAAGACCAAAGAATTTAAGTGACTTGACAAAGTTATGAATCGTAAGATATAGATTTTGGATTTGCACCATTGTCCTCTAACATAATACTTGGTAGTGTAAGGTTACCTCTCTGAAATTCATGTTACCCGCCTTGTATGAATCAACAAAATAAAAATACTATTCACAAGAGTGGTAGCATTAAGAAGAATATGTGTATATATATATATATAATGCATACTATATTATAAGATGTACATGATTAGAGTGTGGACTTTTGAGATGTAATCTAATGTTTTCTTCCATTATAACAGACTTTTCACATTAATAGTATGATAAATCATTGTAATAATGTTTTGTAGCACCTAAAATGTTTACAACTCTCTTCTGCAATATACTAATGATGCTAAGAATGTCCTTGGGTGAAAAATCTCATTTCATAGAGCCAAGTATACATAGCCATTGATATTTCTTATAGCCTAGCTCAAGATGAAGAAAGAGAGAAAAACATAAGACTAGCTTGACATTTATGATTTATGTTCTTTACAACCATCCTCACAGTTGAAATCCCATTCACGTTCCTTTGTATCACTTTATGTTACTATCAGTATTTTCATCTATGAAAGAAAATCCAAGAATGTCTTCATTGTTAGCAAAATTTCAGTGACGTCTCTTCTATTACTGTTTTAATTCTTCTCAAATTTTTCATTATGAACATTTTTACAAAATTATAAAAACATTTGCTCTTTATGTTGCTGATCATATTATTAAAGTTTCTGATGGCAGAGATAATGCATCATTTTTCTTTGTAGATCCTATAATGTCGGTATATAGTCTGAGTAGTCACCTAACATATGTGTGGATTTTTTAATAACGTAGATAATCCAAACTAATAGCTAGTATTATATCGTTCTTTAATGTTTATAAGACACGTGTGCTGGCACATTTGATCCTCACCACAAATCTATACAGTTGGTGTTCCTACCCTCTTTTACAGATGAAGAAACAGAGGCTCACAGAGTCTAAGTGACTTCTCAGGGCCACGTAGCTAGTATCTGAGTCATGATTTGAACTCAGGTCCTTCTGATTCTAGGTCTAACACTCTATCTGTTGTGCTACATTGCTACCTATCATTGTCAAAAAATGTGGAATTTGGTGCTATCCACCTACCCAGGCGAAGCCACGTAGCAATAACATGGGCATCATTATAATGAACACTGTGGTAAATAACCTGAAGAACTCACATCTTCCTGGTTTCACAGAGAAAATGTTATCGTATCTGTTATTTACATAGAACTTCTCAATTACTTTCAGAGCATATACATTTACTTTATCTGATTATTTATTTTAGCTTGTTTTATTCTTCTATTATTTAGCTTTGGAGAGAGAAAATGTGGCTTCAAATTCCAGCTGCCTCATCTGTCTAACCTTAAGCAAGTCACCATCTATTTCAGCCTCTTTTCCTTCCACGTATGTGTATGTGTACAAGATGATCTTTATGAGGGGCCTCAAACCCATCAATGAATTGGGGAGGTTTCTAACCCAAGCACGTGAAGACTTCCTCTTGTGGAATAGGTGAATGGGAACGATTTGTTCCAACAGCTATGTAGGCGACTGAAGCAGTCACTGTGGAGTGCTTAGAGTTTAGTCAGACATGAAAGATGCCAAGGTCGTCCACTGCATCCTGGGACATTGCCAGTTATCTTGACTGTTGTCTCACCACTGGACTTAGCTGATGACTTTGTGCAACTCTGCCTCACTTAAATCCAATTCCAAGACATTGGTCCTTTTTGAAAATGAAGAACAAGCAACAGTAGTATATATTGGATGATCTTGATGGATCTTTCTATCTAAAACTCTTGTGGTTCATGATCAGCACTACACACCTTCTATATGTCAAAGGATGCAATTAAAGGGAAGGAAAAAAGAAAATTAAACAGAGACTCATCCCCAGAACTACTGGAAAGCATTGACTAGATGTTTATGTATCAATTCACAGGAGTTTGAGAAGACAAATTGCCCTGTTCTCCTTCACCCCCAGTGACATGGGACAGTGAAAGGCAGAAACTGAGAAAGGGAGAAATTCTCTCAACCCCAGAAGAAAGGAATTGTTTCCCAGATAAAATGGAAGGCTTGCATCAAAGAAAGAAAAGTATCCCCTGACTGAATAGGAATCTAGATTATATAGTTCTTTATGGGGACAGAGACAAGGACTCAGGGCAGAGATTCAGGACATAAAAATCGATTATGTCATTTGTTGAGGATTTTTTATTGAAATCACATATATTCTATGTTTTAGGACTAGCCATGTAAATCAATTTTACTTAGATTTCTAGAACAGAAATAATGGCATCTGCTTGAGGGACTTATGTCCCCAAGTCCAAGACTGGAGAGCATTCCTGAGTTAGGTAGAGGGGAGCAAAACTGACTCTGGGCACTTTACAGTTTACCTGTGTGCTACTAACATTTGAGTGCTCCCGTTGACAAAGACAGAAGGCAATTGTCACAGAGCTCTATGTTCCTATAGCCATCAACGCTGTTTACAAAGAGCTACCCCAACATGATCATTTGCATATCATTTACATTTCCATTGCCATACCTGTCAATCAGTACCAGCAGTGAACAAATCAGGCTGTACACAGGGGAGCTTAGGCCAAAGAAACTAACAAACTTCTTCTAAAGTGGATGAAATCCACGCTAACCAGAAACCAACAAATTCTGAAAACACTTAGGCAAGTCTGAAGTAGGAGACCTTGAATGACTTAGCGACTGCTGAATTATACCACGTTAATTTTCTACTCCAAACAATTTGGAGACTCTATTATGTGATTACACTAATATTTTCTTTTTGCCTTTCTTTTTTTTTTTTGGCCAATTTGGGATAAAGATCATCTACCAAGCAACAGAACGGCATGGTTTAATATTTCTTAGAACTAATTTAATACTCTGGTAATATTTTCTTAGATTTGAAATGAATAGTTTAAGGATAGGTAGATTACCTTCCACTTCATGATCCCGAAGAGATGCTTAGAAAAGCGATATACAGGTAGCACTATAAACACAAAATTCTCATTTTTTAGGTGACCACTAGCATTTTTAGACCTAAGAGCCTGGAATATTAGCTGGAAATTTTCTTTTCAGATAGTGTTTCTATGGTGTTCTCTTGCTGCTTATAATTCAACTTGGAAGATATAAACTCTCCATGAATCAGGACACAAAGAAAGCACGGATTGTTTAATAATGAAGCTTCAAGAACTGATATTTCTTTAGGGGGCAATATGCGGTTATTGTGCCTTCAGAACCCCTGGATTGAAGAGATGCTTAGTAATCGTTAGCATGGTGATCTCTGGGTATTTGCTGCCCACATGTGTGGGGCTCTACATTAGGCTTCATAGACAACCCAGCAGTCTTGGCTGACAAAGCCTATTTTCCAGCAGGTAAACCATGTTACTGAGGTTAAAACGTTTCTCTCTAGAAGAGTTTCCATATAACGCAGAGGGATACCATAAAAATTAAAATTTCGAACATACTATAATGAAGGAGAACACAACTGACAACCCCTCCTAGGCCTAATGGTAAAGCTGGAATATTGTCACCTTCCTCTGAAGCCATGTTCCCTTTCCCATCGGCTTGGGCCACTGTTCAAATCTATGACAACTCCAGTGGCCATTTAAGCAGAGGGGAAATAGTGTAATCAACACCTTCATTTTAAACAGAAGACCTTTCTTTGTTAAAAGTTGTACACAAAAGAGATGTTGTATAGAAGTAAGACTAAGCAGAAAACATGGTAGCAATTTGCTGAACATGGAGACTTATTGAGGATGCAGTCCTGAATAATACACACTAGCTTTACTCTTGCTCTTTAGTCTGTGTAGAGAAGCTATGAATCATTCATGGTCTCCCAGCTGAGAAGGGCTTCAAAGGGGATGGTTCTGATTGGATGTCCTGTGTGAATTGCCATGCTGCAGAATCCCCTATACCCCTAGCACTGGAGGGTTGAGGAAGCACTTTCATCTGGGCCTCCAAAGTGTTTAGGGTCACAGTTCACCAGGAGATAACGATGTAGATGTACATTCAGAATTAGCTGCAGAGATACCTGTGTAGTACGGTGTGGGAAAGTGAGCCAGTTAGATCCCCAGTGGATGCTGTGAATCAATTACTGTATTCTGAATACAAGGTTGGCTGCAGGGGATAAACAGATGTCAGAGAATTTTTCCCTAATAAGACCCTAGTAATAGAAGAGCACTGTCAGCTTCATTTTGCATTAAAAATCTCATTTCCTCTTTATATGACCAATTTTATTAGGCCCCTAAACAAAGATATTTTGTGTAACTGTTAGCAGTGTGATGTGAATGGTGACACTAAATTTGATATTTTCAAATTTTGTCACAAAAACAAGTGATATGAAATCAGGCCATCTGAAGTCATAAGTAAGGTGGTCTAATCAAAAAGACTCTCAGTGAATTTCTTCATATGCTGTTAAATGATGACTGATTTTCATGTTTGATTATGAACATCAAAAATATTTTAAAAAATACAACCATCTAATGCAAAGGATGAAGATCATTTCTCAAGATCTTATCTTGTCCTTTTGACTTGCTTGCTTACTTCTATTTAGGATGGTATCAACACTGTAGGACTGTAACTAGAATTCAAGCATTGGTTAAACTTTGGAGGTAATTTTGCCTTTAAAAGATCATACAATGAAAAAGCACCCTGGACTTCTGTATTTTTATCACTAAGATTAGTCATGTGCAAAGGGAAATTGACTGTTGGATCCCTCTGCTCGACACCCTTTGGTTTCTCCAACAGAAGTAGGTGTATCATTTTGAGGGCTTTGCTAATATCCAATTAACCTCTCCCTTCATCTACAAGAGAGATAACCTCCTTCAGGCTGTCAAGTAATATATTTTCTGAGCTTGGTTCAAAGTGGAATTAGTTAAGTCGGAGAATGGAACTGGTTCACGTTGGTTGGCTCAGTCTTCTATTGATTTGCTGCTAAAATCCCCATCATTTTAATATTCACTGTCCAGTTGAAAAAACCTCCCTTCCTAACATTGAGCAATGAAACCTCAGTAGAAGAAGTTGTATCTTAAAGAAGGGAATTTTAAAAAATGTAGTGAGCAGATGCTTGTTCAAATTAAAAAGAGGATCTGGAATTATATTCAATAAATGAGCATCCAGATAACCAAGGCATTTGGGAATAGTAACGGCAGTAAACAAGGACTATACTATAGAACCAAGTTATATATGTGTTTATATATTGAGATGATTAAGCTTAGATCAAAGGCCAAATAGGTTGTCTGCTTCATGCTAATAACATTTACTACTTCTCTGATGCCCCATATTCTCTCTAGCCATTTAATATGTTCTCAGGAATTTATCAGATGATGAACATTCTAAAAATTGTGATTTTTTTCCCTTAAAGTATGAGGGTAAGAGATACTCAAGAAAGCATACATTGGTGTAGATAGATGAGACAGCAAGAAAGCAGCAGGTGGCACTCTTCCCTTGGCATCGATGCTTCATTGAACTAATATCCCATAGATGGGCATGTCATGTTACAAGTGCCAGGTTGGGATGAGATATTCAAACTAAGGTTCTGATTGTTCAAGACACCTTGGCATGTTTGAAGGGAGTTAGTGGGGTCCTGGCTACATTCCAATTTGGTAATTGCATTCTGTCTACCAGTATTCTTCTATAATTTCAATTAAATAGGATGTTCTTCACTTCTTGGACTAACTGTTGGGTAATGAGTTGCTGGCACTATTAATCAAAGGCTGTGTTCTTACCTAGAAGTGGATGAATTTTAGTCAGGGCAAGATGACTTTTATATAGAAAACAGACTATTCAAAATGGATCATTCAAAATGAATGACATTACTTACTAGCAATAGGCTCATATTAATTTCTACTGATAATGAAAGATAAATAACAAACTGTAGGAAGTAGATTATATTAATAGTGAAAGATTCATAAATGTATTGAGTAAGGAAACTGGAATTATTAATGGTTAAGAATAGAAAGAAGGAAGGTATAAGTCTTTAACTGTTTGGTGTTAATAGATTAATAAATGTATTCATATCCAGAGCCCGAGGACTCAAGGAAAACATCTAAAGAGTGATATAGCAGTTAGTGTGACAGTCATGGCATTAAGTAGATTATGGAAAATTAGAACGCCATATGAATTTTTGTGATGTTTTCTAAAAAAAAATTTGGATTTTTATAAATTATTTTATGTCTAATATATGGATTTTTATGCCTTCTAAAAGCAAAATAAAATCTAGGCAATACATGAAGCTCTTTAAGGTTTTTAAGAACAGTATGAGCAACTAAACTCTGACAAAGTGATAAGAACATGGGTACCAATAAAGGTTAGGCTAGGCAAAAGAGAGATAGTATCTTCTCCCTACTGGAGGCTAATAGACAAGTCTAGATGACTACTTGTGGGGAATTCTGTAGAAGTGATACTTACATACAGGTTAAACTACAGGAGGGAATTCTTAGCTTCTGTGATTTTGTAATGGGGAGAATAGCATGGAATTTGTGCAAAGGTGAAAGTGAAACTGAGATTAAGACAGTGATGTCATGATTCTCATGGATTCTGATCTGATTGTGCCATCCTATCTAGTCTAGATGGAATGACCTTTATAAATAATATAAATTTTCTGTGATTCAGGAATGACACTATCTGATAATTAAGAGTTTTGTTGTTCATGCTGTCTACAGGTCACTGACACCTCCCTACTGGAGCAAAAATGAAATTTGTAACTGGATCTGGTTGTTAGGACAGCCTGACTTACTTGATCTTCCTCCTAAGTAAGGTAACAATTTATTAGGAAATAGAAAAATTCTGAACCAAATTCTTTTGTGCTCCTCCTACTGGTAGAGTAGATTGTTGACATTATTTTAGGCATTGGTGAAGTATATGCAAAGTATCTACAATAATTTTTGAGGAATTCACAAGACAATAATAGAGGGAACAGTTTTCTGTGGACTAGGTCATCTCATCTAACCCCTTCATTTTAGAGATGAGAAAATTGGGGTCAAAGAGGGCAAAGTTACATGGGTAGTGAAAGGAAGAGCCAGGATTTGAACCTAGTTGGGTTTTTTTAACCTGAAACCCAGTGTTCTTTCTCTACAAAAAAATTAGGGCTAGTTGTTGCATTTCAAAAACTTCAGTTAGCTACTAGAATCAATAATTTCATTTATGTGATTATTTCCCAAATGATGTGGAATATGCATCTCTCTATTTCAGTATCAAGCCTCATAATCCTGTGACTAACTTACTAGACTCTCTAAACCCAATTAGGTGGATCCTGAAAACAGTCTGTTATCAAAGCTATAACTGAAAGCCTTTGTGACTTGATAAAGCTGCCAGAGCTAATGGAGCCTTCAAGAACTCAGGATTCCTTCCACAGATCTTAGGAGGTATTTGTCATATTTAGGTGTATAAAAATGCATAGTTGTACATTGAGTAGTCAATGTAAATCACATGATAAGTGAGTTATTTAGAGAAGATGATGTTTTCATTTGGAGTAACAGTGGCCACCATTAAGAAGACAATGGTGTGTCTTGTTCTTGGGATCCATGATAAAGTTTACTGCACCATTTATTATGTACTGTATGTTCTAGAAAGCTGGCACCACAGCCAGAAGAAGCAAGGTGATGGAGTGGATAGATCACGAGACCTTAAATTAGGGGGTCCTGAGTTCAGATATGGCCCTTGATACTTATTAGCTGTGTGACCCTGGGCAAGTCACTTAAGTTTTCTGTGCCTTGTTTCCTAAAAAAATGATAATACCTATAAAGTGCTTCGCAAACTGTAAAGTACTATATAAATGTTAGGTATTATCCAGGAATACTTGGGTTGTAGTTCTTCCTCTGACATATGCTTGCTCTGTCACTGAATGGGCATTTCTTCTCTCTAAGTAAGTACCTGAAAAGGCCTTACCCTCAAAGGCCAAGGTCTCCCATTCCATCCTGGGTCATCTCCAGTCATCCTGATTAATATCTGGTCACTGGACCTAGATGGCTCAGAAGGAGAAAGTGAGGGTGGTAACCTTGCACACTCCTCCTTCACTCAAAACGAAGTCAACCGCAAGTCATGTCATCATTTCTCTGATGTCATGGTACTCTTCAAAAACGAAGGACGAACACAACAGCCTGTGAGGCTTGCTGAGTGGTGCTGGAAAATCGCTTAACCTTTCAGGTTTAGGAGCAGCAAGGAAAACCAGAGTTCAAACCTGACCTCAGTTACTGGCTGTGTGATCCTGGGCAAGTCATTTGCCTTCTGTTTTCCTCATCTGTAAAATGGGGATATTAATACCATCTCTCTCCCAAGAGCATTATGAGTATCAAATGAGATAATTGTTGTAAAGCTCTCAGTATCGTGCTCAGCACATAGGGAGTGCTATATAAGTGTTGAATACTGTTATCAATTTACTCATCTGTGAACATGTCATTTCCCTTAGTAAATTGTAAGCTACTTGAAGACACCACTGGCTCACTTTTGAATTAGGATCTCCAGTAATTCTTGATGCATGCCAGGTTCTTGTGGTTTTTCATTCATTTCAGTCATGTCTGATACTTCACATCCCCATTTTGGGGTTTTCTTGGCAAAGATACTGAAGGGGTTTTCCATTTCGTTCTCCAGCTCATTTTACAGACGAGGAAAATGAGGGAGAAAAGGTTAAATGACTTGCCCAGGGTCACACAGCTGGTAAGTGTCTGAAGCTAGATTTGAACTTGGGAAGAATATTCCTGACTTAAGGACTGGCCCTTTATGTGCTGTACCACCTCGCTACCCAGATAACATCAAATTACTGACTATTAAAGAAGAGTTCCTTGAACCCAAGAACAGTAATTGCTCTAATTACTAAGTTATCATGATTCACTTACTGAACTCTTTCATTCACCTAATGATTCACCTAATGAATTCTTTTTTGTTTTTAAATTGATTTAAGTACTTCTAAATTTTGTCATTTCATTATAGGCCGATGATGCCTGGAAATGTACTTGTTTTGCATATAAGGAAACTCATTCGCAATTTATCCTGTGCATATCTTGTTTTTACATAGTTGTTTGTATGTTATCTTCCCCATTAGATTTGTGAGCTCCTTGAGAGCAGGACTAGGGCTTATTAGTACAGGGCTGGCACATAGTAGGCTCTCAATAAATATTTATTAACAACAACCCAGAGAGGTGAGATGAATTGCACATCAGTATTCAGTGCATCACAATGTAGATATTGAATTTACTGAGAAAGTCCAATGATTTAGTGAAGAAGTGTCTCTTACCTATGGGGTTGTGATATAAAATCTATACTATCTGCTAGGAGTGGTATACTTAGAATTTGCCAGTTGGAAGGTATGCCTTTTTAGAGAAAGTGCCATCTTTTGGTTTTACATACGTACTTTTCCTAATGTAGAATATCGCAAAACTCTTAGGGAAAAACTGAACTAAGATTTTTGAAACACCTTGTATATATCCCTCTACTTCATCCTTCAAGCTAGCCCCTATAATAAGAAAGAAAAACAAAACAGTTCAACAAAACTGGCCAACCCATCCATTAAGCCCACCATTATTTGAAGTATTCCATGGCCCTGTCTCCTCAATCCCTCCATCTCTGCAAACAAATAAGAGAGGTACTTTTTCACACTCATCTTGGGTTAAAAGTTGGTCATGACAATTTCATGGTATTTTATTTCACTTGCTTCGTTAATGTTATTCTTGTCACTTAAATTGTTGTCACCATCATACTTTGAGTTTTCCTAGTTCTGCTAACTTCACTTTGAATCGGTTCCTATGAGATTTTGAAAGGCAGAAGCTATCACTTAGGAGGACATCAGTTCCTAAAACTCAGTGCTCCAGCTTTTATACAACTGTTTCCCATGCCTGGAATGATCTTCATTTTCTCATCCATGCTTCCAGGCTCTGCTCAAATGCCAACTTGTGTGTGGAAGCTCCTAGTTGTTAGTACTATCTCCCTCTCCAAATTATCTTTTATTTCTTTATCTTTTTAGCAGTTATAAATAGAACCTAATCTCCTAGAGGGCAGTGTTTGTTTATTTTTTCCTCTAATATCCCTAGTGCCTAGTAAAATGTCTTACACATAGTAGGTGATTAGAAAAAGCTTCTTGAATTTAATTGAATTGGATCAGCTCCCTTAAGTCACTGCTGATATTAGAACATCCTCTCCCATTATGATTCTTGAGTATTATTATATTATATTACATTATAATAACAGCTTCTGAGTATTACAAGTGTTTATTCATTCTTGTTGCATACATTCCTGAGACTCTTAGAACAGTGTCATCAAATAGGGGTTCCCTATTAACTCCCTCGAAGTACTGGAGGAAAACTGAAGAGAGTTCATTCAGCTGTGGGATTGGGGAAAGTCTCCCATCTTCTACAGACCTTTTCTGGACGATGAAGGAAGACAGGATTTCATCAGGTAGAGGTCAGGATGTGGTATATTTCAGGTATTGGATATTACCATCACAAAGACAGGAGAATTCAGGACAACATTAAACAATGACCTATAATAATCTAGTGTCCCTGGAATGTAGACTGTGAAGTCAAGGAGTGTGAGACAAGACCGTGAAATTTACGTTGGAGCCTGGTTATGGAAGGGCTTATATATAAAATGGAGTTCATATTTTATTCTGGATTCCAACACTGACTGTACCCTTCAGTAGTTCTGTAAGCTGCTTCACTGGTACATGATTACCTCTTGGGCCTCAGTTTCCTTGTGTGTCAAGTGAGGATACTGTCCTCATAGAATTGCTGGTCAGATTAAATGAGATAATATTTGTAAAAGTACCTTGGCCATTGTAAAGTACAACAATATGGCCACTGGAGAATAACTTCTACTAATAAGTAAAAGTGTTTTTCAATCTCAAGGTCTTGTTGGAAATGTACTTATGTGAAAATTTCTCTGCTTGGATGGACTCTGGTGATTTATGGAAGAGTTATTTTTCATGTATCTGCCTAACCCACAGGATTATAGTAATTGAGGAGCTTTCTAGTAGAGGTGAAAAGTAAATTTTACTTGCAATTTAAGGGAGTTCAGAGATTGTTACCTCAAACAATTATGTCAATAATAAATGTAAGATGTAACAATAAACATCCATGAAGACTTTGCCTAATGGAATCCCAGAAGGAGCATTCAGAGAGCTCTGTTTGAAATGTTTTATTCTCCAAATAATGCAGGAGTTTCAACTGGGGTGTGTGTGTGTGTGTGTGTGTGTGTGTGTGTGTGTGTAAATAACCACAGGAACATAAGGGTATGCATTTCTTCATATTATACACAATATCTTACTTCACTAAGTCACAATATTTTCTATTCATTATAAAAAATGCTAATTTCAAATACATTTAAATGAAAATAGGTATAATAAAAACAATTACCCATTTTCCAACGTTTCTTCCATACATGTACTCAAAGGTTTGTGTCTTAGAGATAATTTTCAGCTGTGTGCATAAAATAAAAAGAAAATTGAGCTCTTCTGGTTAGACTGGCTGCAAGCGAAGGATTTATATGGGAGGGGGAAGACTTCTTCCTTTGACTTTAGAAGCAATCCGGCATTGCACGTTTGTTTATGGATGGGTGCTACTTTCACAGTTCAGCACTAATGTTTAATTTGTGATTGCAGAGGTTGCACATATAATTCTCATAATTCCCAAGGGGATTTTTCAAATAACACACTAAAGATGAGGCTAGAATTTTGCCTAGCTATCATTTACAGTTGCATGTTACACAGTATGATGAGACAAGTGAAGTCTTAAAGTATTAGCTGGTATTGTCCCCCCACACTCAGGATACTCATATTTCAGTGATAATATAGGAATGCTCTGGTAGAGTTATACAGAATGAGAAGTTGCCCCCTAGATACTTTTTCATTTTAGTGGCATACCATTAACATCTTAAATATTTCCAATTGAGCATAAGAAGATACATAAGGGGATAAAATTAACAATAACAATGTCAGATTTATGTAAGGTCTCATCGTGAAGAACCTTAAACTGCTTCCAAAGCAGGGTTGAACTGGGTATAATCAAACTTCTTTCCTTGTTCTCCTTTCCCCAGAAAAAAAAGATATTTAAAAAATACTGCTGCTATGCATTTACATAATATCTTTTACTACAGGGATTCATTGCACTTTCTAAATGCAATAACTTTTCTTAGATGGATCGAAATTTCAGCTTTACTTTCATTTTTGCTTTTGATTTATTTTCTTTCTCCTTTTTCTCTTTTTTCCTCCTTTCATTCTTCCTTTCTTGTATGTTTTTCTATCCTACTTCCTTCCCCTCTTTCTTTCTCTCCTTCCTGATTTCTTGTTTTCTTTCTTTTAATAGCTCATGAACTTTGCAGCCACACCTACATGATTCTTTAGCCACATCCCTCACATCCTTGCCACCAAAACTCCTTCTTGGGTTGCCTAGATCTCATGGATGAGAATCTTATACAGAACTAAGACTCAACAACTTCCCATCTCCTTGCCATTACTTGAGCATTCCCTGCCTTTTCCGTTCCTCTTTATGTGTGTTGCCTTGACCCATGGACTATAACTTTTTTGAGGGCAAGGGGTGTCTTCCTCACTTGCATCTGTATTCTGATCCATTAGCATGTGCCTTTCACATAAAGTTTCTCTCCCACTCCTCTTCTCCAAGCTACATGTTGTCTTCTGTCCACCAATGATAAATGGCCTACAATCTGTCTTTCCCCTTCATGTATACAAGTGACTCTTGCCAACATACTGTAGTCTTATTTGTTTCTATCGTATGCCTTTTCATTATCCTCGAGTCACCCAAGATTTTGAATCTTTTGAGCTTTTGATTTCTCAGGATTTGTAACCTTAAAGCATCATGGGAAAATGTTGACATTTAAGAAATATACATCTGCTGGGGGGAGCAAATTGGGACCATTGAAAACTTCACTTGATTTTACAAATGCAGTCCAGTCTGCTGTCTTCTTCCCATTGAAATCAGGGCACATTGTCTATTTGCAATGACTTGCCTAATATGCATGTGTGTATGTATGTATGTCTAATATTCTAAAGAGAATGGCAATGAATTCAAGTAACATTTTCTATGCCTTTTTAAAAAATGCTCAACATGCTTTTAAATACTGATTACATTATTTTGAAAGAGAAAACAGATTGAAGTAATATTTTTTCCAGGTTCTTTTGGACCAACCTGTAGAAGCATGGGAAGTATGTAGAAGTATGCCCATGTCTTTAGGAGAAGATCTGATTTTACACATTAGAGGGTGGGCTGGGGACTCTATCTACATTAGTGGTATCAAAATTGTTAAAGGGAGAAAGGAGAAATTCATCAGCAAGATTAATGAAACTAGCTTTCTGGAGCTCCCAAGTAAGCTTCAAGGAATACTTTTATGTGTATGTTATGTGTGAATATAGGGAGTCAGTGTATAGTCAGATAAGCACCCAAGGATATTGACCAAGAAACACTCTCCTCAGTGATTGGGAGGTTATAGTTTCAGAATATCTCTAGGCATCTTTACCATGTAATACTATTATTTCAAAGAATAGGCATCTCAGTTAACAATTAGCATGAAAATTCAAAGAAATGTTGAAATGTTATCTTTTTTACCCATGTTTAGAAAATGTTTGAACCTTTAAAATATGTTTTCATTTTTTGCCATATTTTACACACAAGAGACACACAAACATAGAGATAGATACACACACATACACACACACACACACATATATATATATATAAATCTGTGTGTGTGTATCTCTTTCTTCCCTTTCCCCTAAACAGAAGAGCAACAACAAAAATTCCCTCATAATCAATATGGATAATTCAGTAAAAACACATTTCTACCTTGGCCATGTCTAACACTGTATGGGTCACTCTGCATTTGAAATTCATTACCTCTAAGGCAATGATTGAGTAACATGTTTTATCTTCAGTTTTTTTTTGGCATCGTAGATTAACATTGCATTGATCTGAGTTTTAATGTCTTTCAAAGTTGTTTTTCTTTATAATGTTGTTGTCGTTATATAAATTGTTCTTTTAATTATACTCATAAAAGAGAATTTTTAAAAACAGTCCTTAGGGGAAAAATTTTGAGCCCTCTACGGGGTTTTGAGTTATGAATCCCATAACGTGAAAGGGAAGAGAGCCAATCAAGCATTGGAGAACTGGTCTGGAACTCCTTGTAGCTATTTTGTATTCCATCAACGAGGAAATTATCTCACTGTCTAAGTCTTTAATCTCATGAGTCAATCAAGTCTTGGGATGGTTTCAATACATTTTAAGGAAAAACAAATTGAAGTTGCACGGAGGAGTGGTTAGAATATTGTTCCTATCATAGATCCTTTCTAGGTCTGAGATTCTGTATTTATTTTATTTTATCACTATTCAGAAATCATTTGATTTGATGATGAGATTCTATGAAACAGACGAAAATGATTCATAAATGTGGCACTGTTTTTACTTTCATGGTAGTTTAAAAGTGTTGAAAAATGTTTAATCTTCCTCGAGTAGCTAGGCATACACCATTCATGTACAAACATTTATTCAGTGTGTATTCTGTGCACTAAGCTCCTGATCTCAGCAATTAGCACAGTTTCTGGCACATAATAGGCACTTTTAATAAATGTTTTATGACCATTAGTCTCATCCCCTTTTCTACTACACCATACCAGTCTGGAAGAGATACTAAGATAAATAAGATATGGCCCCTGCCCTCAAGGAATTTTCAATGTAATAGATAAAAATGTATACAGATAAATATAATGCCAATTACAATATAAGTACAAGAACAAATATTTTTTGTAATTATGTAAACCATTTCCATATCAGCCATTTTGTACAAGAAGACTCAAATAAAAGAAAAAAATGAAAGAAAGCAAAGGAAAAATAACACAGATCAGTCTGTATTCAATCATTAATAGTTCTTTCTTCGGAGGCAGATAGTACATCTCAGAGTAACTAAGTCATTCACAGTTCATCATAAAACAATATTGTTATTACTGTATACAATGTTATCCTGGTTCTGTTTGCTTCTCTATGCATTAGTTCATGTGAGTCTTTCAAGGTTTTTCTGAAATCATCCTACTTCTTATTTCTTACCACACAATTATATTCCATATAATCATCTTGTTTTGCCATTTCCCAAATGATGGGCATCCCTTTGATTTTCAATTCTTAGTCACTACAAATAAAAGAATTGCTACAAATATTTTTTGTACAAATAAGTCTTTTTTTTTTACTGTCTTTGGGATATAGACTAAGCAATGGTATTGCTGGATCAAAGCATATTCATAGTTTTATGGCCTTTTGGTCGTAGTTTCCAAATTTCTCTCCAAAATGGTTGGGTCAGTTCACCACACCACCAATAGGGCACTAGTGCCCCCGTTTTCCCATATCCCCTCCATCATCTACCATTTTCCTTTTTAGTTATATTAGCCACTCTGAGAGGTATGAGGTGGTACTTCAGAGTTGTTTTGATTTATATTTCCCTGATGAATAGTGACTTACAACATTTTTGTCATATGACTAGAGATAGCTTTGATTTCTTTGTCTGAAAACTGCCTGTTCATGTCCTTTGACCATTTATCAACTGGGGAATAACTTGTATTTTTATACATTTGACTTACCTCTCTATATATTCAAGAAAACTTATTACAATTTTCCCCAGTTTTTTGCTTTTTTTTTTTTTTTTATAATTTTGGTTCCACTAGCTTTGGTTGTGCCAAAACGTTTTCATTTTATATAATCAAAATGATCTATTTTGCATTTTGTAATGCTCTCTATATCTTCTTTGGTCCTAACTTCTTCCCTTATCCATACATCTGACAGATAAACTATTCCAGGCTTTCTTAATTGCTTATCTTATCACCCTTTATGTATAAATCATGTACCTATTCTGATCTTTTCTTGATATAAGGTGTGAGATCTCAGTCTATACCTAGTTTCTGCCATACTGTTTTCCAGTTTTCCCAGCAGTTTCAAGGACAAATATAAAGTAAATCTGATGATGAAGGAAGGGACTTCCTTTAAGGGACTGGGTATCAGCAGGCCCTTGAAGTAGGTTGGAAGGATAGGTGATAAAGGAGATAGTTGGGAGAGGGTTCTCTTTTCTTGGTAGCCTTATGAACATTAATCATTTGCCAGCAATATGTCATTTTATGGAAAGAGTAAAAATAAATTTGAGCCCAGTGCTCATATGAGGCAGGTGGCACAGTAGATAGAACACTGGGCTAGGAATGAGGAATTCATCTTCCTGAGTTCAAATCTGACCTCAGGCACTTACTACCTCTTTGACCCTATGCAAGTCACCTAACTCTATTTGTCTGAGTTTCCTCATTTGAAAATGAACTGGAGACACAAATGACAAGCCACTCTAGTATCTTTGCCAAGAAAACCCTTAATGGAATCATGAAGAGTCAGACACAACTCAAATTACTCAGAAACAACAACCTCATATTTATGATGACAAATTTTGAATGAGTGAATTCTAGTGTTCTTTTTCTGTATGATATATGGGAAAATTCCCTGTACTAATGCAGTTCAGTATCTGCTCTGCTATTAATAGCCTTAAATGTTTTCCTAGGACACTGAGGTTGAGTAACAGGTCATATAGCCAGTATATGTCAGAGGCAGGACATGTAACTAAAACAAACTGTCCCCCTTATCCCTCATGCCACAATGCCTCTTAGGATATTTTATAGTCTATGATACTTATTAGCTGTGTCACCCTGGACAAATCATTCAATCTCTGTGTATGGAGTAGTGCCTTCCCTCCGTTAATTATTTCCTATTTATCATTGTATAACTTTCTCTGTGTGTGTGTGTGTGTGTGCGTGTGTGTGTGTGTGTTTGTCCCCCTCGCCTCCATTCAATTGTCAGCTCCTTGAGAGCAGGGACTATCTTTTGCCTTTTTGTGTCCTTTTTTATATTATGTATATTATATATATTGTGGGAAGCCAAAAGCCATCTGAACTACTCCATTGCAGCAAACATCCAGCCTTTCGAAATGCCACCCCGGATCTGGAACATTCCGAGATTAGATTAACCGTTACTGCCCCTCCTTGCTTCTGCCCTCTGGAAACCCCCTACTTCCTCTTGTACGACTGTAATTACTGCTACTCTACTCTTCAATAAACGAGACTTGATCAGAAAGCCTGTCTTGCCTCCATTCTCCACGTCTCCTGTCCCCTGCCCCCTCTTTTTGTTCTTCAGGTCCCCGTTCTTGTCCCGCGGGCCGGGACAATATATGTATATTATGTGCCCAGCACATAGTAGATATTTAATAAATGTTTATTAATTGATTATTTCTAGCACCTTTCTGGAACTTATTTGCTAAGTTGTTGACTAGGTTTCAGTCTGCATTGTTGGAAGAAATTTCAGTGCCAGGAGATCCGATAGATCTTTAATATAATCCCCTATGTTTTGTGCAATTATTCGTGCAGATGAGAAACTTGTCTGTATATTATAGAATAAGTGACCATGGTTACTCATGTAGTTAGTGCCTGCTGGAGGTTTTACTTGAACCGAGGTCTTTCTGACACCAAGGCTACTCCTTAATCTATTACATAACACTTCCTCTCATTTCCTCTGATTTCCAGAGTGTAAGGGGAATTCCATTCAAGATTTCCCCATAATGATAAAATTATAGGTCTAGATAAATTGCTTGATCTATCATCCATTCATCCATCCATCTTTCATCTTGTCTGTTTCTCCATCCTTCTGTCCATCTATCTACCTATCTATCATCTATCTATCTATCTATCCATCTATCTATCTGTCTGTCTACCTGTCATCTAGACATGAAATATATAGACCCATTTTATATATGTGTATATAAAATCTCTTTTGTCTCCCAGCATCTCAGATATCATTATCTTTGATACTCCTAACCAGACAGGTGTGTCTAATACTTCACATGTGTGTGTTCATCTTTCATTGCCGAAGAAGACCATGCCATCAGGGAAATGATGATATGACTTGCACTTGACTTTGTTTGGAATGAAGGAGGACTGTGCAGGTCACTAGCCTCACTTCTCCTCCGTAGCCATCTGAATCCAGTGACCAGATAGTCATCAGGATGACTGAAGACAACTCAGGATGAGTTAATTGGGGTTAAGTGACTTGCCCAAGGTCACACAGCTAGTGAGTGTCGTTTCTAAGGTGAAATTTGAACTCAGGTCCTCCTGACTCCTGCACTGGTGCTCTATCCACTGCACCACCTAGTTGCCCCAATATTTCAGCTATGATTATATTTGATAGTGGTATGTTATATAACACACACACACACACACACACACACACACATACAAACTCCACATACATACCACTGATCAAACTAATCTTTTTTTAAAAAAAGATGTTATTTTCTATGTAGTCAGATGTTCCTTGGCACAGTTGTACTGTGCAAGCTTTGTGATTACCAATTTAAAGTTAGAATTCCTGCTTCTGACCTGTTGTTTTATTTTGTTCTTCAAACCTTATTCCTGGAGGCTTCCTCCTCCCTCTGTGGTTTTATATCTTTTCTCCCGAGTATATACATAACCTATTTGTTTGGTTACTTAGACTGAGGCTTCAGACCAAGGAATTGGAAGTTGCAGACTCTTGACAGTCAATGCTTTATTCTTCCATCATAAAAAGGATCCTAAGTAAAGAACACCAGCAGTGACTTGTGTAGCTTCTGGGCATTTTTTTGTTCTTGTGATCTAAAGTCCACTTATTGTGTTTTCTGTTATTTGGAGGTCATCAAACTTTGATCACTAGGGGGTAGTATGGGGCTTTGCCTTGATCTGTAGATCACAATATGGGCTTATTTTAAAATATATGTATATACATATAGGTACCCGCGAGTGTGTGCATGTGTGTTTGTGTGTGTGTGTGTGTGCTATAAGTAGATAGATAGATAGATGGAGAAATCGATAGATAGGCTGATTTTAAAATTATAAAAATTTGTGATTCATTTGTATCGGTTGGTTACGCTTAACAATATTAAAATTTAAAACAGTACCTCTAATGTTCATTTCTGAATGAAAAGAAGAATCTGAAAGCCGGCTTCTTAAAATTCCCTTGGGCAATCTTCCCAGATTCACCTTCTTGGGCCAAATATATATGTAACTCATACTGGAGTACAACCTATAAATAAGATGGCAGGGTGGCAAAGAGGGGGTTCTCTATGTAAATGTTTAATTAATTGTTGCTATATCCATAATGGCAAGATTAATTAGACTCCAGCCTTTTAAGGGGATTATAATCCCTTTTGAAAATGTAAATGAGTTCACCATTGAGTGGTTGGAAGCAACTATTCCTTTTCCTGAGTGAGACTTCCCACATACTTGAACTCAAAGATTTTAGAATTCTGAATAGCATGGGAGATCATTTTAGAGATCATCTAGTCTGCACCCCTCATTTTGCAAATGAGTAAATTAATGTCTGGAAAGAGGGAGAGGGAATTGTCCCAGGAATCTCTCTGAGATTAGAAACCTTATTTTAAAGATTTTTTCTTACGCTCTTTTTACTACAGTTGAGGGCTTTTCCTCTAGACTGTTTCAGCATTCTCATTGTACATTTGCTATCCAAGGGATCTTTTGACAAAAGAAAGAATTTGTTCTTCTGCCTAAATCTTTGCCCTTAATTATGTGAATGTGATCAGAGAATTGCTAAGCCTTCCCATGTTCTATTCTCTTCTTTTCTTAATAGATCTGCAAGTTTCGAGAGAGTTTAAAGAGCATTTCATGAGATCAAAGGACTAAAATTATTTGAAGTCTCCTATGAATCTGACAATTTTTGAAATGGTAGATTTCCTCTCTTCCCATTCTTACTTTTCAGTGGTTCTATATCAAACTTGTCATTCATGTTCTTTCTCATCTTCCCTTATCCTCGCATGTTATTTGCTTTAGCAAATAGGTTAAGGAAAGGCAGTATGCTGAGTAATTTTTATTTACAGCCAGAAGTACAGGCAACAAACAGATTCAGGACAAAAAGTTAAGCTAGATTGAATATCAGTGCTGTATGATATCCAAAAGTGATAGCGTGGACATGATAGTGACCAGATATTCATCAAATGATAGAGATCATTTATGTGCTCATTTATCAATTCATTTCTTCATTCAAGGCATAAATGATTCCTATGTCGTTAGCACTGTGTTAAATGTTGCAGATATATCCCTTCTCTCTTTCCTTAATTGCCTCAAATTAATATGCTTTCTTAATATCAAAAGCTACTCCTCTCCCTTTCTCCTATCATTTTGTTTTTGCATAAATTATAACCTTCAAGAGTAATTTGTAGTCACAGTGCCTATCCCATCAAGTTTCAATCATACCTCTAAGGTAAAAGTTGCCTTCTTATATTAGGATTCCTAGATCATTTTATTGGTTTCTTGCCCTTTGCGCATTTATATATAGACATGAGGCCATGAGTTTTACTGCTAGATCCATTTTTGGAATTTGTGTCCTGTGAATTTCTGGTTGTTTCTTCTCCTATCCTTTTCTCCTTGTATTAGATACTTCTTCTTTTTTCTACATCAAACTTGGTGAATCTAGGTAGGCAGTTTTCTTCATCTTTTTTTTTTTTAATTTCGAAGCCCTTTTGATTAGACTTTTAAAACTGTAGGCAAATATATTTTTACCAGCCCTTGTTAAGTATACTCCATCCCTGGCCAACAGTCTATCATTTGTATATTTTAAGTAGTAATAAAGAAATTCAAATCCCACATCATCCAGATATTCACTAATTCTCTTAATGTCATAGCACCAGAGGCCAACCTTAATGATATTTTACTTCCAGGCATTTTTGAGACTCCAAAGAATGCACTGGAAGCACAGGAATAGGAAGAATGGGGGAATGTTACCATCTATTTCACAAAATTTCCATTGCTTTCTTTAACATTTCCAGGCTACCTTCACTCATTTGTCAAATATTTGGAGACTACCTGAGATCTTGAATAAAGTATATGAACTGCAAAGGAATTTCAGATACTTTCAATTCATACTTTGATATTTCACTGGTGATAAAAACCACCCAGAGTGTTAACAAAGCCCTTGAGCAATTTATGAAATCTGAGCAACTGGATGGTGAAAACCCTTATAAATGTAGAAAGTATCCAAAGATGATTTCAACTTCAAAGAGGTTTATTATATACAGATTTTTCTAATATTTTTAACTTACCTTTGGAAACCTTTTGCAAATTTCCATAACTGAAAAATTATGTATGTGAAATACCTTAGATATCTTAATATTTGTCCACACATATTTTGACCTAAAAAAACAAAGACAGATCAGTTGTGTATGCTCAGCATATGCATTTGTTCCTATTGTCTTTCACTGTTAAGTTGATCCCCACTACTCTTTCATAAAGGTTAGTTGTAGGAAATTCAACAAACATTTATTATGCATCTATTATGCGCCAGGTATTGTGTGCTGTATTAGTGATATAAAGATGCCTTTGTATCTACTGGTGACATTCAATCAGTGCTTAATCAGCAAAACATTTTTTATTTAAATTTTTTAATCCTATAATCAATCAAGAAGAATTTATTAAGAATTTACTCTGTGTGTGAAAGGATGCAAAGATGAAAGAGAAATGTTCCCTGACCTCAATGGGTTTACATGCTATTTGGAAAAAAAAATTGTATGTACATAAGTTTATGCAAATAGTATACAAAATAAATTCAAAGTAATTTTAGTGGAGAAGCACTAGCAAAACTGGGGGTAGAAGGAAGATCTTACTTAGAGAGATCACTGGAACTGAACTTTGAAAGAAATGAGTGGATGTGAAGAGTGAGTGCATCATGGAGAGAGATAGTTTGTGCAAAGTCATGGATATGCAAGATGGAATGTCAGTGTGAGGAACCACCATGTCAGTTTGGCTGTTCTGGAGAGGACATGAAGGAGAGAAATATGTTAGAAACCTAGAAAGGAAGGCAAGTTGCTAAGAATTTTAAATGTATATGATCCTTTGAACAATGAGAAGCCACTAGGAATTTACTGAGCCAAGAAGCGACATGGTCCACTTTAGAAATATCATCTTAGTACTTGTATAAAGTGCAAATTGGGAAGGGGAAACACTTGAAACAGGAAAAGCAATTAGGAAGTTCTTGTGATAACCCAAGTCAAGTCAACGAGCATTTAGCACTTTGTCTGAGTCAGTCCTTTTGCTGAGTCTTGCAAGAGGCAATGAGAGTTTAAATAAATTAGTGACTGAGAAGAGAACAGATACAGGCAATGCTGTGGAGGTAGAAAGAATATGATTTGGTATATGGGATGAAGGTGAACCAAAGACAGAAATGAGCAGACTCACTCATCTATTGGTATATTTGTTAAACTCTGAAACATTATTTCTCATCTGTTAAAAATATAGGTAGATTATTAAATGCATACTACATAGTAGACATTGTGCTAAGTGCTTGGAATATAAAACAAGAAAACAAGATTGTCCTTGCTCTCAAGGAACTTATTTTCTAGAAGACAAGAAAATTTTAAAAAGGGATACAGGAAGGTCAGGAGTGAAGATGAGGTGAATTAGAGAGTGAGCTGGAAGGAAAGTGGGGATAGTATGGGGGAATAAGATGAGGTTAATGATAACTGTAAATAACTATGTCAGAAAGGCATTATGAGGCTTAAATGAAAAAATATAAATACAGCACTTTCTAGACTACAAAGCCATCTAAATGTCAGGTAATATTTTTTTAACTAGGTCTATGATTTTGTTGGCATAGGGAACTTCTATGGAAAAATTTCTTCTGACAATGCAGAACAGTGCCTGTTCTGCTATTTAGAGAATTGCCTTGGGGTAGGGAGAAGATAAGTGACTTGCCCAGGGTCACACAGCCAGAAGGTGTTGGAAGTAGCTCTTAAATGCAGGTCTTCCTGACTCAGAATACAGTACTCTAATACACCATGACTGTGTCTTTTAAGGGGGATCTGGTGGAACAACTGATAAGAGTTCTGGATTTAGGAGTTTTTAATACATGAGTTCATAATCTTACCTCAGTCACTTGTGAACTGCATGACCTTCAGTAAATGATTTAATTTCTTCCAGCCTAAATTTTCTCATTTGTTAAATTGGAAAAACAATAGCATCTATCTCATAATGTTGTTGTTAGGATCAAATGAGAAAATATTATGAAAAGTGCTTTAGAAACCTTAGTGCTGTGGAAGTGGTAGTTGTTTTTTAAATAAAGGTCCATAATTAGTATCATTTTTGGTTAAGAGATTATTACCTATGAGGCAAGGAGTGATATGAATGTACATTAGACAGCTTTGGGATCCACAGCCATTACCGTGTAATTAAGAATTGGGCTTTCGTGAAGGTGGCTTATTATCCTCTACCAAGTTTGATGGTATTAAAAGCCCTAACTCAATCCAACCAACTTTGACTGACAGCTGTGTGCAATGTCTTGTGGGAGTTCTCCCTCATCCCTTATCAGCTACTGACATAGACATAAATGAGGAGCAAGGACAAGGTATGGTCAGAGGAATTCACCTTCTTCACCATCTCTCTTAGAATGTGCCCTGAATGTCAAGGTCATCTAAATATTTAAATACATGACATATCTTTAAATAAGAGTTTAGTCAATAAGCATTATTAAATGCCTACCATGTACAAAGCATGGTGCTAAGCATTGAGGATACAAGATGGTTAAAGTCTAGAAACAGCATCCTTTTCTAACCTGTTGTCTCATTGCTTTATCTCCTTGCAGAATAATGGGGTGTTTCAGGAAGTTTTATCAACACTGAGAGAAGGGTCTCTTATCCTTCCCACAGTCTCTTATTATTATAGAAAACCCTTTTATTTTTATTTTATTTTTTTTAGCTTCAATGTATCTTATTTCAGTAACACAGGTCATTTTGTTTTTATATAAAGTTTTGCTGTCTCTTTTTTTTCATTCTAGTTTTTAAAAGAATACATCTTTTCCATTGCACAAGTACCAACCTAGTGGTATTTAGATATTTTATGTATATGACTGTGTACACATAGCTGGATAAATTACAGGCAAAAAATCCACCAAAATAATTTTCAGTTTTTATAATTTCCAGGATAAAGATGCTTAATGCCATTCAATCTTCACTGAAGGATCAACATATAGAACCAAGGTCTGAAAAGTCTACTCTTGAGAAAAGGGCTTTCATTTCACCAAGGTAATCCATTTCTACAGAGCACTTGTTTATAACTTCTGAGAATACTGCTGAGAATTCCTAACAGAGATGACCACCAGATGAGGGGAAATTCCCTACTTTAATGTCCCAGTGGTTTCATCATAGAATATCACAGTACATCAGTCGTATCCTAATACATAAAGATTTCATTGATGCAGATGCTGCCTCCACTGGTACAAATTGAAACTGATCCATCTAACACCAACGGTGATTCTTGTCTGTCTTTTCCCAGAGATCTTCCAAAGACTATCTACTTCTAGTTCAAGAGACCCTCTTCTGGCTCTTTTAATATCTTATAGATACCAGTGTAAGTTCTTGGGCTGTCCATCTGCCATGCCTCAATATCATTACATCATTGGCCCTATTCCTTTTTCTAATCATACATTCTCTAAGAGTAACTCCTGAGACAGAGAGAGGAGGAGAGATAAAGACAGAGAAAAAGAGAGAGATGGAAAGAAGACAAAGGGGGGGGGGAGAGAGAGAGAGAGAGAGAGAGAGAGAGAGAGAGAGAGAGAGAGATGTGGAATGATTGTAATGTATTGTAGAGTCCCATGATATTTCTCTTCACCAATTGAATTCTTCATTGATTAGGAGCTATGACAACCAGAAGTGTGTCACTGATTCTTACTGTTAAGAAATCATAGAGTATCAAGTGACTTATCAATATGCATATGTTTGTGGGAAGGTATTAGCACATTGTTTGAATGTTACAATAATTTTTCATATTGGCTAGGCCTCTCTAAAAGGAAATATTAATCATGTAGTTTATTGCAAGCATGAGTATACAGTATTCAGTTCAGAACAAATCCAATAGATTTGTTTCTGTCTCACTTTGATTTGACTGCATTCATATTTTGCTTCTTCTACTTAATGTCTATATTACTTTAGACCTCAATTTCTTCAACTATGAAATAAAAGGGTAGGATTAGTTGACCTTTAAGATCACTTGCATTTCTAAGCCTATGAGCCTATCAAGTGATGAAGATCTCCACTGCTGGTTAATTTTCCTAAAAAACCTGCTTTTGTCATGGTTTCAAGTCTTAGCTCTGCACCTGCTACCTGTAAAACCTTGAGCATTTAACATACTTGAACCTGTTTCCTTATGGATAAAACATGCTTCATATGGTTGTGGTAAGGGTCAAATAGGACAATCTATTGAAAAGCAGTCTATAACCATAAAGAATCATATAAATGGTAGCTAACATGTTCCTTCCTATCCGATTCCGGATACTTACTAGCTGTGTGACCCTGGGCAACTCCTACATTTCCCTCAGACTACTTCAAGTACCATATGAGTATGGTAACTGACTGAATTTGACAAACTGACTGAATGAGGGCATCTACATAATAAGCATCAGTAAAATTAACTCCTTTTTTTTGTTTTAGATTAGAAGTAAATACAATAAATAATCAGTAGACTTTCTTGTAATGTACTCCAACTTGGAGACTTTTGCTCTGTAGCACCTGAATAAAATAGGAAATAGATGAGGCAAAAGAACACATCATGACATGAATGTATCTCATGCCCATGATAGGGGAACTTCATTTAATTATCCAGGCATCTTCTGGAATATTGTCTCTGCCAAAAAGAAAACCACTTTTTTATTTTTTGATTTTCCTTAAAGAAAATTTCACTTTTCAAAAGTTGGAGGAAATGAGATATGGGTAGGAGCATAGAAGTTCAGTGCTATTTTGGACTTGTTATACCAACAAAGAATTGCTTTGCTGCTCTAGGAATTATGGGAACCTTGGTGTGGTGAGAGAAATACTTACTAGGATTTCTGTCATATGAACTGGGTTAGTTTTATCCCTAAAGGTCAGAGAAGCTACTCCCAACACTTGATTGGTCTTGAGCAGGGGTATCAAACTCAAATAGGAACAGGGGCAACTACTCCACATGTAAGGATCACATATTGACTCAACTTTAAAATGTAATGCTGTCTGTTTTGTTGTATTCTTATTTATTTTGTTAAATATTTCCCAATGTCATTTAAATCTGGTTTGGGCTGTACTCATGAGTGCTGGGGGCTGCATGCAGCCACATAAAACTTCCAGTATAGAGGTCTAGGGATCTAGTTATTTACCCTAAGGGATAAAAAAAGTAGATCTAGAAGACTCAGTGTTCCTAATGGATGTCCCACAGCCAATATGTGTTTCCATATGAAAATGGTATTACCTCTATCTGGGGCAGCTAGGCGGCACAATGAGTAGAATGGCAGCCACCTTGTTGAGTTCAAATCCAGCCTCAGATATTTAATAGCTTTGTGAACCTGAGCAAGTCATTTAACCCTGTCTATCTTAAGTTCCTCATCTGTAAAATGAGCTAGAGAAGGAAATGTCAAAGCATTCCAGTGTCTTTGCCAAGGAAACCCCATGTTGGGTCATGAAGAGTTGGATATGTCTGAAAAATGATTAACAGCAAACAAAACTGGCCTAAAACACTATACTGCCTGAGTTAGGCTTGGCCTACCACACTTTGAATAAGGAGATAACTTCATATTAGAATTTCTGATAGAGAAGAAAGCTGGATATAGTCTGGCAAACATTTACCAGGGAGCTGGTAAATGTTTAACAACTGGCTTTCTGGAGGGAAGCAAGAGGTCAGGGAGGAGAGTTTAATCTGCATTAGTAACATTTTTTTCCATCACTTTCTTCAATCCAGATAATCAACGAGTGAAAAAAATCGAGTCCGCATTTGTAGCATTTGTTGATTTAAGAGATGTGAATGCTCAAATAAATTTAACAATCAGCTCTCTCTATCTAGCTGTAGTTGTCTCCAGTCTATATCTATGTAGAAGAGATAGTAGATAGCAGCAAGCTAGAGGCTGATATTTATATAACAACTTAAAATTTGAAAAACGTTTTATAAATTATTTTAATCCTCACAATATACCTGCAAGGTATTAAAATTATTTCTATAACCATTTTATAAATGGAGAAATTAAGATTAATAGAACTTAGCTGACTTATCTAGTTATGGCTTTTAAGTGTCAGTGATGGGATTTTAATGCGGGTTTCAACTTACTCCAAATCCAGCACCCATTTCATTACACCATCACGCATCTAATGGACTAAAATTCTCCAGGGGAAGTCATTTCAAGTGAGATTATTGTATCATCTGATCCCAGATTTATAGCTGGAAGGGACCTCAGAAGCCATGTAGTGAAATTCCTTCATTTTGAACATGAGGAAATTGAGACAAAGGGAGATTAATTAACTTGCTCAAGGTCACCTTGGAGTCGGAATCAGTATATCAACCCATGAGATCTGATTCCAAAGTCAGAACTCTTTCACTGTTCCAGAATGAAGACACTGGGGGCAGTCTCTTAGAGGAAGAAGAGAGGGAGTTGTCCCAAAAAGAGTGCTATAGACACTTAAGGAGCTCATTGACCAACTTAGATATTTTTTAAAGGCACATACATGGGATAGGGGTAATAGAACATGTTGGACAATGGATATAAGTATCACCGTCCTCCTAAGAATTTTGTCAAAAATGAGCTGGGAATGGTGAGAAAAGCAAAGGTCATCAAGATGTCATGACTTTTTAGCTAGACTGGGAATTTAAAAAAAAAAGAACGTGTAAGAAGAGTTTCCATTTTTGCTTAGGATGAATGAGGCAATGTTAATGCTTCTAAGGGATTCCATAACTTTTGAATTCGATTTGCTTCTGTATATACTCTTTGGACTAGAAAGGACAGAAAGAAAAGGGAAAAAATGGCAAAAAAGAGGTGATATCTAAGAGAAGCTAGAGATGATATAAAAGCCCCAAAGACAGTTACATCTTTGATATCTTTAAGTCACCAACCTCCAAAGAAATAAGCACATAGGGAGCATAAAGAATTGACATTTGTGATTTCTGAATTGCTGCCAGAAATGTTTTTCAAAGACTGTAGAGAACAAGCAGATGGTTCAGGTTTCATGAAGAAGAAATATCTCTTTACAAAAAAGAAGTAGAATGGGATTTGTGAACCATAAGCCAGTTGAATTCTGGAGGACCAGCTAACCTCAATAGAGAGATGTTCATAATCAGAAAATCAGCCCTAGAGGAAGAATTCTTTAGTGACTCATGAAAAAGATAAATATACCAGGTGACTGTAAGTCTGTTCTAATAATACATGCATGACATTTTATATAGCACTGTAAGGTTTGGAAAGCACTTTACCAATAACTTTGATCCTCAAAATACCCCTGGGAGGTGGGTGCTAACATTGTTCCCATTTTATAGATGAGAAACCTGAGATAGAGGGAGGTTAAGTAACTTGCCTAGGGTCGTATAGCTGTAGTTATACTTGAACACACAACTTTCAGACTCTAGGCTCCATCCACTGGACCACTCAGCAGACTTCCTGGACCCAAATTCAAAACCTTTCCAGCTTGACAGAAGAGTGTGGAATTTTAATCTCTGAAATGATAGCACTGGTGAGATGTGGTACTGTAAAGGTTCACTGATTCAATAATTTCAAAACTTATTCAAACGTTCCCCAAATGATAAATGGTCAAAGGATATGAACAGGCAGCTTTCAAAGGAAGAGGTTCAAGCTATCCACAGCCATATGAATAAAATACTACAAATCACTAATGATTAGAGAAATACAAATTAAAATGGCTTCAAGGTTCCACTTCACACTCAGCAGGTTGGCAAAAGTTAACAAAAAACAAAATGACAAACGTTGGAAGGTTTGAGGAAAAGCAGGGACATCAGTGCATTCTGATGTAGGTCTGAAATAACCTAGTCATTCTGATTGATTGTTATCTTTTCTTCTCGAAGAGGACTAAAATGACATCACTATGCTAGAGTTTCCCCATGTCCAACTATGGCTGACCAGATCAATACGAGCTCTACCACAGGTAGGGCACAAATAATCCTTGTGAATATTTGAGGTGCAAAATTGTGCATCCTGTGTTTCCTTTGAGCTGTTTCAATTCTGTTTTGCTCATAGAGCACAGCATCTTCTCTGATGAGGGCACACCACACTGAGTAGTCCTGTGCCAGTGTCTCCCATGTCACACAGTCATTTCCAAAGTTCTTAAGAGAGCCCTTGAAAGTGTCCTTGTAACACTTCTTCTGACCACCATGTGAATGCTTGCCCTGTGCGAGTTCTCCATAAAACAGTCTTTTTGGCAAACACATGTTTCACATTCGAACAACATGGCCAGCCCATCGGAGTTGTGCTCTCTGAAGCAGAGTGTTTAATGCTGGCAGTTTAGTTCGAGCAAGGACCTCAGTGTCTGGGATCTTATCCAGGCAAGTGATCTTCAGAATCTCCCTAAGACAATTCAAATGGAAGTGATATAGAACTATGCTCAAAAGTTTCAAACTTTAAGTGTCCTTTGCCCTTGTGATATCGTTACTAGACCTATATATGCCATGTCCCCCAAGATATCAAAGAAGAAGAAGAAGGATCCATATGTTCCAATTGTATTTATAGCAACTGTGTTGTGGTAAAGAAGTAGAAACCAAACGAGTAACCAGCCAATAAAGAATGGCTAAATAAATGATAGCATAGGACTACAATGGAATATTATTATTTTGTAAGAATTATGAAAGATACAGTTTCAAAGAAACCTGAGAGGACTTATATAAATTGATACAGAATGAGGTAGCCAGAATCAAGAAAACAGTGTTTATAATAGCAATATTATGAGACCAAATGACTTTAAAAGGCTTAAGAACTCTGGTCAATGGCATTCCACAGAACTGATGATGGAATATTCCACCCACATATAGGCTATGGATTCAAGGTACAGAATTAGACATATTTTTTATATATGGTCAATACTGGAATAAATTTTGATGACTGCATATCTATTGCAAGGATTTTGTTCTTATTTTGTTTAGGAAAAGTTATAGATTTTTGTTAGTTGAAAAAAATCACATTTAATTTCAAAAATAACTTTATCAAATGTGTTAAATAGTATGGATACAGTAATGGATCATTTTTATTACATACATTTAGGCATTATCAATTATCAGAAGCACTGAATATTAGGAGCTTTTAGTTAGTTGGCTTCAAGATGGAGTTGTCTAATGAGCTTTTTTTAGTCATTTCTCTTAACTTTTCAGTAATATTTAGTATAGTTGACCAAACCTTTTTAAAAGCTATCATTTTCTGCAACTCTTGCCTATTTTTGTTCTCTTACTGCTTCTATTGTCTTCTCTTCCTTTCCTATCTCCTTAAATTATGATTCAATCACCTGTGCTTTTTCTCTGACTCTTTATCTCTGTCCCCTTTTTTCTTCTCTTTCCTTCTCACCATGTCTTTTTTGCTTCCTTTCCCCCTTTCCTTATTTCTTTCATTTTCAGGGCTATCATCTCTGTCGAGATGACTTTTATGAACTTATCTCAGCCTTGAATTATCCTCCAAGTCTTGTCTTGGATCTCTAATTGGTTTCCTGTCATGTAAATTTGAATTTATTTCTAAAACCCAAATCCCCTCCCCTCCTATCACACTGTAACTTACTTGTGACTTTGCACAAGGTATTCTGGTTTTATAAGTTTCTAAAGTCAAAACTTTGCAATAATTTTTGTTCTACCCAACAGTTCTATGCCCTTGTATTCAATCAATTGCCATATGCTGTCTATTTTTCTCAGTGTTTCTAGAAGTCTTCCCTTGCTTCCTGTACATTATCAACATATTCCATGCCTTTGTTACCTCTCACTTTGTGATATTGTAACACAACCTTCCAATAATTCATTCGTTCTTCTTCCTATCTTCTAACCAAACTATCTTACATATTTCTTCTATTTTTGTTAGAACTATTCCTATGATTATGATGCCACAATGATTTATTT
This sequence comes from Potorous gilbertii, assembly GCA_028658325.1. Classification (NCBI taxonomy): domain Eukaryota; kingdom Metazoa; phylum Chordata; class Mammalia; order Diprotodontia; family Potoroidae; genus Potorous; species Potorous gilbertii. The sequence goes on along the minus strand of CM053771.1, from coordinate 448,618,501 downwards.
TCTAACATTTAAAATTTGAAATCAGGCTTATTAGAGTCAGGCTGATTTCTTATTTTGGGAAAAAAATATGATGAATTAGAAAAAGACAATAAATTTTATAATAGATATAACAAATCTTCCTAAATTCTTTACGTCTGATTTTTGGCCTTCATATTTGTGTTTGTAAACTAACTCTTCTTTCTAACAATAACTAGGGTTATTTCCATGGATCTAATTTAAATTCTAACACCATGTTGGCAACAGCTATTCAGTACATGTATGCTTTGTTTTAGGGCACTGAGAATATGTCACCATTTTGGTAAGTTTTATTTTTATGTAATGTCTAAATATCATTTTTGTGTGACTCTTCTTCAACAACCCTTTTCCTAACATTTTCCAATATAAATTCAGAATAAATACAGATTTTTCCCCATCTTAATTTTTCAAAACTTCATAAAATGATATATTTAATGTACATATATCTGTCACATAATGTATTTTATGTATACGTATATTAAAATAAACTTATGGTGGTTGTGGCAAAAGGAGATCAGATTAGATTTTATTCAGAGCTATCCTTGCGGGGCTTTCTACCCTGCTTGTCTTCCTTTTCTTTTGTTCCAAGTAATTTATTCTGTGATAGTACCCATTTCAGGCTACTCCAATTCACTGGCTGCCAAAATTACAAGATTATGTACAATGGGCTTATGTGATGGACGTTTGTCCACCTGGGACTTGAGGAGCTGAATATGTCAACTTGGACTTTAACCAATGGCCTAATGCTAAAAGGTAAGTAAAATTTCAGCTGTGCTGCAAAGTGTTGTCTTCATTAAATCAGTTCATGTTCTCCAAAGGCGAATTTTTGTTTTCTAGACTAAAATACAATTTGACCTCACTCTTGGAGAGTTGGAAAAAAAATTCTACAATAGAGAACTTAGAGAGTTACAGCCCCAAATCAGAAGGTGTATTGTGCTTCCCTACCCTTTTAATTTGGAGGTGATCTTCACAAGAAGTAGCAAATTGTATGACATCATGTCAGAAATGTCTTGAAGGGCTTTAAAAAAATCCTTAAAATGATACTCAGTTACATGGATGCTTTTCAAAAAGCAGCATTGAGTCATTTAATACTAAGGGATAATTGGGATTACAATCATTGCTTTCATCTTGCAGAATTCTTTGACTTAGTCAGATCTTGAAATAGTACCCTCTTCCAACCTTGGCCCTATCCCCATCATCATATGGTACCTTACATGTGAAGTGGCATGAGGTTATGAGAGGAAAATTTTTTCTCTGTATAACCCCAGGTTATGTGATGTGATATAATGCCTAAAAGATGATTTCCTTTGGCTTTGCAGGAAATAGGACACACATAATGTGCTTGAGTCTGTTATATGAACTGCTAATACTTCTGCAGATTGAAAGAACTTGGATGAATTTCTGGTCTGATCTATGATACACCAAATTAACTGAAATATTGGCAGTGGTTGGGTGAGCTTGAGTTGTGTGAATAGTTTAGGAGATAATTCTTATGAGAATCACCTCTCTTTTTACTTAACTGTAGATAATTATAACTTTTCCAGATATTAGAGTATTTACACTTTTGGGGGGTAAATGTGATAGGATAGAGGTATCTACTCCTGTGATTTCACCCATGTAGGACACTCTCAGGATAGAAACTCCTGAAACCACTTCCCATCAGCAACCTATTGTCAAGTCTTAGAAAGTTACCTGGAATAATTAAATGGTCATAGATTGTATTATCATAGATCTAGAGGTGAAAATGACCTCAAAGGTAATCTATTCCAACCTCCAGGTTAAGTGTCTTGTCCATGGTCACACAGCAACTACGTGTAAGAGTCCTGACTTGAATTCCTTATGAAAATAAAATGAAAATGTATAAAGAAAAAGGTTTTGAATTGTCATTTTCATTAGATTTTTAAGAATGAAGTCATGACATAGTTGGCTATAGTGGTTTAATTCACTCTGTTTTTTGAAGGTGGCCCAACTAAAAGTTTTACTACTAGTTAGTGATTTGACCTTAGGTGAGTCTCATCACTGGTCTTGAGTTTCCAATGTGAAATATGAAGGTGGAGGTAGAAAGATTGAATTTGAAAGTCTCTCAGCTCCCTTCCAGCTCTAGGAATCGATGAATTTGTAATCTTTTGAAATATGATATATGCTGGATGACCTTTTGAGGTCCATTCCCATTAAATAATTATCAAATATCACATATATAAAATATACCTAAATACTTATGTAGCCCCCTCTTAGTAATGCATGGTGGCAACAGGGGCGGAGGGGTTCTACCCGCTCCCACTTAAGAGCAGGCACACTATTCTCCAACTGTCCACTCAGTTGGAATCCCATGAATATGCTAAAGAGAGGATTTCCATTCCTCATATCTATCCTTCCTGCCAGCCTACAGGTGTAAGAATGACTCTGTAAGTTCTGAAGGGTCAGTGAGAGGTTAGGTCCCTGTGAGAATATGTTCTCCTAGGCAAGCTTGGTATAGGATAGGGTTATTTCTTGTTTGTGTCTTCTTTCCTTTGGTCCAGGGTCTTGAGAGATATTGAAACATAGTTGGCATATTTCTCCCTCCTGTTCCCCACAGCAGCTGGGTGTCCACTACTGGACCAGTTGTAAGGACAACAGTGGTAATGGCAGAGAGACAGCAGCTAATCAACCAAGGGAGAAAGATTAGCTCATCGAGAAAGGAAGCACTGGAAAGAAAACCCTGCTTGGTGTGGATCAGACTATATTCAGTGGAAGAAAAGTGTAAAATGGCTAAAGAGCATTTCTGTTGCAAATATCCCAACTAGACATGCATACTAACCTCCCAAATGATTGTATTTAATCTATAACTCTATTTCTTAGCATCCCCTTTCTGTGTGTGGGAACAAAATTGCCTGTTATATACCTTCTTCATTTTTGCCCTCTAGGTACCTAATATTTTTACTTCCTATTCTCACCTCTGCTGGGGTGGATCTCAGCATAAAAAATAAAATTTTTCTTCAGTGAAAATTTGAAGCACTGGGGCCCAAGTCCCTCTATTGAACACCTAAGCATCCTGAAATCAGTATAAACCATGAGGGCAGATAAAGGACAGAAAAGGATTGGAAGTTAGTAGTACCTGGCAAGCATCCATGTCAGATTTAAGTAAATCTTTGACATCAGTGATTTAGTAGTTTCTTTGAGTGATTGAGATCACAAGTCATTCATTCTTACCCATACTGTATGACTCTTGTTTCCATCATCTGAAAAGTTCACCACGTACATTTATCCAACATTTTTCGGACAACATAAGAGTATAGAGAACTCTGGTTTTATACTTGTTTCTCGTCACCCTCATCAGGGGACGAGTCTATCTTTTCTTCCTGTTATATAATTCCTTGATACTATCTTTTACTCATGTTCTTCAAAATTGCTCCTTGATTCTATGTTGCAGTCCATTCAGTCCATTCATCCTGTACCTTTCTGCTGCCAATTGTGATATTAACTTTTTAATTTTTCAAAGTATGTTACATTCAATGTCTCTTTGCCATAAAGCAATATTGATAGAATGCTGATATAAGAAAAGTAAGGCTTTGCTTTTAAAGGAATCTTGAGAAGACTAATGGAGCTTTTCAGTTTCCTACAGGCAATACAGTTTGCTTTCTATCATCTTTTCAACTCTGAGCTCAACTAATTATCCATTTTATTGTTAGTCTTAGATAAACTTACCACTGGACAAGTTGGAGAGGTTTTCCAGATATGTACATGCTATAATGTGTGCAATAGATGTTCTTTATCCACCAAGTTCTTTTTATGTGGATAGACAGACCAAATTCCTTTAAAGTATTATAGATCACTCCAGGAAGTTCTATAGTCTTCTGGAATTTGATAAAGCACAGCATAGTCACCCACAAAAAGTAGCATCTGGAGGATGTCATAATTTCCAACTTGGACAAAGCTCTGGAGCTCCTCCATTAAAGGAGAAAATGCCTATAACAAATTCATATCTCCTTTGTATGTCTCACTGGGTGTTTACAACTAGCGTGTGCTTGAGCAATATTAGTTCTGTCTTTAAATCTATCAAGGAATCTTCAATAATTTTGATGTATGTAGGGGAAACATCTTGTTGGGGAAAAAAAGCCTGTAAGGTGACTTTTTGGTCTTCCAAATCAAGACTCTGTCATAATTGACAAACGGTAAGTACAATGGGAACTTTATTGTTCTACAACTTTTAGTCAATTGTGAAATAGTACAGATGTGATTCACTAATAAATATAATTTGTGAAAACATACTTAGTCCCTATCAATGCCTCTGCAGACCACTCCACCAACCTGTTCTGTGATGGATTATTGGAATAAGAATCCCAAAGCATATAAAGACTATGTAAATTATGTAAACACACATATATTTATATAACTTGTGTATATATATATGCATATATGTATACACACATACATAAATCCCTCTATACGTATATATCCATGTATGTATACATATGTATATCTTAGTCATCTATCATCTCTAAGCATTAGTGTGATATTCCCCTGAGGGATTTTCCAATCCTGAAGCTGCTCATGAACAAATTCTTGGGCTGTTGTGCTACCTAAACAAATAATAGCACAAACCACCTGATAGTATCAATTAGACCAGAGAAGGAAATGGAAAAAGCTCTTCCTCAGCAGCTTCCTGTCTGGTTTTGTTGTTTTACCACTTCTACCTTACCTGAGACTGTGATGCTAGGGACCAAGTATGGTGATTCTGCCATCCTTTATGTAAAAAAAAAAACCTATTTGGCATAAGAATTTTTACAAATCTTTTCCACTTTTTTTCTTTTTTGTTATTGTTGCACTCCTTCAATGTTCATTCTTTAATGGATTGACTTTGCTTGGTTTTCCTTAAACTAGTTTTATTCTACGGCTTCCATTTTACTCTCTCTGCTTTATGAGACAATATTATTCCTAATTATCCACCATGCTTCCTTTGTAAGATTTTATAAACAAATTTTTATTCCAACCCAGCATTACCCTTAGCCACATCTCTCTCCAGTTGGCAAGTCAGATGTTTGCTGACCAAGGAGCTTTATGGACTCTTTTAGTTTCCTTTTTGTGGCAATTAATCTTCATTGATTAAATTTTTGTATAGAGTTATTGTGAACTATCAATTCCATGTCTGTCACCTGTTTCCCATATTTGGTTGTTAATTGGTTACTTAGAAAGTTCAAGATTGAATTAAAAAGTCCTACTCTGGTTCCTTACCAGGATGTTGCAGTACTATGGGTACTTAAAGGTATCTTAAGACAATAGCAAGTACCTTTGATGAATGCAAATCTTACTTTAGCCAATGTCAATACTCAACAAGCTATTGAACAGATTTTTTCTATTTTTCTGTAATATTTTTCTATAATATCTTATAATTTATGTAAAATTTTCATATATGCATAGTAAATAACATATCTGAGGAGAGTTTTCAAGTATATGTGCTGCACTATCTAAGCAGATGTTTTCTTAAAAATAAACACAGTAGAATCTCCTATTCTGTAAATGGTCAGTTACGCAATTAGAAAGATGAAGTCTGCTGTTGAAAACCATTTGCCAAAGTCTGCTTTCTCTTTTCTTACACAGGAAAAAAGATCTGAAATGTAAAATCAGTTAAAGATACAAGGATCAAAGATGAAAAACAAGAAGAGACTCACTTCAGAGGTCCCACTATTTCATTTTACGGATGAGGAAACTGAGGTCTAAGAGAAGTTATTTCATTTGCCTAAAGTTACATAGGTAAAAAGCGTTATGGCTGAAATTTAAACCCATCTCTTCTGACTCCAAATACACTATTTTTTTCCCCTATGCCACCTTATTTTTTTAAAAAGAAAAGGAGGAAGGAATGTGTGAGTGGGTGAGATGAAGGGGGAGTTCATGATAGCAGTCATACATTTTATTAAGTTGCTTCTGAATAGGAAAACATTGCAATTATAACGGTCTTCTTTTTAAATGCCTTTTCAACATAGGAACTCAAGAGAGTTAAGGCCTAATGGGCCATTCTTCCAGTTAGGCAACACTTTCCCTATAACAAACAGGAAGACATTTCCTACTATTTCAACACATGTATATATGTGTTTTCACTTCTGCCCCCAAATAAAGACTTTCATCCAGAGCTGGCATTCTTGTTCTGATGATGACAATGGCAAGGTGGAGAGAAGGGACTGGATCTGTTGTACAAACTAACAACCTAATGAAGATCTAAATTTGCTCGTTATCCCTTGAAACAGCAGTTAGGAGGTACAGAGGGGAAGGGATATTGCCGTTCTTTTGCTCACTCGGCAAGGAGAAGGAAGCAATTTAAATAAAATATCTGACAAATAAACTGTTGGGAATTTGTCAAAAGTGTGTTCGCTGTCTCTGCTGGAAGTCTGTTAGGAGGCTCGAGTGTTTGTAATGATGAGGAGGCCTTTGCACTCAACTCTGCTGCATTCAAGGTGCCAAAGGCTCTCCTCTTGTTTGCCTTTCAGTCTCAGCTCATGTCTTAGAATGTTGGAGGGTGTCTGCGTCCTCTGAGGACCAGTCTGCCCTTTCAGAACCTCACATGACATTCTACTAGCTCCTCCTATCTTGATCCCAGTTATTTTGAGTTTTCAGGTAGAAAGCGCAAACCAACCTATATAATTTATGCCTGATCCAATTATGCACTTTCATATGTGTCTACTGTCACGAGTCACCCCATGGTACTGGAAATTAGGACCCCTATGTCGGAAGGCTGTCCTTTAAGAGAATAACAAAGTGGTTTCTATTGGCAAAATAGCATTTCTCCAGACTTCCCATAATTCTATTTTAACTATAATAACCCAAATTCAGACATATAAAGAAGAAATGCATGCTACTATGTATATATAAATTTTTAAGTTCTTTTTTGGTTGTTTTTCAGTCATTTCAGTTATGTCCAATTCTTCATGTCCTCATTTTGGGTTTTTTGACAAAGATACCAGAATAACTTGCCATTTCCTTCTCCAGCTCATTTTACAGATTTAGAAACTGAGGTAGACAGGATTAAGTGACTTGCCCAGGGTCACACAGCTAGTATCTGAGGCCGATTTGAATTCAGGAAGATGTGTCTTCCTAACTTTAGGCTCAGCACTCCATCCTCCGAACCCAGCTAGCCCCCCTTAAGTTCTAAATATTTGGAAAAAATCATACTTTTAGACAATGGATTAATTTTAAATGTATATTGTCTGGATGTCTTTGAGTATAAATGTTCAGATATGAATGTAAGAGAAAGAAAAGAAATAGGGAAACAGTTTATACTTTAGCCAGGCTCCATCTAACACTTGTCAGTCTGAATGGAGATGAGCATTTAAGCCATTGCCTGCAGGACAACAAACAGGCTTTCTGAGATGGAGAGGGAAGCAGCCTTCAAAAGATCAAAGTTCCTTTCCAGATAACAGTCATTCTGCTTCCCTGAGACTTCAAGCTGAGGACTTTTCATGAAATCACTTTGTCTTCTTAAGTAACCAAACTGCGTTATAGATTGCTTTTCAGATGGAAATTGAGACCAGGGATTGCCCTGGAAAGAGAAAAGACTGCCAGGGAGGATAGTGGACTCCACAGTGATGGATTCTACAGCCATGACTCAGCTTGTTTTTTATAATAACTGAAAATTCATGACAGCCAAACGGGGACTTTTCATCCATTTTATCTGAAATACCTCAAATCAATCTGTTACTATACTTGTGCAGTGTCTGTCAATGCCTTCGTGGGGCTTTGACATCATTTGGGAACTAAGGAACGGACTTGTGTTTCTTTTCACACTTTTTGGGTTTATTTCTGTGAATTTTAGTCATCTGTAAAACTAGTTCCTCACTTCCATTCCTCTCAAACATCCCCTCAAATGTCAGAATTCATTCTTTGGTTGTTCTTAAGAAACCTTGATGTGACTTTTTATGATATCACCCACATCTCTTTTCCCTATCATAATCAAATTCTTAGAAAAAGTTGTCTATTGTTATCCCTACCTTTTTTTTTCTCCCCATTCACTTCTCAGAACCTTAAAAACTGGCTTCCATCACTACTGTTTCACTGAGGTGGCCTTCTCCGTAGTCATCAGGAATCTCTTCATTGATAAATCCAATGGTCTTTTCTCATTTCTTACAGTTATTGACCAGGCTACATAATTTGAAAGCTGGTCTCCATTTTCTGTCTAATTATTCTATCTTTCATGACTTTTGATGAGGTTCTCCTCCTCTATGTCTAACCAATCTTTCCCAGTCACTTTTGTAAGATTGTTATCTATTCCCTGCCCCGTATGTGTGTATATCCCAGGACTTTGTTCTGGGAACCCTCCTCATCCTTCCTCTCTCTACAATTCTTTTCATTTAGTGATTTCAACAGCATTCATTGAACCAACTATTATCTTCACAAAATCTAAGTATCAAACCCTATTCTATTTCTTAAACAAATCTTCCATATTTGTCTGCTGGACACATCCAACTGTATATCATCACCACGTCAAACCACGTCAAACCTGGAATGTCCAAAAACAAAACTCACTCTTTTCTGAACATCTCTATTTTTATCCGTTCTTACAGTCACCCAGGTTTGCAACTCAGGAATCATTTTTTCCTCTTTATTCTCTCTTATCCCATATTTCCAATCCATTGCCCCATCACTGAGCCTCTCTCTATCATATCTTGAGTCCTTTTCCCTTTCTCCACTCACAATAACCATCCTAGTTCAAACCTTCTTAGTCTTTTCTTTGTATTCTTGCAATAGTCCCTTAATTTGTTGTCTGGAAAATATCCTCTCCCATCTCCAATCCAGTCACACAGCTGCCAAACTTATATTCCTAAAACACAGGTCTGGCAATGTCACTCCCTAGTGTAAGAACCTTCAAGGGCTCACTACTGCATCTAGAAAAAATGAAGACTTTTCTGCTTGTCCTTCAAGCCCTTGAAAACCTTAATCCACCTTTTTTTTCTTCCAGATTATATATTACTTACTCTATCTTTCAGTCAAATTGTTCACCTGAAATATGTACATCATATTAATCTCCCATCTTGGTGTCTTTTCATAATTCCTCCCATGCCTGGGATACAGAAGCTCCTCACTGCCATTTCTTAGACTGCCCTCCCCCTGCCCCCACTTCCCATTCCTTTAAGGCATACTCCTATCCTATCCTATCTGTAGCCTTTCCTTATTCTCCCTCCCCAGCCCAAGTAAATAATATTCCCTTGGCCACTCGAGTCAGCTTGTTTATATTTGGCATTTACTTAAGTGTGTATGTGTTTTGCCATAGTAGAATGAGGGAATAAAAACCATTTCCTTCTTTGTATCCTAGAGCTTGGTCAGTCAGCCAATCAGTCAGCAAGCATTTAGGAAATACTTACTGTGTACCAAGTACTGTACTGTAATGCACAGGATATAAAGAAAGTCAACAAACATAGGCACAAGATAGGCAACTGGAAATTACTTACTGAATTGAATTGTATTATTTGAAAGTATATGCGTGTTTGAGGTGGTCCTGGGGACTTCTGTTAAATTCTTTTTGTAATAGATTTAAAGCCCATTTCCATAGTAACTAGCTGCTTCAATAAGGATGTCAGCTTACTATGAAACAAAATGAAAGAGGAAAAGAATATTCTTCTTTGCCTTCTACTTTAGTCGACATTTCCAAATGTAGGGAAGTTTCTTTGACAATAATTTTTTTTTATTTCACATTTTAAAAAAGTCCTTTGCATTTGTAAATCCCTGCATCTATTTTCTAAAGACTTCACATTCATGTGAAGTTTAGAAATTTGTCTGAAAAAGATTGTTTTATTTCCTCCTCTGGTCTAATTGGTATCATAAGGTGGTTTGTGGTATTGGTGTTTCGGTAGTACTATTTTTTTAGGTAGTATAACAGGTCCAACAATTAGTTCATGAAAGACTTCAAGACTAGAAAATTCAAGGGAAATACTACATGAATGCGTGGACATTACACATTATTTTTAAAAGTACACGTACATCACAGCAACAACCACAATGTGTGAGGAATTTTTCTGGTAGACTTAGTACTTCTTTGCAATGCAAGGACTTAAAAAATTCCCAATGGACTCTTGAGGCAAAACACCTTCCACATCCAGAGAAAAGAACTATGGAATTTGATCACAGAACGAAGCAGATCATTTTCTTTTGTATTATGGTCTGTTTTGTTTTGTTTTATTATTTTTCCTATTCATTTTAATTCTTCTGTGCAGCATGACTAAGGTGAAAATGTATTTAATAGGAATGTATGTGTAGAACCTATATGAGATTGTACACTGTTTCTGGGAGGGAGTGGGGATGGAGGAGGAGGGAAGAGAAAAAAATCTAAGATATATGGAAATGATGGTAGAACACTGCAAACAAAATAATTTAATAAAATAAATAAATAAAAAATAAAAATACATGTACATATATATTTGAATATACAATTTATTTGTGTAGCCTTTATACACTTTGGGATCCTTATTCCAATAACCCATTGCATTCATAAGTTAAGTCCCTCTCCACATGTGTACTTGATCCTCTAATGCTATAAGCTCAAACCCCCATTCTCTTGTGTTCTCCCTAATAGCAACTATCAGTTAAGGTTAATATCTCATTTATATTTTAGATAACCACCAATGATTAGTACCCAGTATCATTTAATCAATTATTGTCAATTAACTTTAAGAATAGCAGCTCAAATATTCTCCTTCGCACCTGGGAGCACTCTTACGTCTATACCAGCTCAGACCCTGGGGAAAGTGAGTTCAACCTTAAAATAACTGCTACAATTCGTTGATTCCATTAAATTAAATTTTGAATGTTGTAAATCAATTATTGTCTCTCTCCTCTGTTTACCCATCTACTGTTAGACCGGATCAACTTGGTCCTTAGAATTTTTGCTCTTTGCTGGGATTTGCTCAGATTTGAAGTGAAACGAAGTAAGCATTATAAAGCACCTACTAGATAGTAGGCCCTTTACTAAGCAGTTTACAAATATTCTCCCATTGATCCTCACAACAAAGCTGGGAGGTAGGTGCTACTACTATCCCCATTTTACAGTTATGGAAACTGAGATCAAGTGATTTATTGAAGATCACACATATGATTTAAGTGTCTGAGGCTGAATTTGACCTCAGGTTTTTCGAACTCCAGACCCAACCCTCTATTCTCTGAGCCTTCTACCTGCCTTGGAGTCCAACTCTAGACTTGGCTGTTTCTAAAATCTGGAATGGATTCCAGCTCTTGGACCTTTGGGGGCTTGCTCTCCTGGCCTAGTCTGATGTTTCTTCACCTGAAGAATGAACAAATTTAAAAGGGAAAATAGCAGAGGCCTCTTTTCATGGGCCATATGGTAGCCTAGATTCAGAGTGTCTGAGATCTCTCCCCACCAGGAGGCTTATAATGTATTTTTCTTAATCAAACAAGCAAAGAAGGAAGAAGGGACCACATTATCCATTCAATAAATTCCTTTTGTGTTATTCTCATTTCCTGCTTAGCAGCCAGTAGAAAGGTTCCTTTTCTTCGCATCTTAAACAGGCTGGAAATAATACCTGCACATTCTTGGAAGTTCACATAAACATTGCCTCAGGAGAGCATGTTGTATAAGTTCATAAGGACTGGACTTAATAACTCCCTTGTTAAAAGTTTAAGGAAAAACAAAACAAAGTACTTATTTTACAAAACATGGGTTGATTAACCAGATATTAACCATTAGAACAAATTGAGAGGAAAAAATTCCAGATATAAACCTATCTTCTATAGAAAGATTTCCCCAAAACATCTTAATATGAACACCTTCCCTCTGCTAGAGTTAGATCCACTGTAAACCTCTAGGTCTTATTTCCTATTTATCCTGTATGTAGCTTACTTTGTATTCAAACAAGTCTATGTTTGGTAATTGAAGAATGTGGCCAGTCAAACATATGCTTGCCCAAAAGACTATTTTTTGGACAACTCACACAAGACAGGTGGATCACATGGTGGTCAGAAGAAGTGATGCAAGGACACTCTCAAGATCTCTCTTAAGAGCTTCGGAATTGATGGTGTGACATAGGGGACACTGGCACAGGGCCACCTGGCATGGTATGCCCATATCAGAGAAGGTGCTGTGCTCTATGAGCAAAGCAGAATTGAAGGAGCTCAAAAGAAATGTGAGATGTGCAAAATTAGAGAATCCACCCCAAACATTCACACGGACTATTTGTGCCAGACCTATGGGAGAGCATTTTGACTCTTATTGGTCTGATCAGTCACAACTGGATGCATTGGGACTTGACCATAATACAGTGATGTCATTTTGATCTTCTTCCAGAATGAAGTACAGCACCCACTTTTTCTGCATTTATTTGCATGTTGTCTTCCTGTAAGCTCCTTGAGGTTTGGGATTGGTATTTTGTCCCTCTTTGTATCCTCAGCTCTTAGCACAGTGCCTGGCACATAGTAGGCATTCAATAGGTGTTTATTCATTGATTGCTTGAGATATATAAAGGTTAATTGTATTTCTGCTGAACAGGTTGAAGGTGATAACTTGATCCTCTATCATAGTCCATACTTAAAGAATGTTAGAGCCAGAAAGACTTTGTAGATCATGTTGTCAAACCCTCTCATTTCATAGATGAGGAAACTAAATCTCAGAGTGGTGCACTGGCTTGCCCAATGCCAGTGACCCAGGTAGGATTTAAATTTCAGTTCTTCCATCTTTCCAAATACCATGTGCTTTCCACTCTATTACCCTACACTCCAGTGCTTATTTCCTGCTGAATTAAGCAGTCAAAGTCCCAGTGTTTAAATATCACATTAACATCACTTTGTTACTCACTGTTACTGAGAGTCATGATTTTTTGAACTTTCCTCATCTTCAGCTTCGTGGGATTTCAGAGCAGTGAGTTTCTGCTTGGTCCCCTCCTTTTTTTCTGTAGCAGCTTGAAACATGTCTTTTTTCTTCTGGCTCTCTTTTGCCTTTAATAGTAGAGACACATGAGGTCACATTGTCTCAGATGTTTCCAATTAACCTCTTCCCAGGCTGTCTCAGTGAATGACTCAATAACCTGATTTTTAAAGGGGATAAACTAATTTGAACCACAACCAACATAGGTTAAATAGTGTTAAACCATTTAACACAAACATTATAAGTTTAACAATAATAGATTTCTTCTCAGTTACAAACATTGGCTAGGGGAGATATTACAGCGATGCTAACAATATAGCCATTTCTTCCCAAGAACACAAAATCTCCTTTTTACTGCACCTATCTTTGTGTATTTTTAAAGAAATAAAAAAAGAGGAAAAAGAGGGAAAAAAGGAAAAGGAAGAGGAGGACAGGTAGAAAGACAAAGGAGAAGAGGAGGAAGAGAGAGATGAGGTTGAAGAGGTGGGGTAGGAAAAGGAGAGGAAAGGGAAAGAGAAGAATAAGAAGGAGGAGGAGGAGGAGGAATGGGAGGCAGAAAGGAGGCAACAACAAAGACACAAAGAGGCAAACTTGCTCATGATTATTGTGTGTACAATGAAAAAATGGAGCATAGGACTGGCAATTATCAAGTGAACGTAGGCTGTGAAGATAAACAATCTGAATAATTCAGGCTGCATTTAAAACAGCACAAAATTAAATACAGATTTGGTAAAGAGCCATGATTAGTTTGGACAAGAAAATGGCTTTTTTTTGGCCTGAATTATCCAGTTTGCTTATCTATATTGATCTAATTTACTAGATAATTACCAAATCTTTACTTCATTGAGTGTGGTATAGACAAAATTAATGGGAAGAAACACTCTCTTTGTTTTTGGCTTGATTTATCCAGCTTGCTGCCTCCATCCTTCTTTTAACTTTGACCATGTAGACACAGCCAGAAATGCAGCAGAAAATTGTTCCTGGACTTCCCAAATTCTGAAGTGTAGTGCTCTAGGTGTGAAGTTTACCTTTCCATATACTATTCCTTGGAGGAGGAGGAGGAGGAGGAGGAGGATGTCCTGAATTCCATCTTCCATTCACCTTGGTGAGCAAAATGTGTCTCCTTGAAGAATATGTACCTTATGGAAAGACAAATGCTTATGTTCTGCCTCCACATGTTTCCTCCAATTAACTGACCTTACTACCTGGCAAAATAGCTATTCAGAGAGCTGTGACATTCCCCTAGTTTGGGAAATGAATAGTTTGTTCTGCAAGGACATTCCAGGAAAAAAAAAAAGGTCATTTCTTAACAACAGTGCTGCCTGGTAGAGAGCAAACATGAAGGCACCTAAGTAGCTTATGTGTTTGAAAGACTTTTTCCACTTCTTTCTCTCCCTCTTTTTCCATCATGGTAAAAATAAGTCCTTAAATATCTTACCTGTAGCATCTTTCTTTCACTTCTATACCTATTTAGCATTTAAATACTAAAGAGTAATTGTTTCTCTTTTACCCAGGAACCCTGAGGGTCTTTGCTTCCCTTTTCTTTTTTTTTTTTTTTTTTTTTTTTGATTAAAGGGACCATCCCTTGATCAACTACTTAAAGAAGCCCATTCTTGGAATGGGTGTGTCTCACTCAAAGTAAGAATGTGATAAGACCTTACCCAGAAAGGGCCAGGGTCTCCCATTGCATTCTGGGCCATCTCCAGCCATCCTGATGAATATCAGGTCACTGGACCCAGATGGCTCAGGAAAAGAAAGTGAGGTTGATGACCTTGCACAGCCCTCCTTCACTCAGATCAAAGTCAACTATGAGTCATCTCATCGTCTTGATGTCATAGTCCTCTTCAAGAATGAAGGGCTAAACACAACACTTGCATGCAAAGAGAAAGGGAAAGGACCCAATGATAAGAATCTTTGTGGAAAACAAGAGGAAATGCCATTTTTTCAATCAAAATATTAAATGCCTGTTATGTGCCAGGTACTGTGCTAAGCACTAAACATGCAACTATCATGAGTGAAACTCATAAACTCTCTCCTCTTTATCTCTCTCTCTCTGTGTCTCTCTGTCTCTATCTTTCTCCATATTTGTAAACAAGGAGTCATTCTGCCAGCTTAAAAGAACTCCTGCTATGGAAATACCCTCCATCCACAGGAACTGCAGATTTTAAATGAGCCAAGATTTTAAGTGACTTGACCAGGGTGACATAAATAACAAGTGTCAGAAGCCAGATATGAACATAGGTCTTCTCAACTCTAAGCCCAGGGAACTATTTATTATACCACATTGCCTTTCTCTATAAATAATAATAATATTGTGTTTTCACTGACAGGAGTATTCCTTCATGCATGGCTGAAAATCAGAAGCCATTTGGGCATTCTCTCTCCTCTTTGCATCTTGACTTTTGTTTTTGCTCTTGCCTTTCTTCCAAAGAGCTGAGAGTGTTTCCATAATACTTTTTTGTCACATCTGTCACCATTTGCCATAGTCATGTGGCTGCTGTAGATGCAATGTTGTGGAATGGGCAGAAACTTTCAAAAAACATCCAGGCTAAAGTCAGTAACATAAACACCTTGAGAGTAAGGATTGTGTCATTCTTTGTCTTTGCAACCCCAGATTTTAGATTGAGTTGTTGGTGTCATTTTAACTGCTTATTCCTCATTCTTCCACTAATAGGGTTAATTGAGTCACCTCCCTACCCCCACTCTAAACTTTAGCTGCTAGGCTGCTTACCATAGCTTTAAGTTTTATTCAGCATATAGACTATTAATTTCAAGTAATTCTTGAAAAAGATCTCCTTTTCATTGACCCAAAAGTTTTCAGTTTAGAGGAGAAGAGGGGAGGGGAGACAAAGCTATTTATAGGTTTCTAGTCAGAGCAGAGTAGGAAGCTTCACCACTTTTCAATCTCTGCCATGAATCATGAAAGATTAAGGAGAGCACAGTATGGTAGGAAGAACCAGGGAGTTATTATGGCAGCCTCAACCAACTTAAAAATGTACTGGGCAAAGTTTGCTACATATAAGCAGATCCCAATTTGCTCTTGGGTGTTTCCTGGACTGGAAATTGGGATCACTGACTGAAATACTTCCATTGATTATGTCTTGCCGCTGACATTTTCCTCTAAAAGGCAACTGAAATATTATAAATAAGAGAATTTGTTCATGAGGGATAGGTTGTGAAACTAACTATGAAACAGACATGGATTTGGAGTCCAAGCACCTGAATTTGAATCCAGGTCTATCTTTGAGAAAGGACAATGTGGGCTAGTGGATAGAGAGTTACATGCAAAGCCTGGAAGATCTGGGTTTAAGTCACACTTCTGACATATAAGGGTTACATAATAATAGCTAAACTTGCTATATGTCAGACACTGTCTTAAGTGTTTTATATTTATTATCTCATACAACTCTGGGAAGCAGATGGCTTTTATTTAATATCCTATTTTGCAGGGAAGGAAATTGAGGTAGCATAGGTTAAGTGACTTGTCCAGAATCATACAGTAAGTTGTCTGAGGTTGAACTTGTTGCTTATTGCCTGCATTCAGAATTGAAGGAAATCCTAAGCCTGGTACTATATCCCCTGGACCATCTAGCTGTCCAATGTCTTCTATGTCCCTAAACAATTTATTTCAACTGTCAGGGTTCTAGGAAGCTCTCTAGGGTTATTAATGATAGAGCAGGTGAAAATCTGCTTTGGAGGATGGCATCTCTTCATTCATGAGTTTTAATGAAATCAACAATCCAGTCCTCATCCTTCTCTACCACTTAAGTACTTGTGTGATATAGGGTAAATTATTTCACTTTTCTGAGCCTGTTTCCTCATTTCTGAAACTGAGGAATTTGAACTTGATGAGGGTTTCTCAACCTTTTTTTCTCCCACTGACCCCTTTGGCAATAGGGTAAAAGCAATAGATCCTCTTTTGAGGATGTCTTCTAAATGCACAAAACAAAACACATAGGATTACAAAGGAAACCAATTAGACAGCTAGGGTGGAGCATCGGAGAAAGCCCTGGCCTTGGAGTCAGGAAAACCTGAGTTCAAATTTGGTTTCAGATATTTACTAGCTATTTAAGTCTAGGCAAGCCCTTAACCTCTGTTTGTCTTCATTTCTTCATCTGTAAAATAGTAATAATATCTAACTCAGGATTATTGTGAGGATGAAATAAGAAAATATTTGTAAAGTGATTTACAAACCTTAAAGTGCTACATAAATATTAGTTATCTATGATGACTATGTTGAAAAGCAATCTGTAGACAGGAAGACTGTGATCATATCTAACAGCTATAGTATTTCAAAGTAGTGATCAGTGTAAACTGTACTTCAAGATATCTGCAACAACTATAATGTTATATGAAAATATTTGTCTTTTCTATTGGTGACATAAACATAGGTACTGCTAATACTCTTGTTGCTTATTGCCTGCATTCAGAATTGAAGGAAATCCTAAATTTCAGTTAGAGGTTAATTAAAATAAAGATGTAAATATTTTCCTATCTAAGTTTAAAAGTTCCCTGAAATTTATCCATGGACCCCTTCAGTGTGCAAGAGCACCAGATTAAGACATCCTGGAATGGGTGATGTGTAAGATCAATCAAGAGAGGGTTCTGAGATCCATGAAGTTGTTTATTAGAACTATTTTGATAAGCTATATCTCAATATAATGAGTATCTTTTGTAATCATCTGTATTTTATTTTACACAATCAGAAACATTATTCTGAGAAGGATCCATAATTTACCTCATATTGGTGAAGGGGATCTGGGACAAAAATGGTTAACAAGTCCTGCTCTAAAGCAATGACATATAATCTTACTGGTATTGTCTTACTTTTGGATATAGGAATTTATACACACACACACACACACACAGAGAAATTTCTTTAAAAAATATCCATTGACATCCATGATGCTTCTAAAAAAACACTCAAAAACTCATTTTAAGAATGATTTTTCCCTCTTATCTGAATCCTAAGGAATTTTGACTTTCAATATCTGCACACAATAAGATGCAATGATAAAATGTTTCTATAACCATTTTATTGAAAACAGGTTTTTTTTTTTAAATCTTGAGTCTTCACCAATTATATCCAATAGTGCCCCCAAATACATGTAATTCTTTTTTCCCTATAAACATATTTATGGCTCTCAAATCTCCAGTCTCCTTTCTCTCTCTCTCTCTCTCTCTTTCTCTCTCTCTCTCTCTCTTTCTCTCTCTCCCTCTCTCTTCCTAGTTAATCTCCTTTGGTGCAGACAGGTTTTTTACAAGTTCAATTTTTTTTAATTTAAAAATTTCAGTATTATTCTATTTATACAAGTTAGCTTCAGACATTTTTCTTCCCACTAGCCCTCCAAATCTCCACAGTTCTCAGCTCCTAGTAGCCTAGGAGTCCTCTCTCCTAGGAACATTCTACATTAATCATAGGACATTTCTTTTCAAATTCCTCATTAAAATATATCCTTTACCACCTGGCTTTCATGCCACCAGGATGCATTAGCTTTCTTTCTTGGCTATTCAATCTTGCTGTTTTTTGAGATATTGTTTGAGATTTGATAAAATAACCAGTGGGAATTCTCATTTTTAGTACTATACTGTCTAGAGGATTACTTTACCACATTTAAGCAGATAATACATACATTTTACAGTATTTCAAAGGAAAACAAGAAAAGAAAACTGCTAGATTTTAGTAAAACAAAATCTTATACTAAAAAACAAACAACCCAACCCATTATGTATACATTTATAATTTAAGCAGTGATCTTTTTAACAAAGGTATTCCTTGGAAAATTAGAGAAAACATTTGAATTCTGCATTCAGTTGCATTTTCAATAGTATATGCAGTTTTTGATTCCTTTAATTCTAAATGCCAATATTTTTGCTCTTGGGTAATACCCTGCTATATTCCATTAGGTACCCAGACTGACTCTTTTTTGTTTGTGTACTATCCAGGACTGATTATAAGCTAATGATCAAAGGCCTATACCAGCACTTGCCATTGATTGACTGACAGCAAGATGTGAAATTCCATCCTCACATTAAACAATTGACTTCAATTTCACAATCATTTATTAAGAGACAAAACTTCAAGTAATTCTTTCCCCCTAGAAGAATAACATGGGGTGTGGGAGGAGGGGATTTAGACACCATAATTAAAAGTCAGATATATACAAAGCGAAAACAAAGTAATCTAGACTGTTTAATGAGTTTCTGTGACTAGACTGAAAAAAGAATTCATCATCTAGTGACCAACCCTCTGTTAGTCATTGATGAATGTCTCTGAGCATTGCTAGACCAGAAAGAATTCCTGTGATTCTGAATTATGGGATGCCTATGGTGAAACTTATTTCCCTGATTACCACCTCATTCCCCCTCTATACTTAGCCACATCAACTCCCTCACTCCTGAGTTGCTATTCCACTTGACCTTTCTGCCCTTTTCTCAGATCCGGACAAAGTGGATAGATGACTGGGTCTAGAGTTAGAAAAACTTGAGTCCAGATCTGGTCTTAGACAACTGACTAACTGTGTGACCCTGGGCAAATCACTTAAACTTCATCTGCCTCAATTTCCTCACCCATAAAAGAGGGGTTATAATAGCCCTCTACTTCCCAGGGTTCTTGTGAGGATCAAATGGAATAATCTTTGTAAAGTGCTTAGCACAGTGCTGGGCACATAGTAGTCACTTGTTCTCTACCCCCTTTGTGGCAGGAATAATATCTTCCATTTGAGCTGTTAGCTCTTTTTCCTAAAAGATATTAAACTCACCTATAAGCCTTGCTTTACTCTGGGACTAAAGGTTCAGGCTACTAATGTTATCTCCTGGTCACCTGAATACAAAATGCCATTGGGAGTTCTAATCTTTCATTGATTCTAGACTAGTCTATCACATTGAATTCTAGTTTCACTAAGCTGATTCAGGTGGTCTGCTTGCTGGATATCTTGGTGACCATCCTTCCTTTGCTATGATTAAATAAATCTCCTTTTGTTAACTTTTAGCTCTTCTTGAGCTTGAGGATACCAACTTTAAACCCTAACTACCCAGGTGTCTGTTCTGAATCAGGCCTTTCCAACTACAGCCCTGGATCCTTATTCTATTAGTAACAAATTTCATATTAGTCCTGTTTCCTCCTCTGGGAAATGATTTTGTATTTAATTATCTATGTATATGTTTCCTCTCTTCTCTCCATCTTTCCCTAATCAACAGACTGTAAGCTTTTTTGAGGGCAAGATCTATTTAGTTTTATCTGTTTGTATTAGCATCTAATAAAATGTCTGAATTTAACTGAATCAAATTGTCATAAAGTCTATCGCCAAGTTTGCACTTAAAACCTTCTCAATTTGGTAGGATTTATTATAGCTTGTGCTCAATAGTGTAAGTGGGACAGACCAAATAGTAAGGGGAAATCTGGATGGAAGATATTGTGAATGCAAAAGAAAGACTGAAATACCAAATTCTAGGAGAAAGTCTGAATATGCTTATAACTCACATTTATGTAAAGTAACAGACGAATAAAAATGGGAAAAATAACAAAAATTCTTAGAAGCTGAAAACAATGAACAAATATTATACTATGAAGGAAAATGGATAAAAATCCCCGTTGAATAGGAGAATTCTGCATACATCTCAGAGATCATGGAGCAGCCAAAAAAACACCCTAAAACAAAAGACAAAAACCAAAAAAGTACAAAGTGGTTCCATAGGGAAATAAACCTTAAAGGCTGACATGATGAATTTAAAAAGAAGATGAAGTCTAAAGTCTAAATATAGAATCGAAGAGAAAAAAAAAAGAGCAGAAAAAAGGTAGAAAACTCAATAGTGAATATAGTCAAAGGAGTAAAGGCATTGAGAGAATGAAATATTTAAAATATAATCAAAAGGCAGTAATTTTAAAAGACTATATAAATTCTATTCAAGCTAAAGAATTGATCTTAAATATAGGATGCACAGAGATAACCTAAAAATCATAGGTCCTCCAGAATTACATAATTAAAAAAAGAACCCTAATACTACATTGAAGGATAAATACACAATTGCCCAAAACTTTTGAAAATATCCTACATAGTGCTGATTCTGGTCAACAGATTGCTACCACAAAAACCTACTGCTTAAAAGTTCCATGCCTATTGTTGCAAAATTTCACAATTTCAATGACAAAGGACAAACTGTACATGGATCTACAAGAAAGGCCTCAATTACTCCACAATGACAAAAAATTGAAAAGTATGGACAATGATATTACAAAATTTCAATAATTTAAAAATACAACTCGTGGTACTGTATCTTACAAAGATGAGCCTAGTTATCAACTTTAAAAATTGGAACTTTAACAAAAAACAAAAGAGAGGCATTTGAGTAATCAACCCCAAAAGAAAAACAAAACAAAATGAACATTGTTATCAATAAAAGAATGTTATCAAATCAATTTTCTCATTTATTGGCTATTGATTTTTAAAAGAAAATAAAGTGGTAAAAGAGAGAAAAGATAAAGATTATGTAAAGAAGTCAAGATGATGATAGGACTGTATAATAGAATTTTAAGTTTTGCAAAGCACTTTCCCTACGTTGTTTCACTTGATCTTCACAATAATCCTTTGAGAAAGAACTATGATTTATCTCTTACAAAGAAGGAAACTGAAGGCCCAAGAGGTTATGTCCTCAATCAGGATCTGAACTCAGCTCCTTACTTCAATTCTATATTCCAAGGACCTACTGATCTGTCTCCAGGCACATGTGGTCTTCTAGATTCTTGGGTGTGGTCTTTTGATTGAGTCCAAGTTTTATAGAACAAATATTTTTATTAAGGGGATTTGTTCCATTAAAGGACTGCACTTGACCTAGAGGGCCCTATGTGACCTTGAGGTTACAGGTTCCCCACCCCTGGCAGGCAACGCAAAAGTTTAGGAAAAGATTAATTCATATTTCCTGAATTCAATTTCATGATCTCTTCTAAATTAGTCAATTTGCTTGATGGGATGAATAATATAGTGAGAAATTACTTGAATAGAGAAAGAAGAAATAAAAGATATAAGAGAGCTGGAGCTGTACCTTACTCCTTTTTCAGAAGGGATCATAATCCTTTCATTCTTTAAATAAGAGTAGAAGAGAGGGAATGGGGTGGGGGTTGGGAGTAGAAAGTAAACCTTTGTCTAAGGTGAAAGAAAAGATTAACATCAAAGAACTTCATCATAGTGGTAGATATGTATGTTTGTAATAAGAACTGAAAGGTCATCGGGGGAGGGGCAAAGTTGCACATTCTACAATCACCTTCTCTGAGAAAGGACTGCTTCTCTCAGGACTTCTCTCAGTTTCCTCACATGTAAAATGGGGATTATAGTAGCCCTCTACTTCCCAGGGTTATTGTGAGGATGAAAGGGATAACCTTTTTAAAGTGCTTGGTGCAGTGGGGGCACACAGTAGTCACTTAATGGATACTCGGTCCAGTGACCAGATCTTCATCAGGATGACTGGAGATGGCCCAGGATGCAATGGGAGACTTTGGCCCATTCAGGTACTCACTTAGAGTGAGGTTAGGCCATTCAGTCAATAAGCCTCTCTAAGGAGTAGTTAGGGAATGGTCCCTTTAAAGAGCAAAAGAAAAAATTAAAGCCAGGAGCGAAAAAGCAAGTTACTATTGATAAGCAGTCACCTGCCAAGAGGGTCCAGCAAAAAACAAGTGGAGTTTCGGGCAGGGACTTATGGGTGTGCACTGGGTTTAAGGCTTTGGAAAACATGAGAGAGAGACAGAAAGAGAGAGAGAGAGAGAGAGAGAGAGAGAGAGAGAGAGAGAGAGAGAGAGAGAGAGAGAGAGGGAAGGAGGGAGAGGGAGAGAAAGGAAAGAAGGAAGGAAGGAAGGAAGGATGGAAGGAGAAAGAAAGAAAGAGTATAAGGGGAGAGTATTCCTCCTGAGGAGAAATGTTTCTACTTATTTTCTTTCTATATCTTCTCAATATATATCCACTTGGGCAATCTAGTTGATGTTAACTTCCTAAATAAAACTAAAGTGCTAATGACTGGTTATTAATACTGAGGAGAAGACATTAGAAATTTGAGCTGATGGTGTCAGAGAAAAGGATTCCACCCCAGCTCTTTAGGGGTGACCCTAGAATCCCCAGAGAGAAATGAACCTTTACTCTTGACGATCCGCCTCATCAATATGTTTGGGATTTGAGGTAATGATTTCCCAGACCCTATACAGGCACATTTTCTCTTTAACACTAAAGGTAATACTCTCTCCTCTCTCACCTCAGTCCCTGAGGAGACTGGGCTTAAATGTAAAGCACTTAAAAATGTGGCGTGGCTGATACACAAGTATGTGGGATAGCCTATCAATTGGATAATGTAACAGGAAAGAAATAAGGAGGACAAAGTACAAGAAAACTTTGTGTTAAAGTATGTCACCCACACAATATTATTTAAACGTAGTGGGGCATAGAAAGAGACAAAACAAAAGAGAGATGGAGAGAAACAGATAAATAAAGAAAAAAAGAAAAAAGTTAACCTAGCTTTAAGAAAATCAAAGAAATTTTGGGTAAAGGAGGTAAATTGGAGGCAGGCCAAGAGTCTGTGGGAATAAATTAATATCAAAATAAAATAAATAAAACTAATCCCATGTACAAAGTGCTTACTAAAAAGAGGAAAGGGATCAAAACAATACAAAAGAACTAACTGAAGAAAAGGCAAATTTAATTACAACTTTAAATATAAATAGATTAAATAAACCAATAATAAAGTTAGTAACAGAATAAATAAGAAAATAACATCCAACAATTTGCTTTATTCAAGAGCCACAACCAACAAATAAAGACACGTACATAACAAAGCAGAGAGGTTGGAACCAAATTTGCTATACATCAGGTGATTCCAAAAGAACGAGTTGATATTATGCTATCAAAAAAAGCAAAAATAAAAATTCATAAGATCAAGAGAAAGAAATGAAGAAACAACACCATACCTAAAATTATCATAGGCAATGAAATAATATAAATAATAAATGTATACACACTAAATAGCATACCTTCTCAATTCATAAAGGAGATTAACAGAAATAATAGAAGCCATTTATAGAAGCACAATTGTTGGATACTTGGTTGTTCTTTCAGAACAACCTAACAGAAAGATGAATGAATGAATGAATGAAATTAATTTATTAAATACCGACTGTGTGCCAAGCACTATGCTAAGTTCTATAATGCACATATTTAAAAAATGATTTAGTCCCCACATGTAAGGATATTCCATTCTAATAAGAGGATACTGCACATACAGGATTTAATTTCAGGGCAGATGTTAATTCACGGTAATTTTTAGGATATATCAGCAAGGTAGATGATGATGTATCTTTTTTAGTATGATTTCAGTGGATAAAATCATATCTTTTTTCTGATGTTGAACCATTTCACAGGGGCAGTGACTTTGATAGAAAACATTTTCTTCTCTGAGCCTTCAGCATTTGCAGCTGTCAAGGAAGTGAGGGCTACAGAATCTGCAGCAGCAGTTGCCTAGTTGAATCTACACAGTTAGTTGTTTACCTGGACAATGTGCTACCATATATTTTTTAATGTAAATTTGTGTTAGGCTCAGTTATTCCTTCAATAATAGAGATTGGGGATGGATGGTCATACATCTTCCAAAAGATTCCACTCATAGAAGTTTCTCTCCATTCCCCAGATACACACAAAGAATAGTTTTGCAAGAAACCTACACTTTTCCTTGTTTGTGCAAGGAGATTTCCTTGTCATTGGGAGTCATGACCTTGGCATACCAGAAGGTATGCCAACTAAGAGGATATTACCCTAGACTAGGGGTTGACAAACATTTTCAATAAAGGGCCAGATAATCAATATTTTAGGTTTTGCAGGCCTTGATGGAGAGTTGAAAATATTTTATGGGTACTTACATGACAAGAGAAAAAAACAAATAGCCATAAATTTTTAAGACAAAATTTAAAATATGATAATTATGTACATTTTTTTGAATTATAGGTCAAGTAATAAGAAGAATGAGATTTTTTTGGAGGGGATAATATTTCACTTAATTGGGATTCAAAGTTCTTTATCATAAAATGGATTAATTGCTAAGTAAGCAGATTTTATGTATCTCAGCTTTATTGTTATTCTACAATGAGAGAACTAAGACGGTAGAGTAGAAGGAAGTAAGGAAACAGCATTCGTATCCATAACTTCTCCAAATAATCAATAAAATGCACCAAACTGAATCCTGGTGGAGAAATCCATGAAAGGTCACAGTGAATCCCTTGTCTCAACCAGTTTGGCTTAGGGAGACAGAGAAGTTTACAAACGTTAGGAACAGGGTCAGGGCAAGAGCATGTGGCTTATCTCTATAGTATTTCAGCCCCAGGAAGAGGCTACACAGCACCACAGAAGGAGATCTCAAACCTATACTGAGATACTACAGCAAGGGCAGATGCCAGCTGGCAACTTTATTGTCCAATATCCAAGCCTAGGTCACAGATCCAGGCTGAGTGAGAAATGTACTTGGAGGTAACTTTACTTTTCCTAGGCAGGGAGGCCCTGGGCAGTTTAACAAGAAAAGGGGTAGTTCAGAAGCCAGCCCTAATCAAAGTAGTAGTGTGGCACTAAACCCAAGTATAAAGCAGGGTCTCACTTTCAGCATCTAGCCCAACACACAGAGGAATGACCAAAGCACAAAACCAATAGAACTTTCTGGTTGGCTGATAGGGACAGAGTCTAACAGCAGTCTACTTTTGTGCAGACGCAAACCTAGGTCAGGAACTTGCAGAACTCAGACTGATAAGGACAGAATCTAGCAGCAATCAGACTTGATCAGACCCCTTTAAGAAAAGAAAATTGCAAGCCTCTAGCATGTCCCTGAGATCCTAAACTAACACAATACTCAAATAGCAACAACAGCCCCAGAGGCCTCCAAAGTGGGTGATACTGACTCCAGGGTGTGCTGGAACAATCTAGAGGGGTGGTAGAAGCTTTGGATGGAATTGGGGAGGCATTGAATAAAAATAAGTTGGTGATGGAAGCATAAGGAAAGAAAAGAAGATAAAAAGTTTGAAAAACCATTTGTACATGTTTCATCTGTTGTGTAACAGAGTTAAAGTTATAGTATTACATTATTTTCCAGATAAATGCACAAAATGCAAGTTATAACCAATCAGTGGTCAAGTTCACCTACAGGTGTTAACAGGTACCTTTTGGCAGGTGAATATGTCACACATCATCAGGACATATTTAAAATATGATATTAGAGAACTACATGATACAATACTACATCACTAAAATTTCAATGCGGGAAAAAAGACAGAAACTTACAAAACAAAATACAAACTATATCATAATGAGCTATTTTGGTACAGGGATACTCAAGATACAAACCCAGAAGAAAAAAATTACTCCAAAAGCACAAATTTTACAGTATTTGCCTCAAAGGAAAACACAGGTTGGGCACAAAGTCAACTAAAATTTCCAGAAGAGATGACACAAGAAGTTTTCTTTTTAAATTTTTTAAAAAATGTATTAATAATTGAAATGAGAGTACTTGAGAAAAAAATGTAAAAGAAATAAGAATTATAGAAGAATTGGAAAGGGAATTAAGAACTTGGTATAAGAAGTACAAAACATTGCTTGATGAAAATTCTAAAGGACCTAATAGACCAATGACTTCAGGAAGCAGCAAGAAATATTAAAACAAAATTAAAAGGTTGAAAAAATGGGAGAAAATGTAAAGTGTGTCACAGTAAAAACAAATTGCCTGGAAAACATATCAAAGATAATAAAACTATGTATCAGACTATCAACATCATGACTGCGGAAAAGAAGACCTTAGACACCATATTTGAACAAATCTTCAAAAGAAAATTGTTTAGATCTTTTAGAACAAGAGAATTAAGTATAAATAAAATGGATTCACTGGATACCTCCTGAAAGAAACCCCAAAATGCAAACTCCAAGGAACATCAGAGCCAAAATCCATAGCTTTGGGGCTCAAGAGAAGAAAATACTGCAAACATCCAGAAATATAGAATTCAAATACCAAGAAGTCACAGTCAGGATCACATACAACTTAGTAGCCACAACTCTAAAGGAATAGAGAACTTGGAATACAATAATCCAGAAGGCAAAAGCTTATAGCCAAGAAAAACTTTCGTAGAAAAGGTGAGTACAACAAAACTTTCACTACTGTGGGGGTGGATCAGTAATGAAAAAGAGAACTTGCCAACATTTCTGATGAAAGACCTAACAAGATCCCAGAGGACTAATGGTGAAACTTCCATCCACTTCTTAAGAGAGAAGTCAAAACCTCAGAAAGCAGAATGAAACAAATAATTTTTGAACATTGTCTTTTGTTGTTTTGTGTTTTGATTTACTATACATCTTTTCTAATGGGTTTTATTTTTCTAAGGTTTTTAGGGGTGGAGAGGCTTGGGCTAGGATCATCTGAGAAGGCAGATCATGGCTAATTAAAACAAATGGTACATGCAAATGTGTGTGTGTGTGTATGTATGTAAAGCGTATATACATACATATATATCTAGTCTTTACACACACACACACACATACACACACACACAAATTCACACAGGTTGGTACTGCCAAATGCGGATACACCTCCATGAGTATATGATTTCAACTGGACATGTTCATCATTTGGAAGGCATTTCTAGACTTCTATTAGATTCTCCTCTTGATATTTGTCTTTTAATATATCATTACACTGCTGATGAATAGCTTCCAAATCAAGATTAGCTGGAAACTCTTCATTTGAATAGTTAAATAGATTTTGAAATATGAAAATTTCTGGTAATCACTAGAATTTACTTATTTCTATCTTTTATTCTCTTTGCCAATTTGATGAGGATGAATTATTTTAAATTATATTTCTCTCTAGTGATTTCATGCAATTTTTCTATGATGGTTCATTTTTCATTTCTTCTTTGGGAAACTGTTCCATAATCATTTCTATGCAAATGGTTCTCAGATCTATTTATCCAGTCCACTGACCTGTAGTCTCCCCTCTCCAATTGCCTTTTGGATACCTGAAAATGAATGTCTTGTAGACATATTAAACTCGTTATATTAAAAAATCAGAACTTACTATCTTTCCCTTAAACCATTCCCTCTTCTGAACTTTCCAAAATTCTGAGGATTACCGAAAAACAAGCACACTAATACAGTATTGGAGGAGCTGTGAGTTGGCCCCCTCATTCTAAAAATAATTTGGAATTATGTGAAAAATACCTCCAATCTGTTCATAGCCTGGCCACTTGACCTAGTGATTGTACTATTTATTGGGCATGTTTCTCAAGGGGTCAAATATTAAAATAAGTTTCCTGTGAATGTCAAAATATTTATAGCAAAAATTTTGTAGTGTTAAGAACTAACTATTAATTTTAATGTAGCAATGTAATGGAAAGCTACTATTCTATTAGAAACAGTTTATTTAAGAAATTCAGGTTACTATGAAAGACTTGCATGTAGTATAATGTAAGCAGAACCAGAAATGAAAGAGAGAGACACAGAGACAGAGAGACAGAGAGAGACAGAGAGACAGAGAGAGACAGAGACAGAGAGAGAGATAGAGAGTAATATGAAAGAAAACAATACTAAAGGCCAAGCAAACACAGATAAATGCAATGACCAGTCTTGCTACTGGAAGAGATAATGAAACAACACTCTCTCGACAGAAAAATAGGTCACCATGGGAGCATGATATTTCAGATGCTTTCAGGTATGTTCTTTTGGTTGGTCCATTTTGCTTAACTGTTTTCTTTTGTTAGAAGGGAATATTCAATGTGAAAGAAGATATAATGGGGAATTACTATGATATAAAAAGCCAAAAATATCAGTAAAACAAATAAAATAATTTATAAAAGATTCAGAATTAAAAGTAATGAATATCTGAAGTCCTTATGAGACATAGTGGAAAAAGGAAAATTATGTAATAGTAGAATAAAAGAAAAACCCACTTTACTTCCAATTTGAAATCCTGAAAGATGTAGCACTTTCTAATTTCTATGGGTAGTTTTAAGTGATATGAGAGGAGAGGAATGGAATATAAATAAAAATATCCACTATTTTCTAAATCAGATGAAATTTGTAATTTCATAAGGTCATTAAGACTTATAGCTGAGAAATGAAGAGTAATCAACAGAAGGTTATGTATATAAAGCATTCTTAGTCAATAATAGATTCTTAAAATATATTGAAAATGGAAATGCTATTATATATTTTAGTTATTTGTTGTAGTTTATTATTACAAAATGATACCAACAAAAAAATTTAGAAAGATATATAAAATTAGTTTCCAGGAAATAGTTTTACATTTATATCTACATTTTCAGATTTGCAACTGCATGTTAATATATTTAGAAAAAAATGGCTTTAGTTTTCAGGAAATAAGATAGAATACAACAGGCAACAGTGAACAACCAAATGAGAGGTCTTAACAGCACAACACATTTTTTTGATATATTCATTACATTTGTAACTGACCCATACAGTAGGTTGACCATATTTATTGCAATTGTTAATTTTCCATACCTGCAGCACTAGGGTGAAGAAAGATGTCAAAACCATTTGGTTTTAGTGAAGTCTGTATTCTGATTAAAATGTGTGTGCTGAAATATTCAGTCATTCATAGCAATCACAGGTAATAATTATCTGTCTTGTATTTCTATACCCCATTTCATCATGAAAGATTCCAGAGCAGCTAACAAAATTGCTCTAGTGTACAGCTATAATGCTAATACAGAGTGAAATCACATTGTACAAGCTATATGACATTGAGAAAAACTGAAATAAGTACTTGTTAAAATAGATTTTCAAAATATATAATACTGCTTCCAATTAATGACCTTGTTTATATACACAAGATAGAATCCTAGGATGTTGCAGTTGGGAGGAATGATAGAGATCATCTCATTCAATCCCCTCATTTTATGGAGGGGAAAACTCCTTGATCATTGCCCATTTCCTAAGAAATTGTCATTCTATTTCAGTTTCTTTCCTTCCAATAATGACACTCTATCTTCACTAAAGATATGAAGATAGTAGCATGACAAAATGACTAAGAGTCAAGACAATCTAGGTTCAAGTCCCACCATAGGCACTAACTAGATGTGTTCTTCACACCCTCCACTTGACCTCTCTGGGCTTCAGTTTCCTTATCTGTAAAGTGAGGATGATGATAGTTATTTACTTCACAAGACTGATGTGCAGATAAATTGAGAACATGGGGGCAAAAGTGCTTTGCAAACCTTTACATTGTACACATATGAGACACAATGAGGATCCACGTGGGTTCAATGGATATCACTGCTTCTGTGGTCAGAAACATTCATGTTTTAAAGTTTTCTTATAATCTGTTCGAATAGTTGCCATGATAATTGATCATAGGATATACTACTCATTGGACCCAGCAATGAGGAAAAGTACTAGTGCTATAAAACAATGGAGTGGTTCCCTCGTCCTTTCCCTATCACCTAACTTCAAAGAGAATTAGACTTCTGGGTTTGTTTTTATGGACCTTTACTCCTTTACATGCCATTTAGAAGGGTACCATTGGAAATGATGGACTTAATGGGCATATATAGGAGGATTTGGTCTCCTGAGCTAGGTGGTCCAGCTAGGTGACTCAGTATATACAGTTCTGGATTTGATGTCAGACAGAGCTGAGTTCAAATGCAGCCTCAGACACTTAACAGATGTATCACCCGGGGCAATCATTTAATGTCCAGTGGAGCAAGACAAAAGGCAAACCACTCATATCTCTGTCAGAAAACACTGTGGACAGTATGCTCCACAGATTCATGAAGAGTCAGACATGACTGAACACTAAGTCTCCCCAGAGGCAACTCTGCAACTAGAGATTACCCAAACTAAAAGGTTTGGAATTGGACCCTAGTCTTTTAGAGCTGCTTGTTTGTCCCTGAAGAGTCACAGGATAATTCACAGGTGGATTTTTAGCAATCCATGTAAATTATTTGAAAAGTTTTGATGAAGCTGTATTGAAACAAATTCAAATCAAGCTAAGGAAAGGGGGACATGTCTCTTCTTTGGTCCCAAACTACATCCCATTCCCATTCCATGTTCTCTATGGTCTCCAGAACCATCTTGGTGTGTAGAGTGAACCCTCAAGAATTCACCCTGGTCTATTAATCAGTAAATTAATCAACAACTATTTATTAAGTTCCTTCTGTGTGCTAGAGACTAGGGATAAAAATGCAGAGTGTGCAGAGATGTTGAAAATCCTTCTCAACACCTGAGAACATGTTTGTTCTTCATTTTGGAAGAGGACCAGTAACATCACAGGGTGATTTCTTGACTTGAGCATGAATTGGATTTAATGCAGGCAGAGTTGCACAGAGTTGTCAGCTTTACCCTCTCTTCCAGAGTCATCTGCACAAGGCAATGTGCATTGGTGATGACCTTGGAAACTGTGGAGGACCTTGGCATCTTTCATGTTTGACCAAGCTCTAAGCATTCCCCAGTGCCAACTTTGGCTGCCTTCATAGCTTGTTTTCATCGCCCATTGTAGGGGGGTAGGGGGAGAGAGAGGGAGAGGAAGTCTTTAAATGTTTGGGGTAGACATCCCCCTAATTCACTGGTTTTTGAAGCCTGTCAGTTACCCTAAACCTGTTTTAGCTATCTACTGAGAAGGAATGACTGGGGTGTAGCCACTGTACATGCTGCAGCTTCTTGGAGCCACAGGTTGGAGTGGGGTGAAGCAGGTGGACACCAAGGGTAGATAAGTAGTCCTGAGAAGGGCGTGGCCAGGCCTCAGGGTGCTAGTCCTCCATTAACAAGTCATATACCTCACCAGAGAACATAGCTTTTAACTTGAATTTGGTTTACCTTTCCCTAACATAAGGAACACTAGACCTATTTGCTTTAATAATAGAAACATCTGAAGTGCATTTCTTGATTTATAAACATGAGATTGGTGATATAGCCAGATAGATATAGCCCAGTGTGTGTGTGTGTGTGTGTGTGTGTGTGTGAGTGTGTGTGTGTGTGTGTGTGTGTGTAAGGATTTAGTACAAAGGATCACTGAGTCTCTGGTTATATTTGCATTTGAATGGACCAGTAATTCACGAAACTTGCTCCCTAGGCTAGACTTTGTCTCTCAGGCTCCCTGTGTCCCCACTACCCCGGACTCTACACATAGATTCATCTATCTGGGAGAATGGAAGAACCTTAGAATTTTTGAAACTGACGAATCAATTGCCTGAGAGATATTTGGTAATTTTTTAGGAAATAACCATTATCTGATTTATACTTCAGAGAATTAAAATGAAAGTGTATGGAATAATTACTGTAAGCAAAGGGGAGGTCTCTGACCTAGGACCCCAAACCTTGCACTAGGAAGGGGAGTCCAAAGAGAAGACTACATCTAAAGGTACTGGCCAGCTGGGACAACACTATTTTCTTTCAAACTGTTTGGTGCCTGGGGCTGAGAATCTCTTGATAGGAAGATGTAAGGCTCCATGGTAGCTGAAGCTATATGGGAATAAAACCAGGCAAGCCTTGCCAACTTCTGGGGCAAGGATTTTTTTTTTCTAACAGAGGTACAAAAAAATCAACTTTAAGCTGGATCATCTTTAAGTGAAGAAAATATAGTTACAACTTCTCTTTCTTGCACAAGAAATACCTAAGGATTTTATCTGGGCTAGAAGCCGAGAGTCAAACAGCACACTGTCTCTCAGAGACTGTAATTAATTGCATTTTCAACTGACTATTGACAGTAAACCAGTTGGTGACTTATAACATCATACATCTGGCAGATGGTGGAGGTAAACTGGGTTAGGAGTTTAGTTAGGTATGAGTGATAACAAGACAAAAGGACAAGAAATTCAAAGGTACGATATGGAGCATAATTGAACTGATCAACTATATAGTCAAAATGCAAATTTATTAACATAAAGCTTTAGGGGATTCATTCTCATAGAATACTTTGAATCAGTAGCTGTCTTGGTGGAGGGGTACCATAAAGTGCTTAATTTGTATTATCTGAAAATAAGAAATAAACTTCTTAATTGAATGGTATGTACATGACAATGGAATCCTGGAGCAGAAGCTGAGTAACCTAAAAAAATGAATTTGGGTGCCCCAACCTTGGCTCTTTTCAGAAGTTAAAGAGTAATGCAGAGTGGAGAGAGCCCTAAACCTGGAGACGGGAAGTCCCACATTCAAATCTGACCCTGGACGCTTTCTAATTGTGCCACCTGGGCCAATATTCATTCAGATTCCATAGTTCTTTCTCTGCATGTGGATAGCCTTTTCCATCATGAATTTTTTGGAATTGACTTAAATCATTGCATTACTGAGAAGAATTAAGTCTAACAAAGTCAGTCATCTAACAATATTGCTGTTACTGGGTATAATGTTCTCCTGGTTCTGCTCACTTCACTAAGCATCAGTTCATGCAAGTCTTTCCAGGTTTTTCTGAAATTTGCCTGCTTATCATTTCTTATGAAACAATAGTATTCAATTACATTCATATATCGCATTGTTCAGCCATTCCCTAATTGATAGGCATCCTCTCAGTTTCCACTTCTTGGCCATCACAAAAAGAGTAGTGGTATTGCTGGATCAAAGGGTATGCACAGTTTTATAATGCTTTGGGCATAATTCCAAAAGGCTCTCCAGAAGAGCTGGATTAATTCATAATTTCACCAGCAACACGGTAGTGTTCCAGTTTTCCCACATCTTCTCCAACATTATTTTTCTGTTTTGTCATGTTAGCCAATCTGATAGATGTAATGTGGTGCCTCAGAGTTGTTTTAATTTTGGGCAAGCTTTTTTTTAAAGAAGTTATTGAGAGATGTTTAGAAAGTGCCTCTGTTTTTTACTTATGTATCTGATGATAGATAGCAAGCATTATACTCAACTAGTTTTTGAACTTTAAAAAATCTTGAAGTATTTGAATGCATCTTTTCCATACAAGAAATAAATGCCTTCAAAAGATACCAATGGTACCATTGTGAACCTTTTTCATTTGATTTTGAGATCTAAAGACTTCCTTTTTTTATCTATAATCTTTGTCGTTAGCAGCTCAATTAGATCCTTTTTCAGAATTCTTTACATAATGTCAAATTTGTATGAAGTGAATTTGCATAAAGCAAGAACAGTTTGTATGTTTTCCCCCATTAGCTCCTCCTTTGCTCCACTCTTTAAGGAAAATATTCTTTGCCATGGACAATCCTTCTCTGTGTGCCTTTGATCCCAATCTCTCTTTTATTTTCCAGAGACTTGCCTCATCTCTCCACTTCATGCTCTCCTTCTCTGATGTCTGACTCCAAAATCCTTAAAAATCTTAACTCGATTCTTGCTCTTCCTTCAAGTGATGCCCATATAATTTCTCTCTGATTCATCCAAACTACAAAGAAGGCATCTGCTCTTGCCTCCACTTCCTCATCTTCCACTCACTTTTAAATCCCTATCATCTGACTTTCAGCCATATCCCTTAACTAAAATAGCTCCCTTCAGTGTTAACAGTGACATCTGAACCTGTACCTCTCATTGGTTTTTCTCACTCTTAAGCATCCATAGTATCATAGATTTATGAAAGGGACCTTAGAACCCATTTAGTCCTACCCCCTCACTTGAAAGAAGAGGAAACTGTGGCTCAGGGTCATATATATGTTAAGTAGTAGAGTAGAGATCCAACTCCAAATCTAATGCTTCTTCCTTCCACCATCTCACCTCTTTTCAGATTTTGATGACATTGTTCCTTACCGCCCCACAGATATTTTCACTTCCTTTAGTTTCTCTGACATGACTTTTTCTTCTGCTTTCCAAACATTGGCTCCATCCTGACCGTGCTCTCCCTTCTCTTTTCACTCCTAACTATTTTTAGTGGTATTATCAGTTCTCATGGATTAAAATATAGCATGTATGCAAATAACTTGCAGATTTCTAAATCTAGCATCAATATTTCTACTGGGTTCATCCTCTATTCCACCAACTGCCTGTTGGACAGTTCCACTTAGAGGTACCTTTGGGATCTAAAAAATATTAAAAGGAGCAATGTTCTTTCCTACCTTGTCTTCAAATTTTTTATTTCTGTAGTAGGCAGCATAGATCCTCCAAGTCACTCAGGTTTGTAATATCAATATCATTCCTGACTCTTTCCTCTTTTTCTCCTATCATCTTTTATCCAGTTACAAAATCTTATCCATTCTACCTACACTCTATCTTACCTTTGTTTATTTCATTCCAGTAACACATTCATTGCCTTAGTTGAGATTAATTCTCTTGATTTTTTCGCTTGGTCTCCTCACTGGTCTCATTCTCTTCCTCTCTCCAATCCCTCTTCCTTATAGCTACCAAATTTTTATTCCTATATTCCATCCCTCTTCACAAATCTTCAATGGCTTACTATTTCCTTTAGGATAAAGTATAAACTTCTTGCTCTGGTCCTTAAAACACTCTATAATCTTGGTTCTGCTTGCCTTTCTAGGCCTATTTCATGTAATTCCTTTTCAGACACTTTATGTTATAGAAAAAAGAAAGGTATTTTTAGTATGCTCCTAACTCAATATTTCATCTCCTCTCTCCCCAAATACCACTACCCACCTGATCATTGTTGTTGCTTATCCTTTGTTTCTGAAGGGGACCAGTGGTACCACAGAATGATGTCATGACTCGCACATGAATTGGATTTCAGTGAGGCAGAATTACACAAAGTTGTCAGCTCCACTGTCTTTCAGTCATTGAAGTCCAGTGGCAGGACAAATGTCAGGATAGCTGGTGATACCCTAGGATGCAGTGAATGAGCTTAGAATCTTTGATATCTAAGCAAGTTCTAAATACTCCACAGAGCTCCCTTCCGTCACCTTCATGCCCTTTGGAACAAATGGTTCTCATCTGCCCATTGTGCCAGAGGGAATTCTTCATGTGCTTGGGGTAGACATCCTTTAACTCACCAACAGGCTTGAGGTCTGCCAATGACCCTCAACTTGGTTTAACCCACTTTCTGAGAGGGTTTAATGTGACTGCTGTACCTGCTCCAGTTCCTTGGAGCCACAGGTGGATTTAGTGGACACCAAAGGTGGAAGAGCAGCCCTAAAAAGGACTTGTCAATCTCTCACACCAGAAGTGGTAGCACTCCTTGAACTCCCCATACACCTTACCCATCTGACAGACGTAAGTGGAAGATGTGGAGCATAAGGCATGAATAAGAATGAAGCAGAAGGAAATGTAGATGAGTGAAAATTAAGTAACCCTAGTAGAACACAGAGTCCCTGCTGAGATGGACACACTTGATCCTTTAATATCTTTTTCATACCATGAGGTCCATGGGATAGAGAAACTACTATTTGTTTTCCAGAGGCTAATTAAACTGATTCCTGGAGATGGAAGGAAGGAAACAAGCATTTATTCAATGCCTAGTTTGCACTAGGCACATTCCGTATACTATCTCATGTAATCCTTACAGAAGATGCTACTACTATCCCTAATTTATATATGAGAAAATCGAGGCCGAGAAAGGTTAAGTGACTTTGTCAGGGTCACACAGCTAGTAAGTATCCAAGGCTAGACTCAAGGTTTCTGATTCCAGGCTCAGCCCTATATCCACTACATTACTTGGTTGCCTCCATGGAAGAAGAGAAAAAAAAGTGAATTTTGTCTCATTTTATCTGTAGCCCCATGATACATTTGAACAAATTATCCCCTAATTGATCACTTTTGTTCTTTAGGCTATTTCAAGTAGTTCTTATTAAAACTGGATGGGCATCAAACCAAGCCTGTTTGAATTCATAGTGCAAGATTGAGAGAAGTCAGAACTTAGCAGAGAAGGAAGGAGATTTATTCATATATTACTTGATTTATGTTTGTTCCTGGTCAAATACAGGAGGGAAGGAAAATGCTGAACTAATTATTAATGATGGAAGGGATCTGCTATTTTCATACTCTTCTAGAGCACATGAGCTCTGATCATACTTTAAATGTAGATAAAAATAGAAACATAAGAACCTATAACCAGAAAACTAAATAGCAGTTATTGAGTTATACAGCCTAACTTGTACAGGAAGAATGATTTCTCATACCTGAACTTTGGTATGACTGTAGCTATCCATCCACATTTCCTTGGTTGGTAGTTGTGGACTCCTGGTCTCTTTCTAGCACTTCACCAAAAGACTAGAAAGAAAAAAAATAATATTGATCTAGGCAAACTAATTTGTATTTAGATACCACCTTATTTTTTTTGTTAATTCTACTATTGTGTCTTATTCAATAGACATTGGTACTCAATCCCTAATGCAGATAATCACCCATCAACAATCCAGAAAACCCATCTATCCTTCCCATAGTAACAAAATTTCATAGTTTCAGGTCATCATGTAACAAAATGCCTAAGGTGATTAAATATCTTGTCTTAGGAAACCATAATCTCAGTTGCTGTCCTAGGACACCTAGGGTAGGTGTCTATGATTTGGCACCAGCTCTGGCACCAGAACATAAACCCCACCTTTTGTTGGCATTTTGTGTTCCTCCTTATACTTCTTGGCATGTACAGAGACTCAACAGCTACATGTCAGTGTTTTACAGATAGGAAGTTTGTGAAAGTAGATTCCTTAACATAGTGATTGTTCTATTTCATTCCATAAGAATTCTCATTCATTTTGACACCATGAAAATATTATTAGAGATGTTATTAGGACAAATAACTATCCTGATATTATTCTTGCATGTTTAATGCTTTAAAGATTATTATACAGGTGGACAAAATAACTGCTTTTTTAATTTCATAGTTAGTACGTGAGCTCATCTTCTATAGACTAACTGAAAGCATCTCTAAGAAAACTCCAGTAGTAGATAGGATAAGGGAGATAATATATACTTCAACCTGTTACCAAACAAATCCTTTACCATAACATAATGGAAACAGTAATTATTACAAGGAATACAAGCACAATATATTTTATAGACTTTAATGGGGATTTCAGAGTGCCGATAGGTTAAAGAACAAACTACAGAAACATTAAGTTTGTGAAAGAGAACACTAAAAAGGAAAGAACCTTTTGAAATTTCTGTGATGCAATCCACAAGGGGAAAAGAAAAACTCTGAAAATATATATTAATAAAATTGGAAAAATTTTATTAATGAGTAATGAGCTAATGAGCTGAGTGTGTAATTAAAAAAACTGAAAAATGAATTCTAAATAAATAAGAAAGTTGAAAATTTGAAAATTGGAGAGAAATAGATAAAAATTAGGTTTGGATAGTGCTTCAAAGTTTTCAAAACACTTTACACATGTATGAATTATATATGTATATATATTTCACTTGAACCTCACAACAAATATGTTACTAGATACCATTATTATTGCCATTTTATAGATAAGGAACCTAAGTCTGAAAGTGCTTAAGCAATTTGCTTTGGGTCAGATAGATAATATTTTTTATAGAATGAACTTGAATTTAAGACTTTCTGCTCCAAGGGCTGATCTCCATCCACTGTCACACTTCCCCTCAACAAAAAGTGCATGGAATTGATATTGAAAAAACTAAACTAAAATCTAGTTCTTTGAAAAGATTAATAAAGTTGATAAACTATCATATTAGTAGATCTAGAAAATGCATTTGGCAAAATACAATAGTCATTTCTGCCGAAAACCCTACAAAGCGCAGACATAAAAAGACAATGTCAAAATGATTTTTAAAAATATATATCTAAGACTAGAATATAGTATTAATTGCAATGGGAAAAAGTGAGAAATTTTCCCAATAAATATAAGAATAAAGTAAGGATGTTCTGGAAATACTAACTATAACAATGGCAAGAGAAAGAAATTGAAGGTACAAAAATAGGAAAAAAGAAGAAAAAATTATCCTTATTTCATGACATGAGAGTTTACTTAGAAAATCCCCCAAAATCTAAAAAGTGACTGAAATAATAGCTTCTTTAGTATAGAAAGCTATCAAATCTATAAAAATAAACATCATTTCTATTCATCAATATCAAATTATAAGAAAAAATAATAAAAAAGGAAAATCACATTCAAAATAAATACAACTTGTGTAAAATATCCAGGAATCCAAGATTCGATAATTAGGCTTAGATAA
Organism: Potorous gilbertii; assembly: GCA_028658325.1. Lineage (NCBI taxonomy): Eukaryota > Metazoa > Chordata > Mammalia > Diprotodontia > Potoroidae > Potorous > Potorous gilbertii. The sequence goes on along the minus strand of CM053771.1, from coordinate 448,579,591 downwards.
TGGATTAGATAGATAAATAATAGATTAGGTCATAGACAATTACAAAACACACTTTAAAGGAATAAATAATAGCATGTAATTGGAGAGATTTAGTAGTGTGTCAAAGTAATGGAAAGTTTCTTTATTGGGCTAGAAAAAATAAAATTTATTTGGAAGAAAAATGATACAAAATCTTAAAATATTGAATATTGAAAAAAGTAAGAGTAAAGACAAAAATAGCTCTTTCTCATTACAAATAATATCATAAAATACTATCAAAATTGTTTGATAGGAGTAAAAACATATAGATGAATAGAACATATTAGACAAGAAAGAATTGAACAAAACTAAACTTAATTTTTTATAAACCTGAGAACATAAATTGCTTGTGGGAAGAACTCCTTTTCTAAGAACTTCTGGGTAAGCTAGAAAGCAGTTTGGCAAAAATCAGATTTAGATCAATATCTTGGATTGATTTCAGGTTGTCCATGAACTTGGGTAGGGAAAAATTACATCATCATTTCATTGTAGCATGTTTCTTTTGTACATTTTATTTTATACATTTAAAAACATTGTCCCAATCTTCAAAACTATTTGGTCCTGGCTAAGATATGAAGTGGTGGATCAGTGGAATAGGTTAGGTACAAAAGACACTGTAGTCAATGACTATAGTAATCTACTATTTGATCAACCCAAAGACTCCAGCTTTGGGAATAAAAACTCACTACTTGACAAAAAATGTCTGGAAGAACTAGAAAACAGTAGGGCAGAAACTAGACATAGGCCAACATCTTGCACCATCTACCAAGAAAAGATCAAAATGAGTATACAATTTAGGCATAAAGGGTAAAACTATAAGCAAATTAGAAGATCAAGGAATAGAAGGGGCATACAATTTAGGGATAAAAGGTGAAAGTATAAGCAAATTAGGAGATCAGGGAATAGTTTACCTGTCAGATCTATGGAAAAGGGAAGAATTTATGATCAAGCAAGAGACAGAAAACATTATGAAATGCAAAATGGATAATTTTGATTACATTAAATTAAAATGTTTTATTACATAAAATTAAAAATTTTGCACAAAGCCAGTGCAGCCAAGATTACAAGGTAAGCTGGGAAACAATTTTTATAGCCCATGTCTCTGACAGAGGCTTCTTTTTCAAAATACATGTAAAACTGAGGGAAATTTATAAGAATGCAACTCATTCCCCAGTTGAAAAATTGCCAAAGGATGTAAATAGACAATTTTCAGATAATGAAATTAAAACTATCTATAAAAAAATCTCTAAATCACTACTGATTGAAAAATGCAAATTAAAATAACTCTGAGGAACCACATCACACATATAAAATTAGCTAATATGACAAAACAGGAAAATGTGGAAAGAAGATGTGGGAAAATTGGAACACTAGTGCATTATTAGTGGAGTTGTAAACTGATCCAGCCATTCTGGAGAGCAATTTAGAACTATGCCCAAAGGGCTATAAATATGTATGTACTCTTTGATTCAGCAATGCCATGACTGGATCTGTATCCCAAAGAGATTATAAAAAAATGGAGAAGGATCCACATGTACAAAAATATTTATAGGAAGATTTTTTTTTGTGGTAGTCCAGAATTGGAAATTGAGGGGATACCCATCAATTGAGAAATGACTGAACAAGTTGGGATATATGAATGTAATGGAATACTATTGTTCTTTGAGAAATAGTGAGCAGGAAAATTTCAGAAAAATCTGGAAAGACCTGCATGAACATGATGAGTGAAGTGAACAGAACTAGGATAACTGTACATAGTGACAACAACATTGTGCGATGGCTGACTGTTAGACCTAAGTCAATTTCAGAAGACTCATGATGTAAAATACTATCCACAGGCAGATAAAAAACTATGGAGTCTGAATGTAGGTGGAAGAATACTATTTTCTCTCTTTTTTTTTCTTTTTCATGGTTTTTTCCTTTTGATCTGATTCCTTTTTCACATCATTACTAATGAAGAAATATGTTTAATATAACTATGCCTGTATAGCCTATATCAGCTTGCATGCTGCCTTGAAGAGGAGGGAGGTAAGGGAAGGGGACAAATTTAGAACTTAAAATCTTATAAAAGTAAATGTTGAAAATTAAAAATTAATAAATAAATGAATTTTTAAGATAAGTTGCACAACCATTCACTAAAATAAATAAAATTTAAAGATTAATTAAAATGTCAGTACTGCATCATCAAATTGCCCCTTATAATGTCTCAAATAAATGTGTCTCTCTGGGTTTCTCTTGAAAAAAACAAAAAACAAGGAAAATAAGAAAATCAATGCTCTGAAAAAGGGTTCATAAACTTCACCAAACTAAATTGATGGATATCTACTTTGGCTTTTGCTATGAAAAAAATATAATATGATTTGGTATATGTGAGACATTTTTTTTCTCTCTTT
>CM053771.1:448554680-448572180 GCA_028658325.1 Potorous gilbertii | reverse complement strand
CAAATAATTGATGAGTTTCTATTAAAGATTGACAAGCCAGCACAGTGCGAAGCATTTTTTACTAGAAAAATGCAGCAAGGACAGTGAATATGCATGATTCCGTGGATTCTATTGCTGTCTATTAATAGTTCTGAAATTAAACTTGATGTTTCTATAGACCTATTGATTGGCATTTAGCTAGGAAGGAGCATTTGCTTACTCATGACCCCCTCCTCTTTTCTGATTAAAGCCTGCCACCCCTCAGCCATGATTCACAGTCTGTTTTTGTGTTTAGTAGTTCAAATATACGAGGCTTCCATTTACCTCCTCTGGATTGGTGAAGGTATCGACTCTACACTGAAAATCTTAACTTGCATCACTAACAATTAAAGTGCCAGGTAATGTTGCCCAGAGACTCATCAGAAGTTATGACTACAATAGTTTCTCTTTAGGATCCCAGCTATGGAAGTGGGAGCAAAAAGGCAATCTCAGTTGCCAGTGGCAATAGAACGGTATGGTTCTGCTTTACAGAATGTGTTAAACATGGGTTGAAAATAGGGATGGCTCAAAACACAGTTGAGATGTGTGTTCATGACATTCACTTTTTTTTTTACCCTCTCAGTGAACATGAACACTGACTGGAAGGGAACTATAGCAGAATTCTGAGTATCTTTCTGGATGTGTCTGAGTGTCTTTAAGGTTGTTAATGATGAGACCATGATGACTTATTTCACTGGTAACTTCTCTGGCTTATTCAATTGTCCTTTATGTCTTGCTGTTCTAGTTTGCTAGTCTTTATTTAAGCCAAATTTCATCAGCAAACTGATGGAAATGATTGTTAAAATAAAGAAACTTTTCTAATGGAAACTAATAAAACATTTTTTAAGCAAATACACAGTAAATAGATTCCCTACATGTTGAATTACATCCATAAAACTCTACAGGTACTGCACATGGATAGAGTGAATAAGACAAAGGAAAACAAAAATTGTTAGGCTAAATAGCTAGCTTAATTGTATTAAGAAATTGAGAATATTTAGCATTCAGCACTTTTTAACGAAGTATTTTCTTGGTAATAAAATCTCTATTTGATACATTTTCTACTTAGATGTGGTATTAATCTTCTTAGAAGATCATACGTGAGCATCTAGCATGCCAAATGACATTCAACCTGTTAGTTAAAGCTGAATAGCATGTTCTGTAACCTGACTCCATATGCGTAACAAATGCACAACACAAATAAAAAGTTTTCAGAATGAGAACTCAAACATATTGCTATGACTACATTGTTTTTTAACTCCTGTACATAGAATATTGCAATTCTTTTCATTTTCATCTGGATTGGCCTTTAATCTGTTCTTCCCATTGTGTGGCCCCTTCTTGATAGTCATAACTAGAATTACTCAACCCAACTTGACAATTAATAAAGAGATGCCAAATATAAAATTCTCATGCATTCCAAAATTGGTTTGATTTGCTTTATTTTTAACATCTGTTATTACCAATAGCACAGAGTGAGAGGTGCTTAGGGAAGATATAATTTTGTTGCCCACATATCTGAGTTTCATTTTGTATTTATGGATTTTTTTTCAGGAGAAGAATAAATAGGTGAAAATAGTTCACCACCATATGATTTGTTTTATCCTTAGGCATTGCCTGAGGTTACTGGTACATCCCTGGCTTTCAGTATCGAAAAGTGAAATGCACAACAATGAAAATTTTATTAAAATGTATGTTAACCCATTACAGTATGTTCATTTTCAATTCTTTGTAAGAAAGCATGATGTATCATTTTGTGTGTGTCATTTTTTAAAAAAGAGATGAGTCAAGTAAGGGAGCAAATTTAATGGGGGAATTTTATGGGAAACATTATACAAATGGCAGTGTGTGCGAGTCCCATTATTAAAATAATTTGTCATTGTATGAAAAAATGGTATAAATTTCCAGAAAGAGTCTTCTTCAGTTATCTGTCCTCCTCCTTTTTTTTTTAAATGACAGTGGCTTTTGTGCAGTAAAGACAGACACGTTCTCAGGCAAAGCCCATTTCAGGCCAGAATTTCTGAAAGCCCTATTAATGTTTCATGCTAATCAAGGAGAGTGGGAAATAGAGCTGACAGGTGCTTTCTACTCTGCTTATTCCTGTCTTCCTGCATTAGACATTACTAGCTAAAAAAGAGCCAATATGGTTCTTTTCCAATGCATATAGTGACAAGGGCAGAAATAAAATGATTCTTGGCTTAAGTTTCCAGTTGTTTTCCATCTTGGATTAGCTGATAACATCCATGGCTATATGAGTGCATTGATTATTAATAAAACTGTTTTACTTTGAACTGTAACCTCAACAGGACTAAGCCATTTGGGCCCAGTACTCTGCATAAGTAAAAATGGCAATATTATTCACGAGCACCACAAAGTTACCATTTGACTTTTCATATTCAAACCAGTTTTGCATAAGTGACTTGGGTTTGTCATCTATTTGAAATTTTCCTAAATGTAAATTTCAGAGTAAAAAGATAACAACTTATTTCCATCTGCTATCCAGAGGCATCATGTGGATTAGAATAATGTGTTTTTTTGTCCTTGCTAAAATACACCCACATATCCGTATATATCCACATATGCCAAGATAGCTACATGCCATCACACCTCAACCAAGGGGTTGGGGGAAGGAGTGGGGAGAAACACCAATCTGTTGGTTCAAGGCTTTTCTTTCTCTGTTTAAATTTTTAATCTGATTGAAATCCTTAAACTGTATGATGATATCTCTTATTAAATAAAGTCAAAATACTTTACCCCTCTAGGCAAATTTTCATTTATCCCAACCATTATGTGTTTAAAAATTATTTCTTAGCATGGCTGACTTTTCCACATCTTTTATTCATAGAAAAACTTTTTTTCATAAAGTGCATTTAGACATGCCAGGGAATGTTACCTTCAACTTCAGTTACTGAGGGTCTGCCATTTCCTGACAGCCTCTCCATGCTTGGTGTCTATCTTAGGGCTGTGAAAGGTGACATATGGTGCCTTTGGGATAAAATGAGGTTTTATTGTGCTTAGATTTCCAGTAGCAAAGGTTAGGCCTCAAAAACGTCCAATATAAGAACAAACACAGTTACAGTTAGATTGGAAATATATTGCAATATGGGCGCAAACCTCCCCTCTAATTATAGCTTAAGTGTTGTCAATATTAACTGTTCTTTAGTTAATAATGTAAAAATGTCTATTCAATAGAGAAATCAAAGAAAGGTGTTTAAAGTCCTTTATTTCAGAGTAAGAAATGTACCTAACATGAAAAGAAATAAATTTAAATTCTTTGTTGTTTTCCCAGTGGATATTTTAATTTTCACTTTTTTTTTTAAGTCGTAGGTTATAGGATTATAGATTTAGGTCTGGGATGAACCTTAGAGATTTCTGAGTTCACCTGTTTCATTGTACAAAAAAGTAAATAGAAAGTCAGGGAAGTAAAGGGACTTACCCAAAGTTAGACTGGTAGGAAGTATCAGAACTAGAATCTGATCTCAGGTCTTCTGACTCCACTTTTGTCCTTCAATGGAAAAGTAGTATGTGGCTATGTCCAACATGTCCAAAATTAAATTAAATTGGAAATTAATTTGAGTAATGAGAAGTGATGAAGATTAGCTTTATCTCATCAATGTTCGGTCAGTAAACATTTATTATGCACCTACTATGTGCTAATTGCTTTGCTAATTATTGTAGAGTGGTGCAAATAGCATTGGTATTGCAGTTAGGACCTGGATTCAAATCATGCCTCTGATCCTCTGTGACCTTGAAAAAGTTCCTCAACCTCTCCGGGCTTCAATTTTTTCATTTATAAAAAAGAGTATTGTATTGGACTGGATGGCTTTTGAGGTCACCTACAATTCAAAATATATGATGTTATGATTTATATATCAACCCACTACTCAGTTCTGGGTTCTATCTTACACATGTAATTCAGGCTCCAATGTTTAACCCGAGTATGCATATCGTAGGTCATTTTGTTGTCACTCAGTCATTCTTTTCATTCATGTCTGACTCTTTGTGACCCCATTTGGGGTTTTCTTGGCAAAGATACTGGAGTGGCTTGGCATTTCCTTCTCCATTTCAATTTACAGATGTGGAAACTGAGGTAAACAAGACTAAAAGACTTGTCCAGAGCACACAACTAATAAGTATTTGATACCGGATTTGAATTCACGAAGATGAGTCTTCCTGACTCCAAGCCCAGGTCTCCACTGTTCCACCTTAGGTGCCCCAGGAAGTCCTTAAAACAATTTTATTGAATTGAGAAAGCAAGTCCATAAAAACAAGCTAAAGCTTTCAGAATTCAGAAATGATGCTGTTGTCACAGTCATATGTCTGTGCAAAATAATTGTCTTGTGGATCCAATCAATCAATAAGAATTTAGCAAGCACCCACTATGTGCCAGGGACTGTCTTAATAACTCCAGCAGCAGTCTCTGTGAAACATCTAATTGTCTGAATTAGCGCTTTTTTAAACTAAAATTTATTAAACAGTTATTTTGTGCAGAGTATCGAATTAATTCCTGGTGAAAAAAAATTAGAGAAATGACCACTGACCTTATGAAATTTAGAGTTTAACAAAATAAATGAATAAATAATTAGTTAAAAAGAAACACTGAAATTTATATAGAACTTTAGGATTTACTAAATGCTTTTCTTATTTAAAAATCCTGTGAAGTAAATAGTGTAAGCATCATTCTTACCAATTTACAAATGGAAAAGCTGAGACCATGAAGGGTCCAGTACATGTGTTCCATTTGTCCATTGAATTGAGAGTGATATGCTATGGACAGATAGAGAACCATGATTCTTGTGGTCTAGAAATTATCCTGATTACAGGAAATATGAAAATTAAAACTGGCACCAGAAAATTTCTCTCAGCAACCAGAAGGTCACTTTGGAGATGAAAATGAGTCAGAATGTCTACTATCATCACCAATATGGGATAATATCTCTAGCATGGAGGAAGGACCATTGGTGGGGGTGGGGAAAGCATAGTATTATCATGCTGTAAGACAGAAGTGGGCTGGCATGGGTTACAACAACCTTTCTGGTTTCCTTGTGGGAGCTTTTGCTCAAGCATGTACTTATCTATCCTGATAGATGTCAGGTTCCATATGTAGTCCCCTAAACTTCCAGGCATATAAAGTTCTGAATATGTCGACATGAACCACATTCCAGGTTGTCACAACAAAATCAGAAAAAAACCTATTGGACCTCTCTTGGGATCTATACATGGGAGAAGAGGTGCAGGACCACATGCAGGAGTCATAGGATCAAGGGATTTATACTTAGAAAGATTATTAGAGATCCAAATTTTAAAGATGAGGAAACTGAGACCTAGAGCATCATCTTTATCTCTCTCCTCTACCTTGCCTCCTAAAGTTTTTAACTAGTGAAGTACTTTAGATTCTATATTCACAAAGAATTTCTCATCCTTTCCTTATCTCCACTCATACAACCATCAAACCAGCTGCAACCCTAGCCACCTCTTGCCTAGACGATTGTGACAGCTGCCTAATTGGCTTCCTTTCCACCAAACCCTCCCTTCTCCAATCCAACCACCTTCCCCACCCCCAGCTGTCAAAATAATGTTCCCAAGGCACAAATTTTCACAGCATCACTTCACGTAAAACTCTTCAGTGGTCCCTTATTGTCTGTGAATGGATAAAATGTAAATTCCTCAGACTGACATTCAACAATTTGGCTATAACTGACCTCACACAGGTTTATTTCACATAGTTCCCTTTACATACTCTCTGTTCCAAGAAAACTGGACTTGGCAATCTGCTCCCTAAGTACATTCATACAAGCTGTCTTCCATTCATAGAATTAAGCCTCATATTTCTTAACCCTCAGCTTCAATACCACTCCCTCCATGAAGACTTTTCTGATTCCCCAAAGTATCAAGAGAACAGTGAGAGGGATTTTTACTTCTCAGATGGACCTTTCAATCATTTTATTTGATGTAAGGGGAGAAATTATGAGTATATTCTTATATAAAAGAGAAAAATTCTAGATATGTACCTATGTAAATGATCTATAATTTTCTTGAGGTGTGAAACGTCCCTTGCGGGAACCCCTTCTACTGAGTACTTCACAGCCCTTCTATGTTTGAGTAGATAAGCACACAGAGATCAGGTGTTTTGCCAAGGGTCCCATTGTTAGTCAATACAGGAGGTGGGGGTGGAAAGGGCAGGAATTTACAGTCATGGTTTCCTTACTTTAAAAGCTATCACTCTATGCAGTATACTACACTGCCTCTAAAATTGTATGTGCATATGTGTACATATATGCATGTACATATGTACATGTGTACCTAAAGGAATGTGTATCTATAAATATATCCACACATCTATCTAGGTATCTACTGATATCTACACACATACTGTCTGGTCTTGACTCCTTTCAAAGAGTAGGGACCAGTATCTTGTTCCCAGAGTCCATTGCTAGACCTGGCACTCCTCCATATTGTTTCTTTTAGGTAGTAGTGAGGAATCTGCTTAACCTTATCTTCTCCACTCAATTTTCATTCTCTTCAACTCCTGTCTTGATTTCTTCTGTCTTTCTTTTTGGTTCTGTCCTCCACCCTGCCTTGAAACAGGAACTCTTTGTGTGAAAGTGACCCATCTCTATCTTAGAACAGGAAACCAAAATCCCATTTCTGTCAGACACCCTACAAATAGAAAATGCACAATTATCTTATAATCACCAAAACTTGGTTTCAGGAATCAAACTCAAAGTCATCATAACAAGCATGTGTAAATTAGATGCTGAAAACAAGTCACTTTGGCTATCTTTGTCTTCTGAAACCACTTTTTCTCTGAGTCCTTGAGGATACATCTGTATTTCTTCTCAAGTAATGTTCTCTGACCTCCTGCTTTGTTAAAAGTTCTTTCAGAAATGCCTGTGTTTCTGCCCTTTTCCAAAAATAAAAATTTCCAAATTTTAAAGTAGAAGCACCTTACTTAAACTCTAATGTGAATGAAAAGGATATGACAATCTCAAGGTCATCCCTAATGATTCAAATCTCTCCTCTCCTCATCACTCCTTGTGTGATCAATTGCAAAATCATGTTCATTCTACCTTCACAACTTCTATATCCATTGCCTTCTCTCTGCTCCCATCACCACAATCATGGTTCAGAACTATATCACCTTTCCCAGACTATTCGATAGGCTACTCTTTGTTCTCCCAGACTTGTATCTCTCCCCCTTTCCAGTTCATCCTCCACACAGCTGTCAAATGGATATTCCTAAATAACAGTTTTGTGCATGTCACTCCTTTGCTCAAGGAACTCCAGCTGCTCCCTTGCCTCTAGGGTAAAATGCAAACTACTCTGTTTGACATTTAAAGCCCTTCACAATCTGGCTTGAGCTTACCTTTCCAGTCTTACTGAACACTGATCTCCTCTGTGCACTTTCTGTGTTGTAGACAAAATGGCCCACTTGCTTCTCCACTATGTGACGATTCATTTCCCTTCTTAGAATGTTCCTCATTCTCACAGAATCCTAAGTTTTCTTCAAGTTCAGCTCATAATGTCTATACCAATGCTCTCAGTACTTGTGCCTTCCCTCTTGGAAATTACTTTCTAATTGGTTTATTAGTTGTGTGTTTTCCCTTGTAGATTATAGCACCTTAGAGAATTTCTTTCCTATAGAATACAGCAGGGATAGGCTTCACTGTTGTCTCTGGGCCCCAATGTCTGAAATATATTAGGTACTTAATAAATGTTTACCAAATGAAATAAAAAATAGTAGCAGTAAATATTGCAGTAGTAATAGTAGCAGTATCCGTGATGGCAATAGGAGTGGTAGCCGCAGTAACACTAGACAGAGCACTTTAAAATACAGGGTGTCCCCGAAATCTTCATGCAGTTTCAAACTTTAATAACTTTAAAATTTAGTAATTTTAAATTGCACAAACACTTTTGGGCCATTGCATAGAAAGCACAAAAAATGATAATATTTAGAGTTGTAAGGCACCTTCTAGATCAGCGTTCCTCAAATTTGGGAGCCTCAGGACTCACCCTTTTAAATTATTGAGGAACCCCCAAATAATGAGAATAGTAACATTGCTTTATTTGTTGCCATCTTTAATATTTGACAATAGATGACAGCTGGATTCTTATATCTGCTTCTGAATTCAGTCTATTACAATACATTGTTTTGATTGAAGAATATAATAGTTTTGTCCACGTAGGGTTCCCTGAAAGGGTCTCTGGGACCCATCAGGGGTCTGAGGACCAGCACTTTGAGAACTGCTATTCTAGACCATACAATCATATATCCTTAGAGTTGGAAAGAATCCCAAAGGCAACCTAGTCCATCCCATGTCTGAACAAGACTGTACACCATACCTGAAGAGCTATCTTCTAGCCTTTGCCTAAAGATTTTCATTAAGAAGGGACTTACTACTTTTTGAGTTAACTCATTCTCCTTTGGAAAAATCTATTTTTATGGAAGTTTTCCTTTACATCAAACTTCAAGTTTCCTCTCTACAGTTTCTACCTATTGTTCCTAATCTTGTCTTGCACGAAGCAGAGCAAATCTAATTCCATACAACAACTCATCAAATATTGAAGGCAACCATATCATATCCTTGCTAAGTATTCTCTTTTCCAGGTTAAATCTTCCCAGCTCCTTGAACTTATGATGGCACGATCCTTATATGGCATGAATATGAGACCCTTTCACTAGACTTCTCTCCTGTGGATGTTACTAGCTTATAAATGGGTATTAATGAGATGGTTCACTAAGAAATTTTATTTTTTTAGGAATTTGAGAATTCATTCTCATAGGCAGAGAGGGAAGGTAATAGCCACAGACCTGGGTATAGAGAAGAGCAGAATAGTATGTTAGAGAATGCTAGAACTGGAGTCAAAATCAAACCTCACCCCTACTGCTTGTCATGTTACCTTGGGCAAGTCATTTTATCTCATTGGGATCTCAGTTTCTTCATATGTAAAATGATGGTCTGTTTTTGAGGATTCAATATGTATCCCTTTCATTAGTATTTAAATCCAAACTAACTGAGAAACAGAAAGGGAAATCTCACATTTCTATCTGATTTTGCTGGGTTTAGAGTTTATCCTGTAGCTAAGGAGTGATTGGGCAGGTTATAGGATACCATAATTCTAGTACCATATGTTTTCATGGATATTGGATGATTTGTAAGAATTAAAGGGACCTTTTGGAATTTAGGGGTCTTAGTATACCTGTTTGTATACTGTAATTTGTCTGTCTCTAACGTTAGAATATTTGGAGGATATTGCTTGCTGAATATATGTGAGGATGGAAATGACAAATTCAGGAATCAGTAGATTGGAAGTTCATGCAATTGAGTGAAATGGGTCAGCATAAAGATTCAGAAACTGAGAGAGACCCTCTTCTATCAGAGATGAGGGACTATGTTACCTTCTTAATGTGCAAAAAGGGATGAAAGGCAAAAATCAACTTAGGCTCAAAAATTCTCCCCAAATTTATAGTTGTGTGATATGTAATTGTATAACTTTGGGTCAGATGACTAGGTCTCATTTACTCATCTGTAAAACTGAGGGGAGGAGGATGGGCCAGATGACCTCTCAGATGACTTCTGGCTCAAAGTTCCTGACCCTCTGTCTTTTGTGTGTCAGAGTGGAAAAGAAAGATGAGCCAAAGTTGTTGTATAGAAAGGAGCTCCCATGTGTGTCTCTATATGCATGTTCTGCAAGCTTTCAGAGAAATAAACATTTCCATTCAGCCTAATTTTGTTTCTCTTTCTAAGAATTAACTTACTAATGGTTGACACCCTAAATCTATGATCTTCCTTCCCTCCTCTCATATTCCTACATTTTAATTTCTTTCTTTCTCTTCTTCTTAATTTTCTTCTGTTTTCCCAATTGAATACAAGCTCCATGAGGGAAGGAACTATTTTTGGTTGATTTTTTTTGTATTCCTACAGTGACTTGGGTATAAAGTCACTTAAAAAATTTGTTAAATGCTTACTGAATTCAATTTAATTTGTTAGGTAGATAATTTTAAATAAGACATCTGTATTTGGAGTCAGAATAGCTGCGTTAGAATTGCGTTCTGCTATAATACTATGCCACCTGGTACAATCTTGGGCAAGTCACTTGATATCTTGAGCCTTCGAATTTCTCATTTATAAAATGAGAGTGTAAGACTAGATGACCCCTGAAGTGTCTTTTATCTAGGTCTATAATTCTATGATGCTAAACCTAATCAATGAGGATTACCAAGCACTGGCTTTTATAAGCAGTAAAGAATTATAAAATAAGAGAGATGAAAGAAAATTCTATCATACAAATAGAAACCTCTATACCAAGGCATAAGTCCTTCCTAAAACATCCAATGTCCATTCACTTTACATTAAAGGGCTTCTAGTATCAGAGAATTCATTTTAAACTAGTTCCAATTCTTAGGAGAGGAGGCAGCATGGCATCTTAGATAAAGATGGCCTTGAAGTCAGGGCACTTGGGTTGAAATCCTGCTTCTGACAATGTGCTAGTTACCTGAGCAGGGCAGCTAGGTGGTGCAGTGGATAGGGCACCAATGCAGGAGTCAGGACCTGAGTTCAACTCACACTTCAGATATTTGACACTCACTAGCTATGTGACCTTGGGCAAGTCATTTAACTTCTATTGCCTCATCCTGGGTCATCTACAGTCATCCTGATGAATATCTGGTCACTGGATTCAGATGGCTCTGGAGGAGAAGTGAGGCTGGTGACCTGCACAGCCCTCCCTCATTCAAAACAAAGTCATGTCATCATTCCTCTGATGGCATGGTCTTCTTTGGCAATGAAGAATGAACACACAGTTACCTGAGCAAGAGCAGGTCACTTAATCTCTAAGCGCCCCAGGCAACTATAAATTTTTAGATGAATTGTCATTTTGTATCTGGATGGAATTTTCACACTGAGACTTTTCCCCATAGTAACTAAATCACTGACCTGAACAACAACCATAAAAATTTAGTTAGCTCTCCCTTATGTTAAACTAACATCTCTCTTCTCTGCCTATAACTCTATGTTGGTATTTTAGACATTCATTAACATGTCCTCACCCCTAATTTTTGTACTTATACAAGTCCAAATCCTAAGAAAATCTCAATACTTGTCAAAGGAAATTTTTAACTTTTTTACACAGTGCAAACATATTTCTCAGTGTATGCCTTGATTTGCTCTTCTTTCAAAGAACCATCCCTCACAACAAAGTATTTCCTTTATAAAGAAAAATAGAAAGAGAAAAAAATCAGCAAAATCAATGAGTTTATCCAAAAAAAATTGATGATATATTAAATGTTCCATATTGGCAGGTTACACCTCTTCCAAAGAGTTGGGGAAGGTTTTTAAAAGAAATTTTCTAACAGTATTATAGTGGGATATTTCCTATATTGTTGACATGACCCAGATTATTTAGCCATGTTGTTGACCATGAACCATGCATGAATTTAGTGTCAATAAAAATCATTTCTGCAGGTTATCATAAGCATTTCTCACCATAGTTTAAAATCTTCCAACTTTAACTTATTGTTTTTAAGTGGAACTCTAGGACTTTTCATTCATTCTGAATAATTTCCATAAAATCTACTTATCTATCTATCATCCATCTATCTATCTATTAGATCCCAATTCTATTATCTACTGTTAGCAATTCTTAAAATCCCTCTTAAATCTGTATAGTCTGCAATTTTTTAATGTTTATTTATTTTTAATTTTCAACATTCATTTCCACAAAATTTTGAGTTCCAAATTTTCTCCCCATCTCTTCCCATCCCCACCTCAAAACACCATGCATTCTGGTTGCCCCTTCCCCCAATCTATTCTCCTTTCTATCACACTCCTCCCTTCCCTCATCCTCATCTTCTCTCTTGTCCTGTAGGGTAAGATAAATTTCTATACCCCATTACCTGTATATCTTATTTCTCAGTTGTTTCTCAGCAAAAACAATTCTCAACATTTGTTCCTAAAATTTTGAGTTCTAACTATTCTTCATTCCTCCCTCCCCATCTAAAAAGGTAAACAATTCAATATAGGTTATTCATGTGTAGATATGGAAAAGGCTTCTATAAAAGTCATGTTGTGAAAGATTAACTATATTTCTCTCTATCCTATCCTGTTGCCATTTATTCTATTCTCTCTTTTGACCTTGTCCCACCCCAAAAGTGTTTACTTCTAATTGCACCTTCCTCTCATTTGCCCTCGCTTCTATCGTCCCCATACTTCACTTATCCTCTTCTCCCCTGCTTTCCTGTAGTGTAAGATGGATTTTCATACCAAATTGAGTAGGCATGTTATTTCTTCCTTAAGCCAAATGCTATGAGAATAAGCTTCATATTTTCCCTCTCACCTCCCCTACTTTTCCCTCCATTGAAAAAGCTTTTTCTTGTCTCCTTTATGGAGATAATTTGTCCCATTCCATATCTCTCTTTCTCCTCCCAATATATTCCTCTCTCATCCTATAATTTTACTTTTTTTGAAATCATTCCTTCCTATTCAATTCATCCTGTGCTCTCTGTCCATATGTTTATGTGTGTGTGTGTGTGTGTGTGTGTGTGTGTGTGTATGTATAATTCATCCAACTACTCAGATACTAAGAAAAGCTTCGAGTTACAAATATTATCTTTCCATGTAGGAATGTAAACAGTTCAACTTTAGTAAGCCCCTTATGATTTCTCTATCTTGTTTACCTTTTTACACTTCTCTTGATTCTTGTGTTTGAAAGTAAAATTTTCTATTCAGCTCTGATCTTTCATCAAGAATGTTTAAAAATCCTCTATTTCATTGAATGACCATTTTTTCCCCTGAAGTATTATACTCCATTTTGCTGGATAGATGATTCTTGATTTTAATCCTACCTCTTTTGACTTCTGGAATATCATATTCCAAGCCCTTCAGTCACTTAATGTAGAAGCTGCTAGATCTTGTGTTATCCTGATTGTCTTTCCACAACACTTGAATTGTTTCTTTTTAGCTGTTTGCAATATTTCCTCCTTGACCTGGAAACTTTGGAGTTTGACTACAATATTCCTAGGAGTTTCTCTTTTCAGATATGTTTCAGGAGGTGGTTGATGGATTCTTTTAATATTTATTTTGTCCCTTGATTCTAGAATATCAGGGCAATTTTCCTTGATAATTTCATGAAGGATGATGTCTAGCCTCTTTTTTTTATCATGACTTTCAGATAGTCCCATAATTTTTAAATTATCTCTCCTGGATCTATTTTCCAGGTTACTTGCTTTTCCAATGAGATATTTTACATTATCTTCCATTTTTTCATTCTTTTGGTTTTGTTTTGTGATTTCTTGGTTTCTTATAAAGTTATTAGTTTCCATCTGCTTTATTCTAATTTTTAAAGAACTATTTTCTTCAGAAAGATTTTGAAAAAGAAACCTCCTTTTTCATTGGCTTTTTAAAGTATTCTTCTCCTCATTGACTTTTGAATCTCTTTTGCCAATTGAATTAGCCTATTTTTAAAGATGTTATTTTCTTCAGCATTTTTGGGGGGTCTCCTTTAGAAACCTATTGACTCACTTTTCTTGATTTTCTTGTATCACTCTCATTTCTCTTTCCAATTTTTCCTCCACCTTTCTTGCTTGATTTTCAAAATCCTTTTTGAGCTTTTCCATGGTCTGAGACCATTGTACATTTATTTTGGAGACTTTGGATGCAGAAGCCTTGACTTCTATGTCTTCCTCTGATGGTATGCGGTATTCTTCCTCATCAGAAAGGATAGAAGAAAATACCTGTTCACCAAGAAAGTAACAATAGTCTTATGTTTTCCCCTTTTTTGGGCATTTCCCTAGTCAGTTACTTGACTTTTGAGTTCTTTGTCAAGATAGGGGTATGCTCTGGGGACTGTAAGTTCTTAGTTCCTCCAAGGTGGCACAATCAAGGGAGAGAAATTACTCCTCCTCTGACCTTCACTCTGATCTGGAAGCTACCAAAGCTTTTTCTGCCAAGGATCATCGAGTAGAATTACCTTTCCAGAGCCTCTTCCAGCTCCACCATGCCAGCCAGCACTCTTCCTCACCCCAGGGCTGCCACTCTGAGACTCAGATCAGCAACTCAATTCCCCCAAGGGCTTTAGGCTGAGGACTCCAAAATGGATGCTGCTGCTGCCAATGCTGTCACCACTGCCTCCACCACCTGGGGCTGGAGCTAGGGGACCCTGAACCCTTCTTACCCAGGTGAAAAAGCTTTCTCACTGACCTTTGAAGCTGTCTTTGGCATTTGTGGGTTGAGGGAATCTGAGAACCATAGCTGTTGCTGGGGATTCTGCTCCCAAAACCTGTTCTGATCCTGTTCCTGCCAGTGCCAAGACTGGGCTGAGCTCCATGGGCTGTGTTTATCTCTGTACCTCATGCTATAAGCCTGTCAGCCTTCCAAGCTACCTTGGCCTGAAAATCTCTTTCACTCTCATTTTGTAACTTCTGCTGCTCTAGAATTTGTTTAGAGTCCATTTTTACATATATTTTATGGGTTGTGGGAGAAGAGCTGGAGTATGTGTATCTTTCTACTCCACCATCTAGACTCTACCCCCCTGTAGTATGAAATTTTGATAAACATGTTGTCACTTCTAAATCAATAATTAAAATATTAGAAAGGACAAAGTCAGAGCCCTGTAGCTATATTTTAATTTGTTAATTTTTTTTTAAATATCAAAAGAACTGAACAAACGAGTCTTTAAATTTCATATCAATGGAACAAAGATACTGTCCACTTATGGAAAAGTCATTAACATCTTGATATTGAAAACATGATTATGAGTGTGGCATTGTAAAGTGGGGTTCTGGTATCCAAACTGATAATCATTTGAACAGTTTTCTATTGAAATTCTCAGATCATAAATGATGACAAAAAAAGGAAAATGACAAATGTTGGAGAGGCTGTGGGAAAACAGGCACACAACTGCACTGTTCATTGGTCCAGCAATTATAGACAGCAATTTAGAAATATACTCAAGTCATTAAATTATGTATATTCTTTCACTCAAAAACACCACTTATAGACCTATACCTAAATAGATAAATGAAAAAGGAAAAGAACCCCTGAACAAAAACTTAGTGTAGATCTTTTTGAATTGGCAAAGAACTAGAAACAAAGGGGATGCCCATTAATTGGGGAATTGCTAAACAAATGAGGGTATGTGAAATGTAATGGAATAATATTGTCCCATAAGAAATAATGAGAAGGAAAGTTTCCATGAAATATAAGAAGATTTATGTGAACTGATGGAAAGTGAAGCAGGAGATAAATTTGGATAATAACAATACTGTGAAGAAAAATAGTTTTAAAAGAATTAAGAACTCTGATAAATAATTGACCAACTACAATTACAGAATACAAATGATAGAACATATTGCCCATCTCCTGAGAGAGAGGTGATAGGGTCAAGATGGAGAATGAGACACATTTTTGGACCTGATCAATGTAGGAATTTTTGTGACTTGACTATTCATATTTGTTACAGGTTTGGTTTGGAGTTGGAAGGGAGAGAAAGGGTATGGACATTACTCTTTCTAACCCTTTCCTCCACCAAAAAGAGAAGTAAATAGAAGGAAGGCCAGAAAGAAGTACAGATAAAAGAAATACTTTTGAAAATTACACAATGAATTTACATAAAAGTGATTTACAGTTTAACACATGATTCTTCCTGTTCTGCAATGTGTGTGGAAATGATCGATGTATTTTAGTATGTGGTAAGTTCAAACTGGGTAGTTAGGTGGCTCAGGGAATAGAGAATTGATACTGCAAGACCTGAGTTCAACTCTGACTTCAGACACTCTCTAGTTGTGTGATCCTGGGTGAGTCACTTAACCTCTGTTTGCCTTAATCCACTGGAGAAAGAAACTATAAACCACTTCAACATTGTTGCCAAGAAAACCCTATGAGTAGTATTAGAATGTTATGGTCTACAGGTCATAAAGAATCGTTACTCCTTCTTCCATCTCTTTTGGCCTCCCCTCCTTTTTCTTTCCCCTTTCCCCTTCTATTGCCTATAGAGCTAGTTCAATTTCTATACTTAACTTAGTTTGTTGTACCCTCCTTGAATCCAATCAGATGAGAGTACCTCTCAAACAATACTCATCTCCCTCCCCCCTTTCTCTCTACTGTAATATATTTTTGTGTCTCCCTCTGTGATGGAATTTATTATTTTTTCTGCTTCCTCCTTTTCAAATCTCCCATTACAATCTCTTTGCCCCTTTATATCACATTTATATCATCATATCATTTAATTTATACCCACTCCCTCTATCTATGTATGTACCTTTTACATTTCATAATAAATATACAATTCTCAAGATTAATAAGTATCATCTTCCCTTATAGGAATGTAAACAATTTGCCCATATTATGTAACAAGTTTTTTTTTCCCCCTGTTTACCTTTTTATGCCTCTCAAGACCTGTGTGGGAAGATCAAATTTTTTGTTGAGTTCTAGTCTTTTCACCAGGAAGATCTGGAAATCCCTTATTTCATTGAATGTCCATCTCCTTGCCTGAAATGTTATGCTCAACTTTGCTAGGTAATTAATCATTGGTTGTAGTCCCAGCTCCTTTGCCTTATGGAATATCATATTCCAATTCCTTCCATCTTTTAACATAGAAGCTGCAAGGTCCTATGTGATCCTGACTGTAGGTCCTCAATATTTGAATTATTTCTTTCTGGACGCCTGTAATATTTTCTCCTTCACTTGATAGTTCTGGAATTTGGCAAGGATATTCTTTGATGCTTTTAGTTTGGGGTCCCTTTCAGGAGGTGAACAGTGGATTCTTTCAATGACCATTTTGCCCTCTGGATCTAGGACTTCTGGGCAATTTTCCTTGATGCTTTCTTGGATGATATTGTTCAGGCTCTTTGTTTAATCATGGCTTTCTGGTAGACCAATAATCCTTAGGTTTTCTCTCCTGGATCTGTTTTCCGGGTCAGCTGTTTTTCCAATTAGATATTTTACATTTTCTTCTATCTTTTAATTCTTTAGATTCTGTTTGACTGATTTTTGATGTCTCATATATTCATTAGCTTCTACTTGACAGATTCTATTTTTTACCAAATCGTTTTCTTCAGTTAACTTTTGCATCTCCTTTTTCCATCTGTCCAATTGTTCTTTTTAAAGAGTTATTTTAACCAGTTAGGTTTTGTATTTCCTTTTCCATTTGTGAAATTTTCCTTTTTAAGGAACTCTTCTCTTCAGTGAATTCTTTTTTCATATTTTAAAATCATTGGTCAGTTTTTCTCCTATTTCTCTAATTTGGGTTTTAAAATCCTTCCAGAGCTCTTCTTTGTTCTTCTGACTAGTTCATATTATTCCCTTCTGAATTTTCAGATGGGAGTACAGTCTCAATGCTGACCTCTTTGGTAATTGTGTTTGTTCCTTGTCCCTATAGAGAAATTCTTTTTTTTTTTCTTTTTTTTTTTAAATAAATTTATTTATTTAACTTTTTACATTCATTTTCACAAGATTTTGGGTTCCAAAATTTTCTCCCCATTTGT
>CM053771.1:448521258-448545249 GCA_028658325.1 Potorous gilbertii | reverse complement strand
CTGGATCTATTTTCCAGGTCAGTTGTTTTTCCAATGAGATATTTTACATTATCTTCCATTTTTTCATTCTTTTGGTTTTGTTTTGTGATTTCTTGGTTCTCATAAAGTCATTAGCCTCCATCTGTTCCATTCTAATTTTTAAAGAACTATTTTCTTCAGTGAGTTTTGAACCTCCTTTTCCATTTGGCTAATTCTGCTTTTTAAAGCATTCCTCTCCTCATTGGCTTTTTGAACCTCTTTTGCCAATTGAGTTAGCCTATTTTTCAAGATAATGGGGAATAGAAAGTTATCTGGCCCTACAGGACATAAGAGAAGATGGGGACAAGGGAAGGGAGGGATGATAGAATGCAGATTGGTTATAGGGGAAATTAGAATGCTCGGTGTATTGAGGTGGGGGAAGGGGCAAATGGGGAGAAAATTTGGAACCCAAAATTTTGTGAAAATGAATGTAAAAAGTTAAATAAATAAATTTATTAAAATAAATAAAAACTTCCAGGAATTCTTTATGGGCCTGAGACCAAAGTAAATTTTTCTTTGAGGCTACACATGTAGCCATTTTGACACTATTGTCCTCTTCTAAGTTTATACTTTGATTCTCCCTATCATAACATTAACTTTCTGTTGTCAAACTGGGTTTGTGTGTATGAGTATCTGTTTTTCTCATTTTTTTCTGCCTTCTTTTTGTGACTTGGTATTTTATGTGAGAGTTGGACTCATCTTGTACTGTACCAAGTTTTTTGTGCTGGGACTATGGGTCTTACTGCTAACTTTCTTTGGGCTTCAGAGTTTAGTTGCTTGTTTTGTCTGAAGGGTAGGCTTCCCTTCTGACTTGTCCTGTGTGGGGAGAGGCTCCCCATTGGCCTTCCTTGGGTATGAGATTTAGCTTCTGGCCTTTTCCAGGATTGAGGCCTTGCTGCTGTGTTGCTATGGTAATAAAGTCTTTCTGATGGCTGGTCCTAGAGGAGAGATCTTGTAGCTGGTCCATTCCAGGGGTGGGGCACTGCTACTTGGTTGGTGTGGAAACAGGGTCTCTCTTCTGGTAAGCCTCAGGGATAGAGTCTTGCTGTTGGCCAGCCCTGGGGGTCAAGGTCTCTCTGGTGGCTTGCACTAAAGGTGGATTGGGACCTTGCTATGCTGCACAGACTGCTCACTTGCCTAGAGGGTCTGCTGGTTTGAAGGAGGGCAGTGCCTCACGGTGGATTACCCTAGGCTTGGACTCCTGCTGTGAGACTGGCTACTGCTTCTACTGCTACTCTTAGACCTTGTTCCTCTCTCACCTCAGTGGAACAGACCTCTCCTGCTGTGCTGATCAGCTTCTTCTCCACTCCTAGAGAGATTTTGAGGTGGTTTTCTAGTTGTTTGGAGGGGAATTTTGGAGGGCTTCAAAGGGTTACTTCCTCACTCTGCCACCTTGTCACCAGAACCCCAAACACACATGTTTTTAACCTTTTTGTGTCATGGACCTTTTTGGCCACCTGGTGAAGCCTATGAACTTCTTCTAAGAATAGTGTTTTTAAACACATGAAAAATAAAAGGAAATGCATTATATCAAAATAAGGTTAACAAAATATTTTAAAAATTCAGAGTCCCTGAAATTTATCCATGAATTCTCCTTTGAAAGTTCTTCCATTTTACACATAGTTTATTGATATCTTTTGTTTTTATGTTAGCTTCATAAGCTCCCTCTTTTCTTCCTCACAAAAAACACTCCCTTTAAAACAAAGTAAAATAAGTTTTGCTAGGACACAATTTTGTCGTTGTTGTTTTTATAAAGACTCTTTTAGAGGTCTTTAGAATTATTCACAAATTATTCAGCTCATTCTACGCTTTAATACTCCTGATGTTTTTTCCAGATTTGAGTCACGTTCATTATCATCCATAAAAATACCTACTCTTGTCAGCTTAGAGTATAAAAGATAATGGGGCTTGGATGCAGGTAGCCTAGAAATATGGTATCATTGTTGTTGTTAGTGAGTTATGCCCAACTCTTCACGACCTCCATATGAGATTTTCTTGGCAAAGACACTGGAATGGTTTGCCATTCCCTTCTCCAGCTCATTTTACAGAAAAAACTAAAATAAACAAGGACAAGTGACTTCCCAGGGTCACACAGCTAGTAAATGTCTAAGGCTAGATTTGAACTCAGAAAGATGACTTTTTGTTGGAAACATTATTTTATTTTTTCCAATTACATGTAAAGATCGTTTTCAACATTCATTTTTATAGAATTTTGACTTCCAAATCTTTTGGGAAGTTTGGGTTGACCAATTATAATAGCTGATATTGTAGAGTATTTTAAAATTTTGAAAAGCTCTTTACATACATTATTTAATTTGTATCTCCCAATAGTTATCATCACTGTACCACCCAGTTATCCCTGCTTACATTCCACTTGGAGTATAGAGACAACATACACACAGAGAAGCAAAATATAAGGTCACTTGGAGTGATGGGCTAAAACTAGCCTTCATAAGGCATAATTGGCTTCTGCCTTTTGAAAGTGTACCATTTGAAGGTGAGCAGGAAGAATGGTGAAGTAATTCTACAAAGTAACTTCAGAGATGATTTTCTCTCCTTTTTTTAAAAAAAATAATTTTTAAAAATTTTTATTTCTGTATTCTCTTTTCCTATCCCATCCACATTGGGGTTTGATGGCTTCTGAGCCCTTTGTAGGGCTTCTCATTCACCTCTGGTATCCATCTATCACCTAATTCTCACCTGTGTCTCCAAGAAGCTGAAGCATGCACAATAGCCAAACCCTGTAAAACCTTCTCAGTAGATGAGTTAAACCAGGTTAAGGGCAACTGACATGCTCAAACCTATTGGTGAGTCAGGGAGTGTCTACCCCAAACATGTGAAGACTTCCCAGGTTGAACAAATTATTCTGTTAGTCATGAAGATGACTGCAGTAAGAGCTGTGGAGCTCTTAGATTTTGGTCAGACATCAGACATGCCCAGGTCATCCACTGTATCCTGGACCATCCCTATTCATCTCAATTGTTATATTGCCAATGTTATATTTCAATGACTCTGGAAGAAAGAGTAAGGTTGATTACTGCAGCTCTGCCTCACTTAAATCCAACTACTACACAAGTCAAGACATCACCCATCGCATTATAATGTCATTGGTCCTCTTTGAAAATGAAGGATGGACAGCAACAACCCCACCCATAAAGAAGGAAGACATAGTCAAGTAAAACAAATTTCCTCCTTAGCCATGTCTAACACTAAAAGGTATATACTTCAATCTGCACAATCCCCTTTGGTCTCAAGCAACGCAGCATGCTTTATAATAAACTCTCTGGAATCCATTGTGTTAATCAGCATTCCCACGTTTTTCAGAACTGCTTATCTTACAGTATTGTTGTTATTTTATATATTATCCTCTGGTTTTTTTGCCTTTCTTCTTCACTTTCACCTTTTAGTACACATAGTTCACTTGGAGCTTTAGAGTTGCTTCTTAAGAAGAGGAAAAAAATGCCTTTTCCTGATTCTTCCAATTGTTAACCTTAAGGGTTATTTTTGCTATCGTTGTGGTATAGTTGTTGTTTTGGGTTTTTTGGGTGAGAATAAATCCCTGGCAATTCTTTTTTACCTATTTAGATGTATTTTTATTAATATTTCTATATCATATACATTTCTCCTTGTATCCCTTCCCTTTCCCCTTCTAGAGAGTCATCTGCAATAATAAAGAGAAAAAGAGGAAGAAGAAAATTATACCAGTAAAACCAATCAATAGATTCCAAAAAATATTACATTATATGGAAAGTACCACATCTCTGCAAAATGAAGGGAACAGACGTCTTCTCACGTCTTCCCTTTTGGTCTAGTTTTGTTTAGAGTCCTTTCAAAACATTCAGTTTTGATTATCTTGTGATAGTTGTTCTTTCCATTTACATTGTCTCAGCTGTTGTATGCATTGCTTTCCTGACTTTCCTCGTTTCACTTTGCATTTAGTGCCTATAAAGCTTCCTTACTTGCTCATCTTTTCTTGCATCACAGTGATACACCATTACAACAATTTACACAGTGTTATTCCATTACATTTATGTACAAACATTTAGTTTAGTCATCCTAGAACTGATGAACCTCTCCTTTATTTCCAGGTCATTGCTACTACAAGAAATGCTACTGTAAACATTTTGATGCACATAGAGTCTCTATGTCAGTGACCTGCTTGGGGCATAAGCCTGGCAATGGAATGTCTGTATCTTCTTCCTATTTGGAGAACAAATATAGAGACTTCATTAATGCTTGTGATGCTAGCCACCTTTTACGCTTCCATGAGGGGTATTAATGCTTCATTAATTCATGGCATCTGACAACCTAATTTGGAGTCTTGTTTACTTATTTTAAGACCTTGAAGGATATCAACCATGCTTTTACATCCTGGCATAGATGTTGTGATCATAAGAATATCCTGTCTCAGAGTGAGTGTGCTCCTATTTTGGCCACAAGCCATGAGGATCTCCCCCTCCCAGAATGATTTTTTTTTGTACCAGGTAAAAGAGCCTATTTATTACCTAGCTTTAATTACTGAATGGGAGTCGCCTCAGTCTAACTGAAACCTGGGTAAGATCTTAATTTAAAAAGGCTCAAGGTCTCCCACTGCTTCCAGGGCCATCTCCAATCATCCTGATCTGTGTCTTGCCACTGGACCCAGATGTCTCCAGAGGAGAAAATCAGGCTAGTGACTTTATACAGCCCTCCTTCACTTAAATTCAATTCACTTGCAAGTCATGGTATTACCTTCCTGATGCCATGGTCCTCTTTGAGAATTTAGGACAAATAACAGCCTCTAAATGGAGATGGGAGGAGGCACTTAAGGACAGAAAGCAGCTCTACTATTATCTCAGCAGAGTCTGGTGGTTTGTTCAGGGTTTGGTTTGTTCACAGAACTAGAATATGCTTGGGGGAAGGGAGATTTTGTGTGGTTTGAACTGAATATGTAAGTAAAACACAGGATTAAAATCCAAACCTTCAATGTACAAAGTCAACCAATCAAGGAGGATAGGAAAAAGATTGAGAACTAAATCCATATCCAAATTCAAATGGTAAAGAGTTCAGTGAATATATGATCTCATGAACATGGAGGTATCCTCTAGAGTATCTAGGTCACAATCCTGCCTTGTCCATATTATCTGCTCAGCTTGACATGGGGTGGGGGGGTGGGGTCTACCCAACAAGAACTTTAGTGATTTCTCTTGGTAATGTTGTTGTCAAGTCATTTCAGTCGTATGTGATTGTTCATGGCCCTATTTGGTGTTTTCTTGACAAAGATACTAGAATAGTTTGTCATTTCCTTCTTCAGCTCATTTTGCAGATGAATAACTGAGGCAAACAGAATTACATGACTTGCCCAGGGGCACATAGTGTTTGAGGCTGGATTTAAACTAAGGAAGAAGAGTCTTTCTGACTCCAGGCCTGGTGCTCTATCCATTTTGTGACAACAGGAGAAAAGTAGTGGAGTGCTTGCACTCTCCATCAATTATCCCTTTTTCTGACCATGTGACCAGATCTTTTTTTTATGACATCTGTTATTCTGGTTCATTTTCAAAATTTCTTATTTGTTGCCTCTTATAGCCTTTTCAGCCTACCATGTACCTTTCCACTGCCCTATGAGAAATGAATGCTTTTAATTCTTCAAAGGCTTTCATGGTCCATGATTCAGACTATGACATCAGCAATATGTTGGTATTCAAAACATGGGTTTTTGTTTCAGAGGGAAATTTAAGGGCAAAAGTTGATCCATATCAGGAGAGAAGATATGGTCAGCAAGATTAGGAAAGTATCATGGAGAAGGGAAGGAAGTACGAGGCAAAGTAAGGGGAGTGTTGACCACTTCCTAAATCAGCTGCAGCTGCATAGCTATGGGCCTCCTCAAAACAGTAATCTTTCTTCCTCACCCTACCCATTCCAGCCTATTCCATTCCAACAAGGAAAAAAAACAACATATTTTCCATTCAAAGTATACATAGGTCTGTTTTGTAAATTTTGTACAGTTCTGGGAAATTCAGAGAAAAATTTGTTTTGTAACTTTGAAAGAGGTTAGATTTCACTAACGAATATTCAGAACAGCAAAATAAATGAGGCTGCAAAATTAATTTGTGACTTTTTTACTTAGATTAGCTATTTATTAGCTACATGGAATGGCCCATGATACTAAAATTCATTTTGCTATTTATCAGGGTCAATCAGAATTACAAAGGGTTTCTCTAGCCATGCAATAGAAGATTTAGATCTCTCTGTATCCCTTTGCTGAAGTGAAAATAAGACATATCCTGTATGATGATACAGCTACATAGTTTTATAGATAAAGGCCGAAAATAAACAAACTAAAAACTATTTCAAAGTACTATGTCTACCCCCATTTTGGAATTTCTAAACCAGGCAAGCACAACAATCCAAGGATTATGGAATGTCCTATTAAGGGAAAATTGATATGCATAGATAGTTGTAAAGATTACAATGTCAGAACTGAGTATCTGTTTCAATGTGGTTCCTCAGACAGAGGAAAAGTCCCATGGTCATGTTAGAACACATCAAAATTGTGGTTCTGTTGTGGGGGAGTAGGCAAATCTGAGAGTGATGGAAGCTTACTGACCGAGCAGAGGGTCAGTCCCTTATACGTGTCAGTCCTATAAATTTTCCATACCACTACAAAATAACATTAGAAATATTTAACAGTTATGTGGGAACTCCATTGCAGAATCAGAATCCTAGTAGGCATTTTTGTCCCTGACCCCAATCCAGCCCCCATACCACAAACCAGGAAGACCTTGCAAGTAAGGGAATGCAGAAGGGAAGTGGGCATCCTTTATAGACAAAGTACTTGCACATCATTTGATTCTCAAACTTATCCTAATATGTATGTGTGTATATATATATATATATGTATGTATTGTGCAAGTACCAATTTTTTCCATTGTATAGATGACAAAGTTGAGATTCAGAGAAGGGCCAAAGGTCACATAGCTAATAAGTGATGGGACTCATTTTTTCTCAATATGTGCTATTAAATGGATATGCTGTCTCTTTAAGCCACTCAAATATGGGTAACTGTTTGAATGTCTGTAATAAATCATTAATGAGTATACACTGTTTAATCATTAATTAACAATATATTAAAAGCAAAAGTATAAGAAACATGCCTTAATGTATCTAGAGATACTAATAATATTAACTACCTATTAATGCATGTTATTAATTAGCTGTTTAATTTCTTTTTCTATTAACATATTGGCAATCAGTGACTGACTGGCACTAACTACTCAATCTAGTTATATGAAAAATATTTGACTGACCTAATTCAGTTTTAACATTCCTGATGAAAAAGAAGTGGTCCACCCTAGTATCCCTTTTTTAAGAAGCCTAATGAAGAAACTGTTCATTTATAAAGAGAGTTTTGTACCTACTACATTTGTATTTGTATGTGAGCAAAGATTCCTCACATTTTTTCTCTTTGGGGATTAGCTGAAGATGAGTTTTAATGGGTAATTAACTTCAATTTCAATATAAGCAACTATGGAACATCTAAGATAGTTGATTAGTAGTCCTATGATATTTGTAGTATGCATATGTTTGCTACTAGGATATCTGGAAGGGCCTCCAGATGTTCCAAATGCACCTTTCTACATCCTTGGCATATGTTACCATTACTCATATAACTTGAAGAAAAAGTTGTGTTAAATATGCATGCATATTTTCTTAACTTTTATTCATGTGATATCTCTCTTATTTTAAAATGTTGTTAGTGTTAATAACAGAAATATCAGTATATATTATTTTTCTGTAATTTTTTCTTGTATTTTCATAGCAATTTGTTATTATGATAGCTGACATTTATATAATTCTTACTATGTGCCCAGCACTATGATAAGTGCTCAAGAAATATTATCTCCTCATTTTGTCCTCAAAACAACCCTGGGAAGTAGGTACTATTATAGTCCCCATTTTATAGTTGAGGAAACGGAGGCAAACATAAATTAAGGGCTTTGCCCAGAATTACACCACTAGGAAGCATCTACAGTAAAATTGAACTCAGGTCTTCATGATTTTAGGAACAGCAGTCAGCAGACTATGGCACTACCAAGCTGCTACATGAACCAAAAATTGTTTTTTCTTATGATGAAAACTAAATTCTGCTAAATAATAAATTATTCTAATTAAGATTATGATAATTAATCTTAGTATTTACATCAAAAAGGCTAAATTGATTTATACAAAAAGTAGTAGGTTTAATAGGTAAGTCCTGGAATTGACTGAGGCACATAGAATCTAAGTGACTTTCCCAATGTCTCATAGCCTTTAAGGCTCAAACAGGCTTTAAAACCAGATTATTCGGACTTCAAAGCCAGTGATACGGCTATGGTACTTTAAAAAAATAAGTTCATCAGAGAATCAATACATACTCATTTTCTTTTTATTCCTCCTTCACTTCTGTCTTACATTTGACATTGTTTACCAGTCATTCCTAATGGATAAATGATCTTTCTTATCTTAACTTCAAAAGACAAAGGAGATTCACTGGAATTTGCCCACAATGAACCAGTGACTTAAATGTTTCTGTGAAATAAGATTTTTAGTGTCTAGCTACAGTATTCAAACAAGAGCCATATTCAAGGATAAGATATTTTTGTGTGGGTATATCTATAGCCACAATGAAAATATGACAGTTTGTGGTCTTACCTCTAGGATCTCTGAGTAAATTGTGAAAGAAAGATCAAATACGAAATGGAAGCAAACCTGGGTGGTTTGAGGCCAATGGTTGGGGGCTTAAAAATCATTAAGGTTAAGTACCAGATCTCTCTTCAATCCTAAAAATTCTCTCCTTGGCCCTTCTTCCCAGGTATCTACCTTCTCATTCTCCCCTTCAACTCCAAACTTTTGGAAAAAAAAAAAAGATATCTTCCTGATCTCTCCATTTCCTCATAAGCCACTCTCTCTTCAGCCCAGTCAATTTGGCATCTACCAACTTTCCTCAACCACTCTACTGACACAGTTTTCTCTAGGCTCACTAAAGGGCTCCGATCACTACATAACCACTTTTTTTTCCTATTCTTCCTTGGATTCTCTATAGCATTTGGCATCGTTGACCACACATTCCTATTACGTAAATGTTCTTTCCTACCTTAGCTTCAGAGACACCAAACCATTCAATATTGCTTTATCACCCTAAATGTCCTTTCTCCATATCTTTCTAACAGGACTTGAATGACCACCTACAGGTACCTAACATCTAGATCTAGATCCACAGTTCTTATGTCACTCATCAAATATAAATATTCTAAATGTATTTAAAAAACAGGCTAGTAGTTATGCTTAAAAGGTATCTAGGGACTTTTTGGAATATGAGCTCAATATGAATCAGTAATGTGATATGGGCTTCTCCCAGAAAAAGCTGGTATGATTTTAAGTAACATTGAGAATCACACAATCTCAAGAAAACATCTCTATCAACCTATCACTGAATGACATCCCCATATAGTAGACTCAAAAATTTTTTCCTCTGATCTTTGCCTGAAGAAATCTAGGATGGTAAATTGTCATTTCCTGAATCAGTCATTTCAACTTTTCCCTGGTTGATTTTTATGAATTTTATCATATTATCATTTGCCTGCAAGAATCCATCAACCCTGAAACTCCCACCTCAGTATCCCTCACTCATGGGTTCCCTCCCTCTCTCTGATTGGAGATGGTAGAAAGTAGATAGTGGGGGACACATCCAAGATCCTTCCTTAACCCATTAAATTGGAAGTTCTCTGAGGGCAGGGACTCCCTGTCTTTTGCCTTTATTTATATCTCCACTGCTTATAACAGTGCTTGGTACATAGTAGGTGCATAATTAATATTTAATGACTGATTTTGGAAGAAACTGTCTATGGAAAAGCAGTGGTCTTATTTTGCTTTGACCTGGTCAGACTATGCTTAGAGTATTGCATTCACTTATATGTTAGGAAGGACAGAGATAGAGAGTATCTAAAAAGAGCAACAGGGAAAATAATTGCCATTGAATATTCCATTCACCAATACTCAACTTGTACTTTTCTCCTAAACCTGTTCCTCTTCAGGGTAGCATCCTGGATTTCAATTTTGACTTGATCTCCTTCCTAACATCTCATATTCTGATCTATTATCAAATCTTAATAATTCTTCCTCTGCTACATCTCTCATAACCATCTACTTCTTCCCACTTCTCACCTTGGACTGTGAAAGTTGATGTCAGCAGGTTTTCCCTATTCCCCATTCCTCTCCTTTTCCAAATCATCCTCCATAATAACTCTGACAATACTTAGTTCAGTGCTTGATAAATATTAAGTACTTAAGAAATATGTGTTGATTAATTGATAGAATAATGTTCCGTATGCATAAAGTGATTGATATAATTTCTCTCTAGATAGAGACAAAATTAATATTGAAAATATAATTTACTTTACACTTTTATTAAAAGAAAATCTATCTGATTCATATAGCAATTACAAATCCTTATTCACTTTCGATTGTCATGATGAAATCACATGAAATATGATTTTATATGTGTATATATGTATATGTATAGATATATATGTATTATATATACACAGAGATTGTTACTGTTGTGTTCATCCTATGTTCTCAAAGAGGATCATGACATCCAGATGATGACATGACTTACAGTTGACTTCAGTTTGAATGAGGGAGGGCTGTGCAAGGTCACCAACCTCACTTTATTCTCCTGAATCATCTGGATCCAGGAGCCTAATGTTCATCAGGATGACTGGAAATGACCCAGGATGCAATGTGAGACCCTGGCCCTTTCAGGCTAAGGTCTTATCACAATCTCACTTTGAGTGAGATACACCTATTCAATGAATAAGCTTCTTTAAGTTACTCAAGGGATGCCCCTTTAGTAAAAAAAAAAAAATCAAACTGGGAGAGGAAAACCCTCAGGGTTCCTGGGTAAAAGAAAAACAATTACTGTTTAGTTATTACATCCACTCTGTTGTAGATGTGTAGGGTATAGAGATGAAAAGAGAGAGACTGAGAGTGAAAGCAAGATTGCCTTCTTAAATAAAGTTCAGAGCCCTGTGCTCAGCATTCAGGGCTTTTCACAATCTAACCCTTTCCTGTCTTCCTAACTTTATCAAACATTCCATATATGTGTGTGTATATGTATGTATATGTGCAGATGTACATATGTATGTGTATGTATATATACATACATAGTATACATACATGCATATAATACACACACATATATCCACACGCTAATCAAACTACTCTCTGCTCCACGAATACCTGGGTTTTCCTGTGACACCTTCACATCTTTGCTCATATGGGTCTCTATGTCTGAAATAACTTCTATCCCCCTCTTCACCTGTTGAATTTCTCACCATCCCTTATCTAGTTCTTTATCTTTATTTTCTTTATCCAGTTCTCTGTGATGTTCTCCTTTCATTAATGATCTCTCTCTTGGATTTCATATAGTATTTTGTACCATTTTTAATTCCTTTATTACAAATTACAGTGTATTATATTAGTGACTCATCTGTGCCTGGTCTCACCCAACACTGAGATGTCTGAGGGCTAGAAATATGCTTTATCTAAACTCTGCATCTACCCTGGTGCATAGCAAAGTGCTTTGGACATAGCATTGAAGTTTTTTGTTAAATTCAACAGAAGTTCTGTATTTAGAGAACTACTATTTTTTTTTAACAAAAGAAACCTGGTAGGGCCTTGTCATCTCAATCTTACTCGTTCATTTCTTGCTGTAGGTCAGAAAAGGGTTACAAAAAAAATGTCATATCTCATAGTGAGCTCTGTTGGAGGTAGGCAAAAGGGAATCCTAGATAAAGAGGGGAGAAAAATGGCCAAATCAATTCAGTAATTAGGAACTGGCTGAATCCTCTTTACCTGCCATCTTAAGGACCACAAAATCATTGATTTCCTTTTTATTATTTGTAAAACATTTTGAAACTCATGCACACATATTTATAGTTGGATTCAGTAGCTCTTTTTCTCTCCCTAAAAATTAGGTATCATGTATAGTTTGATGTGTTACTTAACTTTAATCTAAATAGGGGGAGAGGCTCTTCTTTTAAAGAGAAGGGAACAAGAAACTACCGTTCACACTTTGGAGAGAGAGGGGGATAGGGGAGGAGAGAGGAGACTGCAGCGGAGCTTAGGGAAAGCATTTGGTAAAAATAGGTATTAGAAATAGCTGAAAAGTTTCAAGGAGCTTGTTACTGCACATGGTGATAGTCATTGATCTCCCCCTGCCCTGTATTTGAATAAGACAATTAAAATATTTTCCCCCTTGTAGCCAAATAGCTATAGCATGTGAAGTAAACAGACATTTAGAAAGAGTGCTTGTTTTACTTACTGTCCACACCCATTAGCTTGTTGGTAAGAGTATGGCACTAATGAGGCCATATCATAGATTCGATCCTTGTAAAGGCCAATTAGCTTTTCCCAGAGAAAAACTCTGTTCCCAGGCAACAGGCTGCACCCTTCACCCCAGCTAGCTTCATCATTACTCACAAGAGGGATTCGGTGCGTTGAGTGCAGATGGCTCAGTGCAACCTATCACCACTACTGGGAAAAGAGTTCAAAGCATGAATCCGTCCTTCTGACGGCATGCCAGTAATGCCCTCTCCTTACATGAGGACTGGCCTGTAGATTCTAAAATTGTCTGATTCTGTCATAAAATGAGGCCCAGAATTCTTGTTGAAACTCTACTAAATTTAAAGCATCTTTCTATCAACTCACTTCTCTTTGAATGACACCTACCTAACAATAGGACAGATTTTCTTCATGCTGGAAGTTTTCAAAGAACTAAAGACACAAGCCAAAATGGTCAAGCTGTGTTGTGTATGTGTGTGTGTGTGTGTGTGTGTGTGTGTGTGTGTGTGTGTGTACTTGGGGAGTAGGGAGTAGAAGTGAGGATGTTGTACAATCTCCTATAGAGTGATAAGAGCAAATGAAAAAAAAGAACACAAAAAGATATTTGGTTTGCTATTGCCAGGAAATAATAAAAAGTGTATAGCAAAAACACAAGCACCACCCAGATCATTGCCACAGGTAGAAAATAGCACAATTGGAGATCTGTTGAACGTATGAAAAATATAGATCTGAAAAGAAACAAATCAAGAGAAAAGGGCAGCAAACACCAAATACTGCCTAGAAATTCCTTATAAATATACAAAATATTCTGTTTCAACTGAATCACCAACTACTTTTAAAAAATTGTGTCTCCCATAAATTGTATCCTAAGTCTTAAAGGATTTGTTTGCTATATAGACATGATAATATCATCAGCAGTTATGAGAGAGTATTGGGGTCTTTTGGAAAAACAAGTCTCTCAATTAACATAGACTAAATTTAGAAAACTCTTCTACTGCAATGTAGATAGCATCTTTGGACTTGGGCTCATGCAAGAACATCTTCTGTGACTCTAAAGGTCACCTTAATTCGTTAGGTTATGTGCTTGGCCCTCAGCCAAACTCTGAATTCCTTGCTTTACTTAGTTGCTTAATTAAAAAGCACCTGTTTCCATGCAGAACTTTCTATGGTTTCAGGGTTTGTTTTTCTTTTCTAACTAGTGAAAAATGGAAGTGTATGCAAAGGAGGAGCACAGGATGAAGGAGAAATATTAAAACATTCCTAAAAATGTGTCACCCTCTTTCACCCTTTCTCCTTGCATATAAAAATTGTCTATCAGGAGAAAACTCTGTGGCTACTTCAAAAGGCATTAATTAAACATTACAGAAAGTAAGAGGAAAGACTTGTATCTTCTTTGTGCGAGTAAATACTACATTCAGACATCATTAGTATTTCTTCCCACTTGAGAAAATGGTCCATTTTGCCAAGATGTTGGATTTAAACCCCCTTTCAATGGAGCAAATACAAGGGAGACTTTTTTTGCTTTATCTCCTTGCAAGAGACACTTGGCAAACACACGTCAATCATTCCATTTGTAATCCAAATGGATATGAATGCCCTAAACAGCTCTATTGTCTTTCCACCTTCTATTTTAGTAGCTAAGTAGGATCATAAATATTGAATTATGAAACTCAAGGATCCTGAAAATCAGTAGCTACACTTAAGACATTATTTCCACATCATTTTCCCCTCTGCTACCTTCACCAGTAACTGTCAGTAGTTTAAAAGGCTGCATCTAAATGCTTATGTTTCTGTTGATTAAATAACTTAATTTATTAGTTGCTAATGAATGAATTTAAAGCTTATCTTTCCACACCCAACATTTCTATGGGCAGCTTGATTTAGTCATATTAACTATACAACCCTTCATTTTCTACATATATGACTAAACTGCATTCTACTTGCAGAAATATTTTAGTTATATTAATTGATTTACCAGTGCCTCTTGATTTGAGAAAGGGCCAAGATTAACTGCATTTCCCCAAAGAAAATACAGTGATTCAGTATGTGTGTGTGTGTGTGTGTGTGTGTGTGTGTGTGTGTGTGTGTGTGTTTTCCTTCCAAATTCTCAAGAAATCATATGCAGTAAAGGGTGCTTGTCAAGGAAAATGTCAACCAAGTTTAAAAAGAATAGACTGAGAAAAACTAAAAAGTAAATTATTTAAGTGGAGTTGTAGTGGAAGCTTGAAAGAATTCTGTTTAGAGGGTTTCTTTGCTTCATTCTGCCAATGGAAGGGAAACTCTGAATTTCTCACTAGTGAGACTCTGTCATAACTAGGGCTGACAGTTCACATTGAAAATTCTGTTTTCTTCCTTCCCAGGAAAGCAAGTCAAAGTTAAGCCAACAAACTGTTGTTGGCAAGTGCCTTACCTTTGTTTCCTGTTCTTTAAATTAACCATTTGGGGTTTCTAGGTTACTTTGTGAATGGGTTTCTAGAACTGAGAACCTCAGTTTGTCAGTGGGTCTGAAAATGTTTAGTGGAAAGGAAAATGTAGGCCTTTTTGTGGCAAATAGTTTGGTTGGATGAACATAGAATTCTGGATCATAAGAAGAGATAAAGGGAGTGATGGATAGAGGAAGAGCACAGAGAAACTTCTTGGCAAATCACTGATCAAGGATAGTGGTAGATTTATTATTTTTTCCCCCTTTTTTTGTGAAACATGAGCAACAACGGAGAGTGGCAATGAGATGTCTGAGAGAAGTATTCATTCTAGGATTTCTGGCAGATTTATTCCATTCAAAAGAATCCAGGATTTTTAACACACTAATAATTATTGAGTGTGTAAAATCACACGTATATAGGTTTTGCCGTTGAGGGAAGATCTGGTAACAAAATTTTATTTTTGTTTTTGTGGGTTTGGAGTTTGTTTTTTGTTTTTTCGCAAAACTTTACTTGCCAATTAGTGGAATGACCCAGCTGATAAGGTATTTTGACCTTACTTTAGCATATATAATTTTACTACAAAAATAGTATAGAAAGCCTTGCTTTAAGAAAACCTGATCATAGTGTTATAGATTTATAGCTGGAAAGAGTCTTAGAGATCATGCGGCTTTATCCCCTCATTTTACATATGAGGAAACTGAGACCCAGGGAGACTCTTTGATTTGCCCAACATCGTACAAGTAGAATTGGCAAAACCAAGTTTCAAACACAAGTCCTCTGACTCCACACCAGCATTATGCTAAGCTAACACAAAAGTCTAACCTTCCTACCAGATTCAGTCAAACTGGATTTGTCAAATATTTGTTTTGGGAGTGACAATTCACACTTCACAGGAATACTTGACTTTACAAAAGGATTTCCTAGAGGATTTCTTTAAACAACAAGCTTCACTGGTATAGTTTCTCTGGTACAGCACATAGTAGGTACTTAATCAATGCTTGATGGATCAGCTTAGCTAACTTTGCATTAACATCATTTAATTTACAAATTTCTGATTGGGCATAATTTTTCAAGGTAACATCTGTTATATGAAGCAAGATATACCTGTAATTAACATCTAGCCTCCAAGCATTTAGCAACATTGTAACAATTTTATCATAGTTTAGTTCAGGGCAGGGGGATGGAAGAAACTGTATATGCTATCTGTAGACTGTGTAACTGCATGAAATAGGTAAATGTGTACAATGAATGTGCATTAGCTGTATATTTGTTCAGGTAGGTCTCTTTACGGGTGTCCACCGCATCCCTACATAGACACATGACTATGTCCTTCCCCTAATTGACTTATCGGTGTCTACTCCATCGTATGCAAGACCAGTTCATTAAGGTTAATTTGTTCAAAAATATTAGAATCATTAATTTCTGGCTCCTAGCTAATGGTGGTTCTCAGCCAGTGTCTTGTTTCATCATTAGTGTCAGTAAGATTATAACTCACACCCAACTGTTTTTACACGATCTAATAGAATCAATTGATGCCATGGTTGACAAGTTGCTGGTTTGCATTTTGTCATCTCACTAATGTACATGGCTTAAAGGCATTGGCATCCATAATGTGGGGCAGTTTCGTAGGAGGCTGGAATAGGCTGAAGCTGCAAGGGCCATTTTCATAAAATATTAATGAAATTGAAAAATACACTGGGGTTGAAGGCTTGTCTGCTAAATGTAAGGTAAAATCTATTCTGCTCTGCTTTCTGATGACTGTAATTAGCAGCCCTAATTAAAAATTCAAACCTTGTGTATATTTGAAAGCATGAATCTTAGCTCTCATCGTGTTTATTTCCTTTACAAAGTATTTTATTTTACAACACTAATTGAACAGGATCCTTCCTAGTCTGACAGCCACAGCTGGCTGGAGCCAGTTTATGTATCCAGTCTCTCTAGACTACTTCCTTTTGTAAGCAATAAAACATCTTTAAAAAACATGTATATGCTCTCTATGAGCCATTAACTCTGTGTCATCCAGCACCAGGCTGGCCTTCTCCCTCCTCATTGTTGCCTTCCTCACTTAAATGTGACCTCTTTGAAGAGGCTGCTTTTTCCAGATCTTCAATATTTAATGTGGATTTACTTACATTAAATGACCACCTTTCTAAAGGAGCATGGGCCCACTTCTGACTTTATTTATGAACCGTGTGCATGGTGCAAAAATATGGAAGGAATTGCCCCGTGAATATCTATTAGTTCCGGTAGGAAAAAAAAGTACTTTTTATCGTCGCTTTGTGGAGTTATTTTGAAATTGGTGGTCAAGGTGTTGACGCTTCACTGGGGAGTGTGACAGCAGCCAAAGTCCAAACTGATTATCATCACATTAAATAGTGAGAAATAGGGACAAGCAGGGAAAGGGAGGGCGGAGGGTAGAACCCCAGCTCTTCACATCTGAATGAACCGAAGTCTCTCTCCAGCCCCATTTTCCATGACCAAAAGTATCAGACATCACCCTAGTAGCTAGCATTTGCCTGACAAAAAAAGAAAGGAACATCTGAGTTCTCTAGTTGAAAACAGTCACCAGAAGATGTAGCTTGCCTTTTGTTTATTTGGACAAATGGCACATCAAGTTTTCACAGGTTGTTCAAATCATGAACAAAGAGGGAAATGAACTAGAAACCAATCCACCTAGAGCATATGGAAAGAGTGTGTCTACTTAATCATTTATATCACTGAATTGAGAGTAAGAAGACCTAGGCTTGAATCCGGCCCCTGACAGTTATTAACTGTCTATTTTTTAAGAGTCACTCCCTGAGCTTTAATTTCATCATCTGTAAAATGAAGGCATATACACATAATATAATCATTTTCAGTGCTGAAACCTATAAGCCTATGATTTTGTTCCCCCCACAAATCAAACCAAACCAATGCTTCTTAAAACTTAAAAAAAAAAAAAAGAATAGAGAAGGTGTGGGATGGGTGTGAGGAAGGTGTCACCCTCCATTCCTCACTCTCTTTCCCTGCTATAACCAATCTTCTGCCAAGATCTGTTGATTTTAATTTCATAATATTTCTCATATATGGTCTCTTCTTTCTTCTGACATTACCACAACCCTGGTAAAGAGCTTTGCCACCTCTTTCTTGGATATTGGATTTACCTGATGATGGGTCTCTTTCTCCCAAGTCTCTTCTCACTGAGTTCCATTCTCTACTCAGCTGCCAAAATGTTCTTCCTAAAGCACAGATCTAATCATGTCATAATTCTACTGAGTAAACTCCAGTGATTGTCTATACCTCCCAGGGTCAAATATAAAATCAGATTCTTGGTGTTCATAACCAAAGCCTCCTCTGCATCTTTCTAGTCTTTTTACACCTAATACCACCTCCCTCATATATACTGTGATACAGTATACTGGCTTTTTTGTTCCTAGCACAAGATGTTACATTTCCAGTCATTTTCAATGGCTGTCCTCTACGCTTGGAATTGGTTAGGTCTCCCTCCCCTTCTTTGCTTCCTTGCTTCCTTCAAGTCTGAGCTAATATCCCACCTTCTAGAGGAAGGCTTTTTCAATCTCCCGTAATTCTAGTACCTTCTCTCTGAGATTATCTCCAATTTATCATCTATATACCTTGACTTCACAAGCATACCTAAAAGATATTGTGAGTTTGGTTCCAGATCACTATAATAAAGCAAATATTGCATAAAGGATTATTGAGCATGAGGCTATGAGGAGGATCCTACAAATATTTTGTTTGGATCACTAATCTCGGTAGATAAATGTTGTTTATTTCTCTTCCCACAAATATACTTTTCCTGTTGATTACTGAGAATGATGCTTCCTGCATTGTAGAAGGGGTAGAAGAGTGAAAAGGAATATTTATGTCAGCTTTGTTTGTATAGAGATTAACCATTTAGTGCCTCCTTCCTCCCTCTTTTCTGAAGAAAAAATGTCCAGGAAAGGTCAGGGGTTAGTAACATGTTTATCTAGGAACATCCTCTAAGATAGGAGACTCCTTGGGAGTTCACAAAGACTTTGCCTCTTTTTCAATCCTAGGATATAGTAGGAACTTAAAAAATACTTACTGACTTATAATAAGCACTAAATACTTATTATATGTTCTTTGGTTCCAAACTGTCGTCATGGAAGGGCTAGAGATATCCAGGCACAGCTAACCAGTGTTAACTTGGTATCAGCTCTGCTGGGTGGTCTGGTCTTCTAGCAAAGCCCATACTTAAGAGTAGGAGCAAACCAAAGTGAAATTTCTCTCCTCAGTGCCAGGAAAGTTAAAGGTAGCCCCTGCTCAGAAACAAAAGTTGGGGAATGAGAAGAGTTCATCCCTTTAATTTCTTCCCAAAAAAGCATCACCAAGGGTCACTTACTAAGATGTTAATTATACTTTTATACTAATGCAGTATTCCTCACACATCATATCCTATATTTGCACCTTTACCCTGGCTCTCCCCTATATCTATAATACATTTTTTCCTCATTCTTATTTCTTAGAAGGGCTTGCTTCCTCCAAAGTCTAGTTCAAATGCTGCTTCTTCCAAGGAGGCCTTTTCTGATATTCTCCCACAAAAATTACCTTGTATACACTACACATGTATTCCTATGTATACAATACCTGCTATCCTTCCTAATAGAATGTTAGTTCCTCCAATACAGGCATGACTTCATTGTCCTCTCTCACAGCACCAAATTCCCTAACAAATAGTTGGCACTATAAAAACTTGTTGATTGACTGTATTTAGTAATATATTTAAAGTTGACAGAAAAGCAGGCTGCTACTTTTTCCTAATCACATGGGGTTCAAATACCTGCGAATCACAGTTCTTCAGTGTTTATTGATGCATCATGGATATCGACAATGTTTACT
Organism: Potorous gilbertii; assembly: GCA_028658325.1. Taxonomy (NCBI): domain Eukaryota; kingdom Metazoa; phylum Chordata; class Mammalia; order Diprotodontia; family Potoroidae; genus Potorous; species Potorous gilbertii. The sequence continues at coordinate 448,525,582 of CM053771.1, read as the reverse complement.
GTCAACAAGGCCTGCTTTACTTGGGGTTCTATCTCATAGCTCCTGGTCATAACAACAGCTATGTTTAAAATAAACTATGTTTATCTCATTGTTTTACCACACCAACATCTGCCTGCTGATTCGCTTTTCTGGACTTTGTCATTTATATTTCATTTTCTTGAACTGCCTCTGAAATACAATTCACACTTTGGTTGGTTATCAGTCAATTCCTGTGAGTTTTGACCACATAGTGACTCTTTGTGACATACAAGTGCATTTGGGAGACAGGTTCTTCCACCTTGAAAAGGCTTTGAGTGTGAGACTGGTTCTGATCTGAAGGACATTTGAATGTGGAGAAAGCCTTACTGCCGAAGGTTGGTAATCAATCAGTCAATATGTTTTCTTTTTTGGCCACAGAATACAGTTGATTGAGGTATGATGGGGGCTGGGGGGAGAGGCTGGTGATCTTCACAGACAAGAGGCACTACCCACAACAAGGAAAATCATGGATATATGATATAAGTATGACTAGTCGCCCACACAATGGGCTGTATTATCTTCCTTCTAACTTTCTAGATAATTTGCCTATGGTGCTTGATAGATAAATACATATTTTCCTGGCATCAAGGACAGAAGATTTACATTAAGACTAGAACAGATCTTAACCCATCTGCAATTATGAAATATTGTATGTCTATACTAAGTACTGGGGACGCAAACACAAAAATGAAGTAGTTCTTGCCCTTAAGGAACTTCCATTTCTTTCAGGAGACAATAGTTTACCAACTGATTTTTGAATTTGTCATACCATTCGTTTGAAGGCCTTACCCCTAAGACAGCCATGAGTGTAAAACACTCAAGATTTTCCATAAACACTGGTAACCAGAATTCTTTTGAAGCCATTTACATGGGAAATAGTTCCATTTCTACCTTGACTGTGAACCAAACCTGAGGCTGTTCTGTCAAAGGCTGTGCCCCTCACATAAAACCTATTTACTTTGCCAGATGAAGGAGGGAGAAATAAGGAGAGAATGCTTCTGAATTAAATCAGAAAGCAGGTCTGGAAGGTACAGGGAAGGGAGATCTTCACCTTTAGTTCCTGGATTATTGGAAGTTAGTGCTTCCAGACTACACTTTGTTGTTTCCCTACTCTCCCTCTTCTCACCTGGGCATTTGGTACAGTGGGTAGACTAGTGCTAGCCTGGAGTCAGGAAGACCTGAGTTCAAATCCAGTTTCAGATATTTATTAGCTGTGATCTAGTCACTTATCCCTGTTCACCTTGGTTCCTTCATCTGTAAAATGAGCTAGAGAAGGAAATGACAAACCACTCCAGTATCTTTGCTAAGAAAACCCCAGATGGGGTCTTGAAGAATCTGACAGAACTGAAAACTACCCAACAACATAAGACAAACCTAGTGCAGAAAAGAGGGAAGGGATAAAGAAAGTCATTTTAAAAAAGCCTTTTCATTTGGTCTTATGGAGTTAGGAAGGAGGAAAACTCAGTAGGAAAAATTTGAGATTAGATGAGTTTGTTTGTGGTGCCTTCCCATCTTCCAGTCTTCATCTTTCTTCAACATCCCATATACCCCTTCATCCTTTTTTACTTATCTCCTGCCCTCGTGCCACTTTCTGGTTACTGAAAGCCTACTTTCTTTCAAAATGTCCCAGGCCTTTCAAAACATCCCCTCTATTACCTCTGCCTTCCTCTGCTAAAATGCCTGTTACCTTCATAGGGAAACATAAGGGATAGCACAACCATTCAAAAATGCATTGCACTCTCTCTCCATCTCCCTCTCCTCTCTCTCCATCTCCCTCTCTAACCTCTCTAACCCTAACCTCTCTCTCTCTCTCTCCCTCTTTCTCTCTCTCTCAAACACATACACACACACACACACACACACACACACACACACACAGTTGTGGACCTGCCAAGATGCAATTCTTCTAGGTTCCTTGTCTAATTTCCACTGGGTATGCACTATGAGCAAGGTTTTATTGGTATATTTTCCTTAAGTAATTCACACAGTCACTCTGTTGACAAGATAATTAACACTACTGTTCCATTGATAAAGAGCAGCTAGAAGAAGCTGGGCAGGACCCAAGGTGAGAGCTATATACTAGGCACAATTTAGTGCACTATCATTGTTGTATTATTTATTCTTTATGTAGGGCATTCCTTCTGAGCTGCCCAAAGTACTTTCCTGTACACTAAATAAATGATTAACCCTCAGAACCCTGCTATGAGGAAAGCAGATATGCAAAGGAGATGAGAAGATAAGGAGAAAATTAAATCCCACAAGTGGAAAAAAATACATCAAAAGTGGCTAGGAGAGTAGTTTCTGGGTCTAAAGGCACACATTGGGAGGAGAAAATGCCACCCCTTGGTTACACTACCTTGGAATCCCACAATGCAGCCCCAAACAATTTTCAATACAAATTAGGTTTCTTGCCATTACTTGGTAGAGGAGAATAGGTACTATTCTGTTAATAGTTAAATTGAAAAGTGGTTTAAATGGAGTTTCTGGGCCTTTACAATAAGTCTAATTTTAGGGCTATGACCATTGTCTGTAGTACCCCTTTATATTCAGTCAAATGAAGCTGTCATGATGATTAAAGGATCTTGAGACAAGGTTTTGATTATTTTAGAGTTTAAGCTTCTCTTGTTTTGGGGTCTATAGTTATGGGGTCCCTTTACCTCTAAAAATGAGGGGCTCTCATCTCATTTTTTCTATTGATCCAGAAATCTATTCCCTCCATGCCAAGGTTCAGTGAAAGGAAAAAAATATATGGTAAAAACAGATCCATGGGAGCCTGCTGGAGCCACCGATGTACATTGATGATATACCACATATCACCCCCATCCTCAATCAATGGCAGGAGGAAGGGTACTCTGGCCTCATTCTCCAAATCCCTAGTCCTGACTGAGGATGGACTTTCTAGCCCATTGATTCATGGAGCCAAATAAGAAAGCCTGAGAGTGCATCTTTTTAAGTCATGTAGAGAAAGAAGCACAACCTATCCCCTGCCCTGTCCTTCTGCTCCCACTGACAGGTTGTATCCTGCTAACTCATAGGCCAAAGTCACAAAACTTCCCTGAGACTCAGTTTACTCAATTGTAAAGCTGAGAGACTTAGACTCAATGACTTTCAGGATCCTTTCAATCTCTAAACTGATTATCCTACAGCTAACTACTAGTCCTACTGTTTACTAGCCTGCTTCTTAGGATGTTCTGACCTCCCTCATTCTGCCTGTCTAGAGTCCCTTTTGTTAGAAAGAATCATTGAGTCATTTCCATTTTTTTTAATGTTTCCTTAGTCTTTCTTTGGGAAGATACTTCTTTCTGGGCTTACTTTTTGGCTACTTTTTCCTTTTTCAGCTAACATTGCTTGGTAAGAGTTTTGATTATAATAATCCTTAATATATTCTTTAGCTAATTATACTTTTATATTCTCATCAACAGCTTTTTTTATATATTAAACTTATTTCTTTAACTTTTACCATTCATTTTCACAAAATTTTGGGTTCCAAATTTTCTCCGCATTTGTCCCCTCCCCTCACCCCAAAACACTGAGCATTCTAATTGCCACTATCACCAATCTACCCTCCCTTCTAACATCCCTCCCTTCCCTTATCCTCATCTTCTCCCCTGTCCTGTAGGGCCAGATAACTTTCTACATCCCATTACCTGTATTTCTTATTTCCTAGTAACAAGAACAGTACTCAATAGTTGGTCCTAAAACTTTGAATTCCGACTTCTCTTCATCCCTTCCTCCCCACCTATTCCCCCTTGGAAGGCAAGCAATTCAATATAGGCTATACCTGTGTAGTTTTGCAAATGACTTCCACAATAGTCATTTTGTGTAAGACTAACTATATTTCCCTCCATCCTATCCTGCCCCCCATTGCCTCCACTCTCTCCTTTGATCCTGTCCCTCCCCAACAGTGCTGACTTCAAACTGCTCCCTCATCCCATTGCCCTCCCCTTCATCATCCCCCCACCCCGCTTATCCCCTTCTCCCCCACTTTCCTGTATTGTAACATAGTTTTTAAAGGAAAATGAGTATGTATTTTATTCCTTCTTTCAGTTGAATGTGATGAGAGTAAACTTCATGTTTTTCTCTCATCTCCCCTCTTTTTCTCTCCACTAAAAAGTCTTTTGCTTGCCTCTTTTATGAGAGATAATTTGCCCCATTCCGTTTCTCCCTTTCTCCTCCCAATATATTTCTCTCACCACTTAATTTCATTTTTTTAAGATATGCTCCCATCCTATTCAATTCACTCTATGCTGTGTGTGTGTGTGTGTGTGTATGTGTGTGTAATCCCACCAACTACCCAGATACTGAA
>CM053771.1:448432343-448520758 GCA_028658325.1 Potorous gilbertii | reverse complement strand
CATTCTCTTCCATTTTGTCATTCTTTTGGTTTTGTTTTGTGATTTCTTGGTTTCTCAGAAAGTCGTTAGCCTCCATCTGTTCCATTCTAATTTTGAAAGAACTATTTTCTTCAGTGAGCTTTTGAACTTCTTTTTCCATTTGGCTAATTCTGCTTTTGAAAGCATTCTTCTCCTCATTGGCTTTTTGAACTTCTTTTGCCAATTGAGTTAGCCTATTTTTCAAGGTGTTATTTTCTTCAGCATTTTTTGGGTCTCTTTTAGCAAGGTGTTGACCTGTTTTTCATGCTTTTCTTGCATCTCTCTCATTTCTCTTTCCAGTTTTTCCTCCGCCTCTCTCACTTGATTTTCAAAATCCTTTTTGAGCTCTTCCATGGCCTGAGTCCATTGAATATTTATTTTAGATGTTAGGGATACAGAAACCTTGACTTCTATGTCTTTCCCTGATGGTAAACATTGTTATTCCTCATCAGAAAGGATGGAAGGAGATATCTGCTCACCAAGAAAGTAACCTTCTATGGTCTTATTTTTTTTCCCTTTTCTGGGCATTTTCCCAGCCAGTTACTTGACTTCTGAGTTTACTCTCCACACCCACCTCACCTCCAGATCTGTCCAGCTAGTGCTTGGGGGCTAAGATTCAAATGCTACTTCCTAGCCTCAGGGCTTTCAGCAGAGGCAGGGCTGCTATTCAGTATGAGATTAAGTTCAGGTGCTCAGGTGGGGGCAGGGCTGCCTCAGAGGGGTTTATGCGGGGACCTTCAACAATGGATCCGAGCTCCTGCCTGCTTTGGGAGCCCCTTTCCTCTGCTGCCTCCTGAGGGCACTTGAGTTATGGAGACAACCTGCTCCCCTCTCAGCGAGCTGAAAAGACCCTCTCACTCACCTATGGCACCTGTTGGTGGAGGGAACTGCTCTGCTACCGGAGAGTGTGCCCCTGAAGCCTGCTCGGATCTTCTCCTCTCGGTGCTGCACGGCCAAGGGAGGGCTGGGCTCCGCTCCAGTCCTGTGTATGAAGTACCTTTCATGTCAGTTTCTCAGGTCTCTCTGGGACAGAAATCTCCTCCACTCTGTTGTTGTGTGGCTTCTGCTGCTCCAGAATTTCTTGGGAGTTCTTCTTTACAGGTATTTTATGGGCTGTGGGTTAGGAGCTAGCATATGTGTATGTCTCTACTCTGCCATCTTGGCTCCTCCCCTCATCAACATCTTCTAAGACCGGTTAAACTCCAGAGTGGTTTGAAGGATCCTGATAAGAAGTTGCTTTGGGAGTCTCCTCTTGTTTGGGAGCCATATAATATATTTCCTTTCAAAAATGGACATTTCCCTGGAATTGTTACATAAAATCAAATTAGTTCAGTTTGTATACAGAGAAACTGAGGCCTCAAAAGGCTAACTTACATTCCCAAAGACACGTAGCTAAGAAATGGTAGGCAGAGATCTAGAACTTGTGTTGCCTAGACCCCAACCTATTGTCCTTTCTACTAAAATATTCTCATCTCCTTTAATTGAGCATCAAGTGTAATATTTGTTAGTTGAAATAGAAAATCACATATGCATATGAAATAGATGTCAGCTATACCCCTGTTTCTGTGGAAATCTTGGTTAGAAATGAAAATCTTTTCCTAACTCGCATTTTCAAGAGGTAAGTCTGCAAGATGTATCCAAGATTATTCCTTTGGAGGTTCACCAGAAAACTAAGATTAAATGTCCAGTCATTCATGGGCTTAAAAATAGCAACATTTCTCTTCATTTGTTCATCTGAATAATATAATATTACTTTTGCAATTGTGAGTACCTAAAATTATAATATTTTCCCTTCATACACCGAAAATATAGTGTAGGACTCAGAAGAAATTTGGGTTCAAAAGATGCCCCTGGCACTGAGCTTGCAGCTAGGATAAATTGCTTAACCTCAAAGCCTCCCATTTTCTCACTTGTAAAATGGAGATTATAACACTTGTTTGGTTATGAGTTTTTACGAGGTTCAAGCAAGATAATGCATAAATGGCCAAACTTTAATCTGTAATAGGTGATATAGTGGCTAACGTGTAGAGTTGGAGTTAGGAAAACCTGAGTTCAAATATGGCCTTAGACTCTTTGTACTTAGCTGTGTGTCCCTGGACAAGTCCCTTAACCTCTTTTGGTCTCAGTTTCCGCGTATGAGAAATGAGAATAATCATGTAATATTAAGACCTATTTCCCGGATGGCTGTGAGAATCCAATGACAAGATATGAGAAGTACTTTAAAAACTTTACCGAGCTATCATTATTAGTATGTCAGTTTTTATTTATGATAACTGAGAGTCATATCAAAGCTTAAAGGTTTACAAAGAGATCTCTTCCCTACTCCCCTAAAAAGCAAATAGGAATGTCTCCATTTTATAGATGAAAACAGCGAGACTCAGTTAAGGGATTAAGCAGCAACGCTGAGATGCAAACCCACATATTCTGACCTCAAGAGGTTTATCTGCATGATATAGTAAATTTATACCAGGCGGTAATAACAGTTAACATTTATGTAAATAAGGCTGTAAGTTTTGCAAAGTGCTTTCCAGACACAGTCTTATCCTCTGAGTCTCACCACAACCCTCCGACGTGGTTACCCATTTTACAGATGAGGGAAAAATGGAACTGGGAGGCTAACTCAATACACTGGAATAACATGAGTGACATATTCCAATTCTGAGAATGAAAAAAATCATTTCTGACTGGAGAGATCAAGGAAGGCTTTATGAATATGTGACATTTGAAGGAGATTCTGAAGAAAGACTAGAATTTCAACAAGCAGAGATAAAAGAGATAGAAATCAATGAATAGGTATGTTGTATGATCAAAGGCCTAGATGTTAGAATTCTTTTGCTATTTTTGTTTATGTTTCTGTTATAACAATTTGTTATTATTGTTTAGTCATTTCAGTTATACCCAACTCTTCATTTGGAGTTTTCTTGGCAAAGATACTAGAGTGGTTTACCATTTCCTTCTCCAGATCATTTTACAATTGAGGAAACTGAAGCAAAGAGTTAAATGACTTGCTTAGATCCTACAGCTAGTAAGAATCTAAGGCTAGATTTGAACTCATCAAAATGAGTTTTCCTGAGTCTAGACCGGCACCCTATCTACTGTGTTACCTAGCCGCCCCAGCTATCAGAAAATACAACCTACAGAAGGATGACAAGTAGTTTAATTTGGCTAGAGTATTGCACATCCAGATGGAAATAGTATGATATGAGGCTGGAAAAAAGATGACACATCAAAAAATGGAGAACCTTGAATGACAGGATAAAAAATTTGGACTTTAAGACTAACTAATAAATTTGTACAAATGGAATACAAGAATTTCCATTAGCTTGTGTAGAATAAAAATGTGAATGAATCAGCTTTTTAAATAGACAAGAGGCAAACTTAAGAAAATCTACTCAAGAAAATCTTAATTATTCATTAGAATTTCCAAAAATAGAATGGCTTGCCTTGAAATGAGGTGGTTCTCACTCCTTGAACTTCTTCAAATGGAGTTTGTTTTTCAGTCTTTTTCCAAGAGGACCAAATGATGTCACAGGGTGATGTCTTGTCTCCTTTGTGAATTGTGTTTAAACAAGGCAGAGTTGTGCAAAGTCATCAGCCTCACTCTCTCTTCCAGAATTATCAAAGAGCTGTGGCAAGACAAAAGTCAAGATGGCTGACAATGGCCCAGGTTGTAGTGGATGACCTTGGCATCTTCAGTATCTGACCAGTCTCTAATCACTCCACAGATCTTCAGCTTCTTTCATGTCTTTTGGAACAAATTGTTCTCATCCATCCATCCCATTGGGTGAAATCTTTGTGTCCTCCTAGCTCATCGTGTTTGAGACTTGTCAGTTACCCTCAACCTTGCTTAGCCAGGCATTCAGAGCATCGCTGATATGAGGGCTTTCTGAGTCCTTTCTTCGGGGCTGCTCATCGGCCTTTGGTGTCCACCTTACAGACAACTCTCACCTGTGGTTCCAGAAAGCTGTAGCATGTACAGTGAACATAATCCAGTAAAACAAAATTTAAATGATCACTCAACATATATGTCTTGTATATAAAACTGGGAGATTCCCTTGTATGTTAATAATTGTGAGTGACCATTAAAGTCATTTCCTACTCTAAAATTTAAATTCTGTTCTAAAGGAATAATGTATATGTGTGTGTATGTATATGTGTGTATGTGTGTGTGTATTAATGAATACCTATATGCCTTAATTCCTCTCCTCTTACTCATTTTTCAGCCCTTTGCAATCAGGTTTCTGACCTCCTAACTCAATGGAAATAGCTCTTTCCAAGTTTACCAGGTCCTAATTGCACAATCCTGTGCCCCCTTCTCATCCTCCTTGACTCTTGCATCATTTTATACTGTTGCCCACCCTCTCTGGTAAGAGAGTCAAAAGCCTCTGGCCTATAAGCTTATGGATCCAAGCATAGTGGGACAGAGGAACAGCTATTAATACCATTCAAAGAGCCAATTTGGGGGCTTAGTCTGAGTTACGGCTTACTGAGGCTTTCTCAGGGTTGCTCTTCTGCTTTGGCAATCCACCAGATAGTCAAACTCTCACCTGTAGCGCCAGAAAGTGGTAGCAGATATAGTAGCCATACCGTTGTAAAACCATTTCAGCAGGCCAGCTAAATCAGGTGGACATTAACTGACAGACCTCAAATCCATCTGTGTGTTAGGAGGCTGTCTACCTCAAGCATGTGAAGACTTCCCCCAGCAGAATGGGCAGATGAGGACGTTTTGTTCCAACAGCCATGTAAGTGGCTGGAGCAGGAGTCAAATTGTGCTTAGAGATGGGTCAGACATTGGAGACGCCCATATTCCCAGGCTATTGAGAGTTTTCTTGACTTCTATTGTGCCACTAGACTTTGATGACTCTGGAACAAAGTCAGGCTGATGATTTTGTGCCACTCTGCCTCACATCCAATTCATGCCCAAGTCAAGACATCAACCCATGATTATCATTCGTCCTCCTTAAAAATGAAGGACAAACAGCAACAAAACCAAAGTGATTGGGAGAGCACAGAAAAAGGCTTGGAGAATGACATATTTTTAAATAAATAGTGGCTTTTTTTCATTTCTTATAATTTTTACCAAAATTTGTCATTTTTCATTTTTTAAACGAATAAGCCCAAAGCTGATAGTCTTGTTTGCCCTGGATCCTCTTCTCCTTTCTAGCAGCTCAGTTAAAGTAGGCACATTGATGGACTCATTTCCTATGGGCATACCAAGTGTCTCCAAGTTCCTTATTTTGCATGCGTGTTTGGGTTGCTTCATCAGCTATTATTATAAAAGTACAGTGAGACAATTTTTTGGAAGATTCAGTTATGTAGATGTGACGTAGTGAATGGAGAGGAAGTCTTAGTGCCAGAAAGACCTACAATCCTCTCACATACTGGCTGCATGTAGCAAGGTCACTTAGCCTTTCTGAGCTCTAGGCAACTCTTAAAACAAGGAGATGCTGAGAAGGTACTAATTTGCTTTTGCAGAGGGAGTTTCCTCATTCATAAGTTCCCTATAGCATCTCTAATCCCTATCTCTATAGTGTGTACTATCATTTTCATTATCAACACAAACATAATCAATAAGTCAACAAGTACTTATCAAGTATTGACTATGAGCCAGGCACTTTATCAAGCATTACAAAGCAATAAATGAAATATTCACTACTCATACTCTTGGAGATTTTTATTCTTCTAGACCACACATAGAACATGATAAAGATACAAGGGTTGGTATGTGTGTTTGTGTGTGTGTATGTGTGTAAAACAAGGATCTATGAAGTTTAAGTAGATTCATATATAATTTTACTACATATACAAGGTATCCCAAAAGTCTTAGAAAATGTACCTTGTATCTTCCTTCCTTGAGAGCAGCTAGGTGGCACAGTGGATAGAGTACTGGGCTTGGAATCAGGGAGATTCCTCTTCCTGAGTTCAAATCTGGCCTCAGACACTTACAAGCTCTGTGACCCTGGTCAAGTGACTTAGCCCTGTTTACTTCAGTTCCTTAGTGGTAAAATGATATGGAGAAGGGAAAGGCAAACCAATCCAGCATTTTTGTAAAGAAAGTATCAAAAATGGAATCATGGAGAGTCATATGTAACTGAATGATAACAAAAATTTTCCTTTTTCTAGCTTAAGTAGTCATGTTTGTGAATCCCTTTGTAGAAATGTAGAACTTAGGTAATTTAAAGTAGCAAAACATTATCCAGTGTTCTGTTTTCTCATTACTTGGAGAAAGTCCATCATAGCTGCAAAAATCTAAAAATAGAACTACAGAAAGAGGAACGGCCAGAAGGTTCATTTACATAGGAAGCTCTCAGAGTTGGGCGAGGTTTGTGTTTATTATGAACATAGGATCATAGATTTAGTACTTCAAGGGACTTTAGAAACACCAAGTCCAATCCCCTTGTTTTATAGATGAAGAAACTGAGTCTGAAAAAAAGATTAAGTATCTTCTGGTTCATACAACTAGGCAAGTGTCTAAGGAAGAATTTGAACTCAGGTGTACCTGACTCCAAGATCAGCACTCTATCTACTACACAACCTAGCTGTGCTTGTAACTTTTCAGGAAAATATGTATTTTACAAAGTTGTTTACGTTAACCAATACTTTACTTTGAACAAATCTTTGAAGAAAGAGTTCAAATTTGAAATGTAATATGGAAGTAACACTTGGTTCTCCAAGGCTATTCTATGCCAGTAGAGGAAAGGTTCTTGTAGGTTATACTGCTTGCCTCATGTGGTTATTGAGAAGAAGGTACTTTGCAAAACTCAATGCACAATATATCTATGATTCATTAGCAGTAATGGGTATGGTGGCTGAAGAGCTGAACTTTAAGAAGACTCGAAATCAGAGCCTATTTTTTGACACATACTGGCTATATAATCCTAGGCAAGTCACAATTTCCCAGTACCCCAGGCAACCCTCTAAGACTACAAGCTGCTGAGATGGTGCCAATCTGCTTTGAGGGAGGTGCCAATCTGGAACTGGATGGTGGTGGTGGTAATGATGATAGCTAGCATTTAACAATGGTTTGGATTTTTAAGGCTCCAAAACGTTTGTCATTGGTTATCTTCTTTGATCAATGTTTCCTATATTGATGAATTCACAGGGAACAGTCTCTATCCCTTGCTCACAGTAATAATTGTATATAGAAAGACTTCAAATAAGTCTTGTCCAATAACTAGCCTAGTTAAGTTCAGAGAGATTCATCACCAGAAAATCAGTCACTGAAAGATAAATAAGTTAGCCACAACACTTGTCAAAATCTTCTACTAAAGCACAGAAATGTCAAGATCTGTGTTGCCAGAAAGTATCATTTCAATGAAGTTATGGATCCAGGAAATAATGAAGTATTAAAATGAAATACTTATTTAAAAAGTTATTGATATCATTTGTTTATATAGCACCTTTATTTCCAAATGCATCCTTCTCCCATCCTCCATTCAGAGATATATCCCTTATAACAAGGTGTAAAAGAGGGGGCAGAAATGTAGTTCAACAACTTTATGTTACATTCCAAAGCTATAGTCCCTATACCTCTGCAAATAAGAAATGGAGATATATTTTTCATATTTTCTTTGGTGCCAAACCTGGTCATTGTAATTATATTTCATGCAGTTGCATCTTATTTCTATTTATATTGTTATAGTCATGTATTTTTCTGTCTTCAACTTATTTCACTTTGTACCAATTCAAATGTCTTCTGCTTCTCTGAATTCTTTATATTTATAATTTCTTATGTTTCAGTAATAGTCCATTATATTTTATACCAGTTTGTTTAGCCATCCCCAATTAATAGCTATCTATTTTGTTTCCAGTTCTTTGCTATTACAACCTTTCCACCAACATATTAGTGTATATGAGATTTTACTGTCTGACTGTGCTGTTCCTCACACACCTGTCTCTACTATTTTCTGCTATTTTCTGCCCTAGTTGTTTCCCATGCCTGGAATGTTCTCCCTCCTAACCTCTAGCTCTTAGAATTTCTGACTTCTTTCAAGACTCAATTCAAAGCCTAACTGCTACAGAATGCCCTTCTGTGTCCCTTAATTTATATGGCCTCCCCATCTCAGGCTACCTTCCATCTATTCTGTATGCATTTTTGAATATAATTATTTGTGTCTATGTTGTCTTCCTATTAATATGTGAGCACTTGTTTGTATGTTGGTGGTCCATGCATGTAATCCTTCTACTAGGTCAAGCTGAATTCAGGAGATACTAATCAAACAATCCATTAACACTTATTAAACACCTACTACATGCTGAGCATCGTGCTACACACTAATTTTGAGCTACAGTAGGACTAAAAACCAATTGGGTGTAGAGAGAGAGAGAGAGAGAGAGAGAGAGAGAGAGAGAGAGAGAGAGAGAGAGAGAGAGAGAGAGAAAGAGAAGCAAAACTCATGTATAATTTTAGATGATTTGTTAGCTACATATAATGATGGATTGTTTTTATTTTCCCCCATGCAATTTGGGCCTGCATTTTTCATTGTGATCTACTTGCATTTGCTTTCTCTCTGTGTTTCATTCTTTTGCATTTGAGCTGGGCAAAGATGAGTTTTTCACCAGCACTATTCTTATAGATGGTATGGGACTCATTGGTTATTCTGTTTATTAGATAATAAATATGAACTCAAGCACGCTGCTGCAGGCCTTCACTAGACTGCATTCCCTAGCAATGAACACATAGTGTCACTGTGACCACGTACTAATAACACACAAATTCTTAAAAAAAAAAAAAAAAGACAAACTTTGCCTAAATTTCAAAGTTATTTACTTGTCATCTGGGTGTTCCTTTGGAAATTTGGTTATTAATTATCTTTAGTTCACATAGCTCAAGATCTGAATTTTAATCATCTTCATATTCACCTACAAGGCTTTCCCATCTTCTACAGAGATGCTTCTTGTGAAGGCATAAGGAAGTCAGGAGGCAAACAGGCAGAAGGTCTGAACACTGCAGTTTTCATGTCCAATGCTTCACCTTTGTGGATTAACGTGCAGGAGAGAAATAAATTGGTTTGTGGAAGTCGATAATGACCCACGAGCATGCATTTCTGGTCAGCTATGCTTAATCAATGTGCTAGAAAAGATGTTCTGCTGAAAACAGTAAGGAATACAAATTGAGCAAAAATGACCGATGTCTGTCCTGAATGGTAATTGGACTCTTGAAAGACAATCTTTTTTTTTTTAAACAAAAAGCTACATAGCTTATTTACCAACATTTAGCAACTGTTGTTGGATGTTGTACTTCTGAATCAGCATAAAAACTATTCTTCATTTTTGGTTTTTTCCTTATATAATGATATACACTTTTTCTGTTATAGAGTGAAGGATGTAGAGAGACATGATAGATCAATGAAAAACAAACATTCAGTTAGTGACCGCTATTTCCCAAGCACTGTTCTGGGCTCCTGGGCTCTGGGATTGAAATGAAAAAGAAAAATGATTCCTGCCATCAGGAGCTTACACTCTACTGATATGTGTGTGTATACGCATATATACTATGAATGTCTGATATTATTGATAATGTAATTAACATCTGCAAATGATGGAAGTAAAAACTAACATTTCCATTCAAAATAGCCTGAATAATTCAATTCTATCTTATCTTCTATGAAAACAAATTATTATTGGAGAAGGTGGGAGGGGGAAAATCATTGAACTTAACTGCCCTCTTTTCTTCACAAAAACTAATTTGGAGTTCTTTGCTTTGGTGGAAAGTAAACCAAGATAGAATCCCAGCCCTGATTGGAAACTCTACTACATTATATAACATCACATAAACCATTATTGTAACAATATTCTCCACTGTACTGCATTGTACTAAAATGTACAGATCTCTTGCCATCCTATATCTTTCCTTTTATTTGTTGTCACTTTCCATTCCTTGGTCTGTTTTCCTTTGACCTGCTTCCTCCAGGCTGGTCTTAATTTTCCTCTACCTTATTTTAGGTCAGAATACATCAATTCACATTGCTTTCATCTTACAGTTATTCAAAATCATACTCACATTGGGATACCGGGCAAATAAACTTTAGGAATCATTACCCCTTGCTCATCAGCATGGGGACATTTTTGTTTTCCTCAGGAGGCACAGAGTTAGAGATTCTGGCCTTAAGTCAAATCTCTGCCTCTTCTAACTGGGTGCCACTGGGCAGGTCATTTGACCTGAGTTTAGCTCTAAAAGGTTCACCTCTCAGGAGCCTTGTAAAGATTAGTTAAATCCTGTGAAGTACCTCAGGAAAAAAAAAAATGGAAGTGTTCCATATTATGACTAAACTTTAAAATGTCACTTGTAATGAAGTTGGCATGAAGCCGATAAAATTCCTTCAGCAACAGTATGCCAAAAAGGTTTCTTTTATTCCCCACCCAGAAGCTTGAAAAGCTGCACCTACAACATTATTTGACTTTTTAAACCCCCTCGAGTAACTTCTTTTTTTAGGAATTTAAATTGGCAAGGTTCCAAAGTCATGCAAAGTTCTCCTAATTCACCTGCAAGGTCTTAGTTTTAGAGTGTGAATTGGAGAGATTCTCCCAGGAATTTAAGTCCCTCAATTTAATGCTAGTTTTGAGATAAGGGGTTTGGAAATGTGTTCTCTGGGGGAAGAAGTCTTTAAGCATTAGAAAAAGAATCCATGAATACAAGACTGGAAGACTGAAGAAAAAACAGTTAAAAGATAGCATAAGATCTCATAGTCATAGTCAACTTTTATATTAGTACTTTAAAAGATAGTGCAGTCTGCATGTGTTATCTCATTGGGGTCTCCAAACAACTCTGTGAGGTAGACACTATAGGTCTTATCATCTCTTTTTTGATTTACTGATCTATAGCTGATGCCCAGAGAGGTTAAGTAACCTGCCCAGGGTCACACAGCTACCACACATATTTCAAACCCAAACTTCCAGACTTCAAGACAAGCACTCGACTCACCTCACTACACTGTTTCTCTTATGTAGGCTATGAGGTTTGCTTTCTTGAAGGGTAGAGGGGAATACAAGAAACCACTTTATTAAAGAAAACAGAGCAGGAGTTCAAGAAACTGGTACTTAGGTAAGTCTTATGAATTCTACCACCATTAGTCTAATCTTCAAATACCATGAAGGTGGGAACAAGTAGGAAATAGTAATTCATAACTATATGGTAATATAAATATTAAGAAACATTTTCCTCTCAACAACTCCATGAGATAGGTGGTACAAGTATTATAACCTGAAGTTTGCTGAAGGGCCTAAAAGAAGGTATAGCTTTCCCAGAGTCACAGGCCAGGAATGCCAAAGCCTAGCCTCAGCTCCAGTTCTGTTCACTTATAGGATCCATGATCTTTCATCTACACCAAGGTGCTAATCCAGAATGCTCCCCAGGAGTACAAACAGTGCTCTCTATGTCGTTCTTGTGGTAGGTATTTCCATCTTCTTGGGGAATAAATAACCATTTATTTATTAAGCACCAGTGTGACTTCAGGCATTTTGTAGGAACTGTGGATATAATAACAAAATGGGTTAAGGATTCTCCTAACTAGACTTGTAGGGATACAGCACCAGACTCAGAGGAGGGAAGATCAGTTGAAAATCCTGCCTCAACTACTTATCCTGGGCAAGTCATTCAGCCTCCCAACAGCCTTAGTTACCTGATCTGTAAATCAGGGATAATGATAGCATCTAAGTCGTAGGGTTGTGATCAAATGAGATAACATGTGTAAAGCACTTTGAAAACCTTGAAGTGCTGTAGAAGGGTTTATTATTAATATTAATATTACAACCACTGCCATTGCCATTAATTATTGACCCTTGTAATACTATAATAATAACATACTACTAATACCGTGACTATTAATTATTGATACTTATGGGGTATAGTAAATAGAGTGCCAGGACTGAAATCAGGAAGACTCATTTTCCTGAGTTTAAATCTGTCCTCAGACAGTTACTAGCTTTGTGACCCTGGGCACTTAACCCTGTTTGTCACAGTTTCCTCATCTGTAAAATGAGCAAGAGAAGGAAATGGCTTACCCCCCCAGGATCTTTTCTGAGAAAACTCTGAATGATGTCACAGAGAGTAGGACATGACTGAAAATGACTGAATAACAAAAAAATCGATACTTATGACTGACTAGCTAATCCAGTCTTCTGTAATTTTATATGGGTCTTTCTGGTCTCTTTACTGCTGCCTTTCTGTCACAGAGTTGTAAATAGGCTGGGGGCAGCCAGAGATTTGCTCCAGATCACCATAATTTTGAGGGCACTGTTTATATGTTCCTCCAGCTACTAGAAACAGTTGAATTTAACACCTACTTAGTAATGACAATTAAAATGGGAGCTGCAAGAAGAGATTCCCCCTTGTCTGTATCCACAGAGACTGATCCTTTAAGTAAATTTGTCTTAAAACGTTGATCTAAAGGGACATCTTTTGCTGCTTGTGCCAGGGACATTTTATAATGCTTGTCTCAGGCAACAAGATTGCTAGTTATGGCTCTGCCCACAAGTGTGAACGCTCCCCACCCAACTACTACCCCAAATAAGTTTATCTTTAAAAAGTTGATCTAAAGGCACTTTCTTTTCTGCTGCTTGTAACAAGACCATTTTGTGAAGTTCACGACTGTCACCAAAGTTGCCAGTTGTGGCTCCGCTTACAGTCAGTATCTCCAAAACCTTGCTTCTCAAATCATCTCTCTACTCCACCCCATTGACTGCAACAGTGACAATGTTCCAAACTTTTCCCTGACTTTCTGGCTTTTATATAATCTTAAGACTTTTGCTTTTTCCTTCTTTCATTTCTTCCAAGCATTTACCTGCTTTTATTTCTTCAGTGAAACAGACTGACTTCTCTATCCATCCTTGAGAAAACTCCTTTCCTCCCAAAGACACTTTTTTTCACTTCATTCAACAATACTTCTTTCCCTTAAAACAAACATCAGCAAAACAGAAAAATAACTCTTCCTTTAAAAGAACATAAACATTAACCCACTATCAACTTTCTTAACAAACAAAACAGAAAAACATCCTTCTCATGGCGAAATAGAGAAAAACTATTTGTCGTCACACCAAAAACCATAACTGAATCTGAGAAATTTAGTGAAGTACTAGAAGACATTAAAATAAAATCACTGTAACTAGTTTTGAACCCCCTACAGAAAAATAAAGAGGGAAGAAAAGAGAGGCTTGATTCTGCTTTTCAGGGAATCATATGGAAGACAATGCAGTTAAGTAGAGAGATGGACAAAATGCAGATGAACTGGATTTCATTACTTTTCTTGGAGAAAGTTAGAAAAATATGGCTTAAAATGTTCTACCTGTTTTTGTTTTATTTTGGTTTTTTTACTGGAACTTTGATCATGCAAAAGTGATAAATCGTTGAGAAGACCCAATGTTTGTGACAGGTGGTGCTGGCAATAGTAGACCTAAATTAGTGGTGTCACAAAAATGTGCCCTTCTGATTACCAGTAACACTTCCAAGTACATCCTGAAGCTGATTAAAATGTAATTAAAATATTTAACAAAATAAACAAAAATACAATAAAGCATAGATAATATTAATTTGTGATCTTCCAAGTCATTTTTTTGGCCCCAGAGATCCTTATGTACAGTTTAGTAATTCCATTTCTGTTTAAATTTGAAACCACTGACCTTTAAGTCCCTTTCAGTTCTAGGAATCCATTTTTTCATGATGCTATGAAATGGCCTTTAATAGTCTATCAAGATCCTTGGAGGTATCATAAGGAATTGAATGTATACTTTTTCATATTTGGAGTCATACAATAAATGAACACAGGTCATGTTCAAAATAGAAGACAGTGTTTTACTCTTCATATTTTGTCTCCATATTTTTATGTTTCTCAAACTAGTCCTAGTTATAGATAGAAAAAAAATTTCTTTTTATTTTACAAAGTACATGTGCTATTAGAAAGAAGTCTAATGCCTAGCCTTGCACCTAGTCAGTGCTCAGCATGTAGTCTCCAAATAAATTCATCAGTAAGGTAACCCATATAGCACCTCCAAATGAGGCTATCTGAAGAAACTTCCCAAAAATCAGTAACATATAAAGGCAAGAGACCTATCCAGAGGAGAATGGAAGGGTCTTCCTTCTTCTCCATCACCCTCATTGAACCCTGTGGCTGCCTGAGCATTGTAACTCTGGGTTTATCACATCTTCTACCTTTTTTCATCACATGCTCTACACAGTTAAATGGAAACTACAATAGGGCTAGGTTTGTAGCCCTTCTCACTCTGATTACAAGATACATAAAGTACAGCAGATTATCACTTTTATGGCATCAGTTTTAGATTTTTGTTTAATGGGGCTGAAAATCTATCATGATCCACTAAATAACAAGATCATCTTGACCATCATAGTGAAGTTGAATAAGCCTATTTGTGTGGCATGGTCAAGTGCAGTAACTACAGGAATCTGTCTTACATGCAGATACTATTGTAATGGCAAACAGTTGGTCCAAGTCTTTAAGAAAGAATTTCCATTCAAGTGATGTAGTAACTCAATATACAAATCTATTGATGCATCTATTCTTGGCACAAGGAACTCTCTCCCCATATATACACACATATACATACACATATATACACACATATGTATATATGTATACATATATATGTATGTATATACACATATATGTCTGTTTTTCAATTAAAGATAAATGCTGGTAGGTCAGACTGGTTAACATGCTATCAGTACAGATTTCTGTAGGTCCTGGTAACTCATAAGAGGTTTGGCTGCTGCTGTTCAGTTGTTTCAGTCATGTCAGATTGTTCACAACCCCATTTGAAATTTTCTTGGCAAAGATACTGGAGTAGTTTGCTATTTCTTTCTCCAGCTCACTTTACAGATAAGAAAAGGCAAATGGGGTTAAATAGCTTGTCCAGGATCACACAGCTTAGTAAGTGTTTGAGGCCAGATCTGAACTCAGGAAGATGAGTCTTCCTTACTCCAGGCCTGACTCTCTATCCACTGTGCCACCTGGCTGTCTGAGAGATTTGCCATTTCCTTTTCCAGTTTGTCCCCATTTTATAGATAAAGAACTGAGGCAAATAGGGGTTAAGTTACTTGCCCAGAGTCACACAGCTGGTAAGGGTCTGAGACCACATCTAAGCTGAGATCTTCCTGACTCCAAGTCCAGTGCTCTATCCACTGTCCCCATAGTTACCGATAAGAGACTACGGTGCTATCAATAAGGAATGATTTAGGAATCTGGTAGGAAACACAAGCAAGAACATTGAGCTCCACTGTGAGAATTAACAGTACAACAAAGAACTCTTGGCTTCGTGACTAACTATAATGAATAACAATCCTATATATCTAATAAAGGCCTCTTAATAAATGCCAGGTCTGGACCAGTGATTTCATTGATATGGTGAACTCCTGGTATGAAAACTTCCTTCACTAATACAGATCTGTGTTAGTGTACTTTATAGACTTCTATACTTTATAGACTTAAGAAATTTGTCACAGGCACTGCAGTTTTAAGTGACTTATCTATGTAAATTTAGTGTATGAGATAGGTATTGATAGGGAAACTGAGGCTCAGACTCTCATGAAATGAATTGTACATGATGACAAAGCCAGTAAGTGCAAGATTTGAAGTAAGGTCATCCTAACTCAACCTCCAGCACTCTATCCATTATTCCTTCCTTTCTCTTACTTTCTTAGAACATGTATCAAAATAGCTAGTTTTTCTTTACAGAGCAAGACAGTAATTGTTTCTAGGGTCTATAGGTCAAGTGAGACAATTTATGTAATTTGTAAGATGCAATTTGCAAATCTTAAAGCATAATAAAAAATGACAATTATTATACAGTCATTGGACTTGGGATTAAATGCTACTTCTTTTACATTCCCCCTCTGCGTGACCTTGTACTAGTTCTTTAGCCATCTTGGACCTTAGCTTCTTTAAATGAGGTAATATTTGTAAAAGGGTATATGGAGTGTTCAGTGAGGAACTAGCACCTTAGATGTGAGGGCTTTGCAAGCCTTTTTCAGGGCTGCGCATTCACCTTTGAAGTCTACCTGTCACCCAGGTCTCACCTGCTGTTCCAAGAAGCTGTAGTATGGGCAGTGGCCACACCCTGGTAAACCATGTTGGCAGATGGGCTAAACCAGGTTAAGGGTAACTGACAAGTCTCGAACTTGTTGATGAGTTGAGGGATGTCAACCCCAAGCATGTGAAGATTTCCCCTGGTCACATGTGTAGATGAGAACAGTTTCTTGCAACAGTCATGAAATTGGTGGAAGCAGGTTTTGTGGAGCATTTAGAACTTGGTCAGACATCAAGGGACCCAAGTTCATCTACTGCATCCATGACTGGAAGAGAGAGTGAAGCAGATGACTGGTGCAGCTCTGCTGCATTTAAATCCAGTTTATGCATACAATAAGACATCACCTGTGATATCACTGGTCCTCTGAAAATAAGACAAACAATTTATAAAGTACTTAGCACAATACCTGGCACTTCACAGACACTAAATACTTTCTCCTTTCCCTTCCCCTCCATCCCCGAAAATTAAGAGGTTGATCTAGGTGTCCTCTGAGGTTCCTTCTCGTTCTCTTTATTTATTTTATTTTACTTTTATTTACCTTTATTTTACCTTTAATTATTACTGCGTTTGTGACAGTTTAGCAACCCGAGCAGCTTTGCCTTATGTATTACACGCTCTGATTGTTTTCTCGTGGTTGGTTGGAGAAGCCCTAGAATCCAGTATTCCTGCAGATGGAGAAACAGTGAAGTGATAATGTCTAAAGGATGAAGATCAAAGAGAGACAGGGGGAGGCAAAACCAAGCTCTCATTGATCCTTGGGAGCACTGTTGTCTTATGGGACAGTGCTGAGCCAAACGGCAAATTTTCATCCCATGGATGCTTCAAAGGGTTCTCAGGTCATGGTTTAGAGCAGAAAGCAGAAAATGGAGTATATAGGTAGCAGACAGGAGAGGCAGCTAAATTTATCTCCTTCAAGGCCCAGCTGTGCTACCACCTCCTCCATGAGGACTTCTTGATCCCCTCAGCCCAGAGAGATCTCTTTTCTCTTGAGTCTTTTGTGACATCCTTTTTGGATTTTTCTCACATCCTAATTGGCACTGAAGTTATCTGTGTACATGCAACATCTCCCCTGAAGCCTCTTCACCATTAGATAGGGATGGTGAGAACAGGGACAGAGTTGTTTTATTTCTATATACCTAGTACTCAGCATGATGCCTGCACATGATTAAAGGGTCTTAACAAATGCTTATTGGATTGAATTTGTTGAATTCTTCATCCTTCTGTTTCCCAGTCTCTTCTTTCTTCTAGCACAATTTGAGTTTTGAACCAGGCGAGGTATAAATTGTTTCCACTGCTCAGCTTATATGTGAGTTTCTGGGACAAAGAGAGAAACTATGGATATGAAAGGGAGAGAACTAAGTAATAAAGAAAAAATTGAGCTACACAGTCACAATGAGATGGGAAAGTTTTGTGTTTAAAAAAAAAACAAGTATACTGTGGTTTTGCTGCCAGGAGTACTCTGATTTCCCTCTTGCTGAGCAGTTAAGTGGGCACGGATGTTGGGAATTTCTTCTCATCTTGGACCTTTTATAGCTGCAATGAACTGTCAGCTCTGCCAGTGAAACCATTCCCTTCAAATCGCACAAGCCTGACCTTGCAAGGTTACTACTCTCTGTCCAGAGGGCATGCTGCTCTTGAAGAGCTAGAGAGGCCTGGCTGAGCTGGCAATGAAGAGGAAACTACAAAAGACATATATATATGAAAAGACAACACAGATCTCTCAAGTCAGCAAGAAATCCAAACCCTTTTGCCTACAGGTGCCTGGGTTTATTTTTATTATTATATCTGACACCAGTCTGGGAGAAGCAGAAGGCACCTGCGTGGAAAAGCAGAAACGATTTGCAGCCACAGAAATCTGATTTTTTATTTAAGTTCAAGACTGGGACTCTTCTCTATCTCCAGTAGGCTAGAATTGAAGGGTTACTCCGTGGTCCCACTGCTCAGCACAGGAACTTTGAGCCCCCAATTTCCTGCCTAGGCCTATTTGCCACTCCTCAAAATGTAACCTTGTCAATCTTCCCACAGCCTAATTTAGATCCTATTTTAAATTACCACTAGGACAAAGAATTTCGCAATGTATTTCACAGTGAAATTCAGCCTTCCATTTTCTCTTAAGGAAATTGGAATGCTCATTTGACTCTTTAAGTAGTATTTCCATTTGACATTTTGAAAGGTTTTGCCGTAGTCCAATGGAAGGAGCACACTGCCTCTGAAGTCAGAGGTCCTAGATTCAAGTTCCTACTGGTGATATTTGCTTTCTGGTTGACCTTGGGCAAGTCTCTTAACCACTCTGTACCTTGATTTACTCATTTGGAAAATGAAAGGGATTGCTGTAAATAGATTATCTCTGTGTTCCTTCCATTTGTAAACTTATGATTCCCTGAGCTCAACATAGTCATGATTTAGTAGCAGCAAATGGTATTTGTGCTGAAATGACTTCAAAACGACAGTCAGTTAAAATAAGAAAACATTTTAAGAGGATGTTAGCCTAAGAATCAGATAGTTAACTTGTTATTTGTATGAATGATGAAGAAATATGCTTACTAACTTAAAATAGGTCTATGAAAGTCTAAACTCTTGGACCTGTCTTGTAGATCTTCTCTTATTGAAAATAAATATCTCAGGCAAATAACCAAAAATATGTAGATACAAGTGTGCTAATATATAAAACAAATATATTAGGGGTGCTTATTTATTCTCCCCAAAGTATTCATTGCAGTTTTTCTTTGAATAGCGAGTCTCTTTGTATCCTTAAAATGATTAAATTTATAACAATTTAATTTACACAAACTTAATACTCAATCTGTTCTATAAGGTGAGGTTCATCTGCACTATATTATTCTTTGTTTGAGTGGAATATAAGGTAATGAGCTTATACAGTTATCCTGTGCTTTACTATTAGAACGAATATCTAGTCAGTCAAAGGAACTTCACCATAACCATATGGAGATATAGAGTACTAGCTTTAATACTTCTGTTTTACAAATGAGGAGATTGTTTGAGAAAGGACAGGGAATTTTTTTCTAGTTCCACAACTACATAGTTACTTGGAGGCCTCTGATACAGAGTTTGACATTAGTAGGGAGGGTCTCATATTTCCGAAAATCTCTCATGTTTATATGATCCCAACTACATTTACTTATATTTGCATTCACATATGTTTGCCAGAGGGCAAAGAGAAATTGTCAGAAATAATAAAAGCCTATTTCCTTCCTTCATGCATCATTTTTACTTGGAAAATAAGAATTTCAATCTGTAGAATGAAAACTGAGGTGCAAAATAGATATAAATGAAAAATGTGTTAGAAGACAGAATCCAAAATTGGCGTTGTCTTTTGACTTAATCTTAAGTTCTTGACTTGTCAGCTCTACCACTTTTAAAACAGAAATAAATAAACCTGCCTTAGCTTCCTGGGCAGATTCTCTCACTCTCCAAGTTTACAAAGTTAATTCATACATATAGCTACATTCTGTGTGGAGGTAAAATTTGAATGACTCCCCCTCTAAGCTGATACACCACACTGTTGCTACACATATGAATGAATTTAGAAAAAGAAACTCTATGTATGTGGTGGGAGGGTGTGTGTGTGTGTGTGTGATGCAGATAATCAGAAAAGCAAATGAAGTAGGAAAAAAAAACATTCCCCAGAGTTACTTTTCAACAATAACATCTTTTCTGTCTCATTTTCTTTTTCTACAATATGAGAATGTTAGACTAATTGATTTTTATGATTTTAATTCTAAAACCCATGATCTTAATTTACCTCCAAATCTGATTTATTTTCCTAAGGAAAAGGGAAGTTCTCAGCCTTCTCTGTAGACTTGTGGAATCCTTTGGAATAGACTTGAGTCAATAGAATTGTATATTGATGTTTATTCTTTTGAAAATACAATCAGTCATCTTGAAATGTTTAGGGGGTGTCAATATCTATTTGTGTTATTGAAGTTCATTGCATTTAAAATGTACCTTGAGTCAGAGCAATCGGCAATCAGTCCTCAACACTATAATAAAATGTTTACAACTTCAAAGTAAATACTTTTTCAAAATGAGCTACTATATTGTTCCTAGTGGCAATGCTCTTCATAATTGATAACATAAGAAAATTTTTATTAAATTTATTGTAATTTTTAATAAATGGACCTTCCAAATATGAAAAGTCCATCTTGTATGACTGGCAAATAATGGAATTGCCTGCTTAATTTTGAAGTATAATAAGACAGATTAAACTTTTTTTAATTTTAAAATGTTCTTGTTCCCTCATTCATAAGAGTAACCACATAAACCTGCCAGCATCTACTGTTCTAACACATGGAACTGGCTCTATTAAAACATTGGTTATTACATTGTAATGTCTTAGCAGGAGGATATTGGAATCCAGAGCAGACAGATAACAAACTTTCCATTTAAACCATCTTCACTAATATTTATATGCATGAAATCTTAAAGAACCTTTAATGTGCCTATAATCCTGAACATTTGACAGCTTTTACATAATATTCTAGGCAAAGATGACCTGATCCTCCTAGGCTGTTGACAGTGCAGCTGAAATGGCCCTCCAATAAATGAAGCAGGATTATCTAACCACCATGGCAAACAACAGCTCATAATATGCTTTAGGAAATTTCCATAGCACATTGGATCTTTGCCTTCAATGACACATAGATCACGCCTGAATATAAAATACACATTTCCCCAGACAGTTGATGAGTTTTAATGAACAAGTAGAGTAGGAATTTACTTTATATTTTGAATTGGTTTTGTTTTCCACCCTTATAAGGAAGTGACCATTAAAATAAAATCTTTCCAAATGATGTTACTGTTTGTTGCTCCTGAGTTTTGTCCCTCTTGGTCGTTCTCTGATTCTCACATTCATGGAGGAATTGACCTAGCTCCCAGCACCCTATTTTAGTCAGCAATACATGTACAGTGGATTGAATTAAGTTTACATAATATAGATTCATGTCTCACTAAGGTATGATATGATGTGCTATTGATAGATGAGGACTGGGCAATTGCATAAAGAATGATCAAACTATATTGAAGTTTGACTATATCCCCATCTTAACAGTACCATTTATACAATGTGGCCCTTCTCAACTTTTCAGTTCATAGGAGAATGTCGAAGTTTTGGATGTTTGCTGACAATATGCAGGAAAGACAGTAAATTCAGCTTTTAGTGTAATTAGCAGCTCCATAGCCAGCTTTGTTAAATAGTCTTCCTTTTATTTGTTTGCTTGACAAAGTGAATACCACAGAATATCAATACTGATCTTTTACAACTCTGCCAAAGTAGCCTCAGGATTAGTTGGGTTGGCATTGTAACAGCATTAGAAAACTGAGTTTATTCATTCACAGAAGACAAATATACTACCTCTACTATGTCTTTAAGACTATTGACAAAGGGGGAGATGGATCATTAAACCCAGGTGCATCTCCTCCCACAAAATTCAACTTCTTCATTTGGAATAATTCAGGACTCCAGTAAAAAGAGTTTAATTGTGAAAGCAAGAAAGTGAGAAGGACAGGATCTAAAAGAGGTATCTCTGTTTAAGGTGTTTAAGATTACAGGTGGAGGCTGGGGGAGGAGGCGGGGGAGAGGAGTGCCCAAGTGGCAAGATGATATGTTGCTTAAATGTAATGCTGAATATCATAAGATAGAAAATCAGAAAAGTAAATGCAGCTGTGCTTTTTATAGCTTCAGAATGACAATGATATCTTGAGCTTCTCAGAGACACTATGGAGGGCAACACTCTGAAGACTGAGATGAAAAATAAGGCTTTATATATGCAAGCTAGGGGTCTGGTGGCATTCAAAAGCCAGAAATGTTTGAAATGCTTGCTATAGAAAGAATTCAGAAATGAATGGTAAAGTTTTCATAAAATGAGATGGCAGTTCATCTGGGAAAACCTGGGGACATTATTTATGTTTTAAATGAAGTTCTCAGATTAGAATGCAAACATTGATGCTTACCAAAAAATGATAACATGACCTAATTTTCCAACAGTGACTGTGGCAACTGACGTAGGATTTCTACAAAAAAATCTTCATGATAGGCAGGGTGGCTTGAATAGCTTGAAAAGTCAGGAAGACCTGGGTTTTAGTCATCTCTCATATATAAGAGCTATGTCACCTTTCAGCGAGGCACTTAACTTTTCAGTCTTTCAAGCAACTAACCAAAGCTTCTTAATCGGAAATCCATAGACCCAGAAGATATTCATGGATAGATTTCATGGAGTCCTTGAACTTGAATGGAAAAAAATTATTTTCACTAGGCATTAAGTGAAATTGAGCATTTCCTTAAGGTTAAGAATCTTTCCTTTCTATTATACTTTGCTGATGCAGAGTGAAGTCATTTTGGTCCTCCTCAAGAACAAAGGATAACAACCATGTCATCCCTTGCAGAGAAACTACTGACCTGAATTGATTGATAGAACTGATAGTTAATATAACAGATAATAGATTGATAGTTTCCTCACCTTGGTTTTCTTTACACCAGTGAAATTTCAGGTCCACTTTTCCTTATCTGGGGGAGAAAATATAGAAACTATCAATGAAAAAGATTAAGAAAATTATTTCCTGAAGTTGTATATTTTAATATCACATAAAATACAATTATGGCCTAATTAAAATGTAGTCTGAATTTTAAGCATAATGTTGATACAAAACTCAGTTAGCTTGGTGTCTCTTCAAACATTTTATAGATCTCTCAACTCTTTTTTATCTATGTGTTTCCCTCTCCTGGTTCTCTCTAGCCATCACCAAATTGGCAATTCTAGAGCTATGTACAGAGAGTTCCTCATTATCTATCACAGAATGCTAGAAAGTAAACTCCTACTGAAACAGGGACAACTACAGTGACAACTTGCTTATGAACATCATGGAGCTAAGATAGTTTTTTTCTTTTTAAATATTGATGTCTTTGTTTTTTATATAACTTAGATTTCCCTTTGTATCCCTTCTCTTTCCTCTCTTCCTTCTCAGAAAACCATCCACGATAATGATGTTGATGATGATAGTTAGTATTTGTGTAACACTTTAAGGTTTGCAAAGCACTTCACAAATGTTATCCCATTTGAACTTCACAACAGTACTAGGAGGTAGGTGCTATTATTTATCTCTAATTTACACAAGGGAAACTACAGTAGACAGAGGTTAGATCTAGGTCTAGGGTCACACAGCTAGTAGACATCTGATACTGGATTTAAACTCAGATCTTCCTGATTCCAAATCCAATAATTTTATTTTTATTTTAAAAAAGGAAGAAGACAAAATTTAGAAAATCAACCTATAAAAATAATCTGACAATATATACAATGTTCCTCTCCTGTGTACTCCATCCATCCTTGCAAAGGAGTGAGAGGGATGCGTCTTCTTGTATCCCTTCTTCTGGAGCCAAGATTAGGTATTTATCAATGTTTATTTTTGATAAGGTTATAATAATTATTCTTTCCATTTACATTATTATAGTTAATGCACATATATATATATATATATATATATATATATATATATACACATATACATTTTACTATCGGCTCTGCTTCCCTCACTTTGTATCAGTTTATCAGTCTTTCTATGCTTCTCTGTATTAATTACATTCATTGTTTCTTACAGTACACTAATATTCCATTAATTCAATTCATGTACCATAATTTCTATAACAATTCCCTAATTGATGGATATCTACTTTGATTTCAGTTTCTTTTTTCCTACCACAAAAAGTGCTGTCGTAAATACTTTGTGTATACGGAAACTTTCTTTGGGTCAATCACCTCCTTGGGGTATATTGTGGCACCTTTAGCTTTCTTATTTGCATAATTTTAATTACTTTCCAGAATGGTTTTACTAATTCAAAACTCCATCAGTAATACACAATACTGTCTTTCTACAATACTCCTCTCTCCCAATATTAACTATCCCCATATTTTGTCATCTTTCCCAGTTTGTTAGGATAAATTTTATTCTCTTCTAATGCAAACTTTGTCAGTGGCAGATTTCTAGTAATTCAGAATTTGTTCAAATATACTTATGCTCTAATTATTGAATAAATATAGCATGGACATCATGTGATCATATCAATGTTATTCACATAAGATATTTGTGAATATAAATCTTCAAGTCGCCAATATGTAGGCAGTATATCCTCCTCACTGTTGCAGAATAGGTCTATAAATAGATACATTTGAAAGTATTTGTTTCACAAATGAAATGCTTTGGACAATTCAATTTATTTCAACAATTAACCAAGAATTTACTGGGTAATCATTTCTGTGTGAGGCACTGCGTGCTAAACTCTAAAATAGAAAGACATCTCTCCCCTCCTCAAATGGATTTAATCATCTCTGCTGATGACTAGGGCTTTCAGAATTCATTAGAATATAAGTTCCTTGAGAGCAGGAACTATGCCACAGGGATCTGTATTAGAGTCTTTCCAACTTAACATCTTTATTAAAGATCTTGTGTATTTGTGTCCCCACTACTTTGTAAAGGACTCTTCACACAGAGTCTTAATAAATACTTTTTTTCTTTATTTCTAGCTCTGTTCTCTCCTAAGTTCCAGTTACCAGTTGGACATTTTGAATTGAATGTCCCAAAGACATCTTCAACCCAACATGTCCAAAAAAGAATTCATTATGTTTGTGCTTCCTCTCCCACCAGGCATACCTGTTGAGGACCTTATCGTTGAGAGTACCACAGAAGTTCCAAATTTCAGTATTATCATTGACTACTCACCCCACATGGCCATTCAATTTCCAAGTCATTTTATTTCTACCTCTGTAAGCCCTCTCAGATCCATGTCATTCTCTCTACTCACACTGCCAACCCCACTGGTTCAAACGCTCATACTGGGATTATCGAGATAGCCTGCTATGGTCTCCCTGTCCCATGTCTCTCCCTATTCCAACACATTCTCCTTACAATTGCCAAAATAATTTTCCTAAAGTAAAGGACTGAATATATTCCGCTACTCACTAAACTCTAGTTGCTTCCTATTACTTCTGGTATCATATACAAATACCTCCATTTAGCATTTAAAGCCCTATAGAACCATATCCTGAAACTGCCTGTAGGACTATGCGGCACAGTGGTTATGGTGCTGGATGTGGAATCAGAAAGACCTGCTTAGGTGTGTGACACAGGATAAGTCACTTAATTGTCTCAGTTTCCTCAACTGAAAAAAAATGATGGTATTAATAACATCTTTCTCCCAGAGTTGTTGTGAGGGTCAAATGAGGTATATTGGTAAAGTGAACCTGGCACATAATAGGTGCTTAATAAATATGAGTTGATTGATTGATTAATTGGGTCTGGAGTCTAGAGGATCTTGGCATTGTTACTTACCATTTCATTTGTCTGACCTTGGATAAATCATTTAACCTTCACAGATTCCAGTTCCATTTCCTGTTATAGGAGGGGTTGAATTATGAGATCATTAAGGCCCCTTCCCACCAAAATCTATGATCAAATGAGATTATATTCTAAGGCAAGACACAAAAATATATTTATCAATGAAAATATAGCATAATCAGATATTTTTATAGATTGATAAGTTTTAAGCTTTTCAGTTTGGGCTTTAAAGTGTCTTTGATCTTGATAAGATTTAATAACTCCTCCAAACCCCTGCCCCCAGCTTTTAACTGCAAAAAAGAAATCTTAAAAATGCTCAGAAAATGCAAAAAGATAACAGGTACTGTGTGTGCACTGAGTTGGTGAGATGCACTAAGTGGTGGTTACCACAGGGATCTGTATTAGAGCCTTTCCAACTTAACATCTTTATTAAAGATCTGGGAGAAGATGCAGATCTGGAAACATATTCATGAAATTTTAAGAAGATTCTAACTTGGGAGGAGTATGGGATCCCAGGGAGACCAGAAATAGAATTGAAAGAAGCCAGAAATATTCACATGAAAAGAAATTCAGCCTTCACAAATTGCAAATGAATAGATGTAGAGGAAATGGTTTGAATTCTTTTCAGGCAAGGGAAAAAAATTAATATGGTCAGCTGAAAAAGTTTTCTAGGGTTGATAAGAAATTGTAACAACTGTATGTATAATATTATAAAGCTGAAAACAAATTCTGAGCCATTTCAAATTACCTTTAGAGAGGCATGGGCTGACTGGTTAAGAAAGCAGATGACCCCTTGAAGATGTCCTGTATGGAAAAGTATTTTATTTGGTTTTAGTTTCTTTAGAAACAAGGTTTAAAAGCAGAAATCCTGGGGAAGAGTGACACATCTGAGCAAGGGCAAAGATTGAAATAAAATCTTGGCATATGTCAGTTAGCTAGATATTAGCTAAATATTCTGTTTTTCATTAAACTAGAAAGAGTAAGAGATGCCAAGTTATAGGATGCAAGCAAATGATATAATATATCTTCTGCCAATGGTATAAGACCTAAACCAAGCAGACCAGTCAGCAAGATGTATTGGAAAAAAATCATGGAATTTGTTGTCAGAAATCCTGGGTTCAAATCCTAACTCAAATCTATAATTTGAGCTGTCATTTAACTTTCCTGAATCCCAGTTTTCCCTTGTGGAAAATGAGAAGTTTGGACTAGATTATTTATAAGAACCTTCTACCTTTAAGTCCTATGATTCCTTAAAATAAAAAAGTTAATGTTTGAACAGTATAAAAATCCCCAAAGAGTCTACAAAAAACCCAGATGTTTCAGAACTACAAAAAAATCATAGTTCAGGGAAAGATATGACACAATGTTTTGAAATTTACTCTGTATTTATGCTTCATATTTAAAAATCAGGCTCTGATTGACGCATCAAAAACATTGGCAACCTTTAATCCAGAATAAAACACCCAATAATTTAATGTAGTAATACATACAAGACAGAGAATAAAGTTTAACAGCTATTCCATTTTATTAAGCCTTAGGCAAAAATCACATGCAGATCAAAGACATTTTCTCTGAAGAGAGAAAAAGGTAAAAAAAATGAACAATGCAATGGAATTGGTAAATAATCAGGAAGATATTCTAAGATTGACTCCTTTAGAAAAGGCTAGCATAAGATCATTGAAAAAGAAATAACAAAATATGAAATGATAACTTTATATAATGCACATCCAAAGGACCCTTGCACCATTTCTATGGACTTCCTAAGTAGTTTGGTTGAGATTCTTATTTTATATCCTTTGCACCAAAATGAGAGCCCAAATAAATGAGTAACAAACAGAAAACAGTCATCCTTGACTCCTCACTCTTCCACAATCTCAGATCCAATTAGCTGACAAATCTCGTTGATTCTACCTCCTCAACTGCTCTACCATTTACCCTCTTTTCCACTCATATTATTGTTGGTCAGTTGTTCAAGTGGTATCTGACTCTTTGTGACCTCATTTGGGATATTCTTGGAGAGATGTTGGAGTGGTTTGTAATTTCCTTCTCCAGCTTATTTCTGCAGATGAGGAACTGAGGCACACAAGGTTAAGTTACTTGCCCAAGGTCATATCTAATTTTGAGTGTTTGCCACTTCCTGCCTAAAATGCTGCAATAGCCTCCTAGTTTAGTCTCTCTGCCTCCATTTTTTTATTTTCCAACTCAATTTCCAAATGGCTGCTAAATATATATTCATAAAGTACAGATCTGATCATGTCACTTTTCCTGGGAAGCTTCAATGGGTCCCTGCTTCCTAAAGCACAAAACACAGACTCTTCTGTTTGCCATTTAAAATCTTTCACAATCTGGCTAGAATCTGTCTTCCCAGACTGATTGTACATTAGTTCCTTTCATATACTGTACCTTTCATCCAAATTGTCTGAATTTTCTGTCATCTCATGCTTCCCCACATTTTCATCAGTGGTTCCCCCATGCCTTAATTTGTTCTTTCTTCCCCTTGGCCTCTTGGAATATCTAACTCCTATCAAAACTCGATCAAATGCTGCCTCTCACATCTCCACACTTCCCAGTCCTTATTTCTCTCTCTACCTAAAAATTATTTTGTATTCACTCTATATCTATTTTTTAAGTTCTTATCTATGGACTTGTTGCCCCTCCTTATACCCCAAGGAGACTATAAGGGGGAAATATTGTTTTCTTTCTAACTATGTACCCAAAGCCCTCAGCATAGTGATTGGCAGACACATTCCTTTTTAAAAGTTATATTAAATCAAATGGATAAAGAAAACATATGACAAGGGTCAAATAGCATTTATAGTGTCTTGACCATCTCCCAGTCCCTTATTCCCATCCCTTAAGATAATTTCTAATAAACTTAGATAAACCCGACAATTAATCATTTGTGTTGAGAAACAACTGGACCCTTTTTTGGCTTAATTTTGCTTTGTTTTATGTTATCAGTGTCTACAGCTATATTCTCATTGTGATGAAATAGTTAGCACATTAAATGTCATCAGCAGAATGTAGTTGAAAAGAAAAGCAAATGGGAGGGGAAGAATGGAGGAAGATTTACAGTTATTTGACATAAGCAACTACTACCTGAATAGAATCATGACCACAGATGGGGGAGACAAGGAATGCAATAACAAAAACTCAACAAATATTTTAAAAGTACTCTGCTCTCACCACTAGAGATACAAAGATGAAAGATGACATAGTCCCTTCTCTTAAAGAACTTACAATCTAATACTGAGGAATGTCCAAAGAAAAGTATGATACAAGGCAGAATGATGTTAGGACAAAGGAGAGATCCAGTCAAAGTCGAATGAGATCTTCTTCAGAACGGAAGATAAGGATAATCTTAAAGAAAGCAGCACCCAAATTTGGATCTTGAAGAAAGAAGAAAAGATTTCAGCAAGCAGAGATGTGGAAGAAGGCATACACATGGTCCACACAAATTCAGAGGGACATGGAGAGAGCCACAAGGCTGAATCTGGGGTTAACTAGAACCCCATTTGCTGGAATTTAGTATGAATCAAGCCTGGAAAAGTATATTGGATGTTTACAGGATTAGCACAACAATGTAAAGATAACAATACTAAAAGGCTTCAGAACTCTGAATAAGGCAATGTGTCCTCAAAGGACTTGATGGTGAATCATGTGACCTGACTATTGAAAAAGGAGTAGTAGGCAATAGGTGCATAGTGAGGCAAAGCTTTTCAAGTATATTTGATATATTCATCTGCTTTGCTTGATTGTACTTATTTATTGCAAGAGAAAGTTCCACTGTTGGAAGGGAGGAGACTCTGTGAAATGGTTGTGGTGTAAAAAAATGGGCATCAATAAAACTTTTTAAGGCAGAGTGAAGATAGTCAGTGAAAGATTAGCATAGCATTGTGGAGAATTGGATTTGAGGTTAAAAGTCTTAGATTTGAACATTGTTCTTTTAGTTAGTAGGTTTGTGATCATGGGTCGGTCACTTAATATCTCGCAACTTTGGTTTACTCATCCACATAATATGGATCCTAATAGCTTCTATTACCTCAAAGGATTAGTAACAAGGAAAGCCCTTTGTAAACCTTAATATACTTTACATAGTGAGTCTTTTATTTTACAGACAATAGGGAAATAACTAAAAATTTTAAAGCAGGACTCGGGCATCATAAAAATAGGAAAGTTATCTTAGTAGCTGTATTAAGTATGGCTTGGAAAAAGGAGGCAGGTAGACCACTTAGGACTTTACTATAATAGCTCAGGCAGAGGTGACAGGAGTCTATTACTATAGGGTGGTAGAGGTACAATTGTGGAGGTACAATTGACAGGGATTGGCAATTGAATTAATGTAAAAAGTGAGAAAGAGGTAAGAGTCAAATGTAATTCAAAGATTTGGTGCTTTAGTGATGCTAAGAGGAAAGTGGTGCCATCAACAGAAATAAGGAAATTGGATGAAGGAACAGTTTGGGGAGAAGATGATTAGTTTAATTCTGTCTATCAATTTGAAATAAGTAAGAAAATAAAACACCTTGATAGTATGGAGAGTGATTTTAATGGCTCCAGAAATAATGAATAAGTGCAGATATCTTTTAGATAGTGTTCTACTCTAGCTCTTACTAGTTTGTCTTTTCCAGTTTTAACTTACGTATTCAATTAGTTCACCATATGTGCACCATTTTGTATGTGGTACCTCTGAAATGTATAATCATTGATGAGATTACTGGAGAAAAATAAGTACAATAAAGAATACGTTTATAAAGGATCTTTATCACAAAGGTGAGATTCCTGTAATATCCCTTCAGGGGTCACTTTAGAGCTGTGGACGTGGTAGCAAACAAGTTGAAGTGACCTTGAATGTTGTGGATGATGAAAATTACTTTTTTGTTTTATTGGACCATGTTCAATGTCGCTTAGAGTTCAGCTTATGGGGATATACTTTATGGTATAGTGAATATCATAAAAATCTCAGAAAGATTGTTTTGGAAGATACATCTAGAAATGTTCTAACCACATTTCCATATTCTAACTTCTACTTCCAGATGTGATTGTACCTAATCTCTCCAGGAAAGATGTCTATTCTGTTTTTTTACTATCCTGCTATAGTAATGGTTTCATAATAATTATCCAAAATACTTCCTCTTACAATTGAAATTTACTATGTTTTTTTCCTAATGATACTTGTAATGTCACAGCTATAGGTTAATATAGATACTCACATATCGTTCATCAAGAAGTTGCTCAAATAGTAATTATGAGACTGTGGCCAATGTTTAAAAACAATCTTAAACAGACTGCAGAAAAACATAGCTATTATTTTAGAGAGTACACGAAGAACCAGCCATTGACAATTGCGGGAACGATTTTAAAGCAATCAATTAATGAGCATTTTCTAAATGTCTGTCATGTGCTATGCACTTGGGATACAAAGTTAAAGATGAAACAATCTACCCTCAAGAAGCTTGCATTTCTTTTAGAGGAGACTGTTAGGATAGAATGGGCTGTATATTGATCCCTTATTGCAGAAAAGATAGCCCTATGTAGGTGAAATAGGTCATTAGATATTTAAAGGACTAGAGCCAATTGTCTTCTGCCCCTAGTATAACCATCTTATGATGATGTTGGTGTGGTAATAACTTTGACTTCTTGTGGTGACCAGAATTTTGCCTCTTGCAAAAGCTTTTAGTACAAGCCCATACAGAGAATGGTCTGAAGATCAGCCCAGCCAAATTTTGAAAAGCTCATCACCAGGCTAATCATAGAATGAAGAACTTTTCATCATGGGAACTCTATGATAACTGCTTCATAGACTGAGTCATGGAGGGTATGTGACTTCCATATGCAAAAAAGTAGATTCAGTCCAATCTAATTTAATAAGCATATACTGTAGAGATAGAATAAACAAAACTTAGTAACTGATTGGATGTGAGAAGTGAGGGAAGTGGAAGAGTTGAATATGACTGCAGATATAAGCCTTGGTAACTGGAGTGATGCAGAAAGGATTTTGAAGGAGCAGAGTTCCATTTTGAATATTCAATTGGAGATGTCTAACAATTGTTGCTCAATGGGAATTCAGGGTAGGGATTATGGATAAATATTTGGAAGTCATCTGTGCAGAGGTGAGCAGTGAACCCATTGATTCTGATAAGTTCATCAAGAGAGAATTTGAAGAGAACTGGGCTCATATGTTCCTTGGCGAACATGTGTGGTTCAAAGAAGACATATGAATGATTTGACAGTAAAGGAGACTGAAAAGGACTGGTCAGACAGGTAGGAAAAGAACCAGGACAATGTATCACTGAAGACATCAAAGCTATTGCTTGCCTGTATAGGTGATTCAATAATGGTTAAATCAGTGCCCCAGGTTCAAATGCAGCCCTACTGGAAAACTTCCTTGGGACGAAGTTCCAAATTTATGGTTTATGCCAGAAAAACTTCCTAACACAGTTATCCCAAAGTAGAATGAATTGCCTTGTGAGGTAATGGTTTTCCACATCAGCTGAGATATTAAGCAGAAGTTAAATGACCATCTATCAAGGATTCTGCAGAAGGGATTTGTGTTCAATTAAGGACTGGACTAGCTGACATCTCAAGTCTCTTCCTATTCAATGATTCCAACATTCTGCTAGGTAGAAGGGAGAGGTAAAGAAAGGACTACTCATTCTGCATAACATACAGAGGTATGGTTCTATGGAAGAATAAACCTCCCCCTACTATGATTTCCTAACGTAAAAAATGTGTGATGGGCATAGATATGGGAGTTTAAAACATCAGACTCTATTGCGGGTCACTGAAGATGACTTTTAAACTATTTCAAAATTAAGTATAATAGTAAAAGCTCATATTTGTATAGAACTTTAAATTTACAAAATACTTTTCATGCATTATTTTCTTTGCTCCCCATAACAGCCTTCTGATGCAGATGCTATGATTATCTGCATTTTAAAGATGAGGAAATTGAGACTGGGCAAAGTTAAGTGACTTGCTCAGGATCACATAGCTAGAAAGTCTTGGAAGCAGGATCTGACTCCAGGTTTTTCTTCATTCCAAATCTAGCATTCTCTCTACTACTTCATGATGTCTCTCTTTCTCCATTGGAGACAGCACTGTTTTAATATCCAATGTGTCTGCTGGATAAAAGAGATCCATAACAACCAGGATGTCACACATATCAAGACATCATATTTGTAATATAATTATTGGACAAAGTGAATACAAATACATCTTTTCCATTTTGCAGCTTCACTAATTTTGGTATTGTTTCCTCACGGTATAAAGGGCACAACCCTTGATTTGATTGAAGGTCTCATTTGCGCTCCACATTCTCTTATTAGAATGGTTCCATTTGTTCTGCAATATGAATGAGAGTTTCTATTTATAAACTGCTATTATGAGGGTAGAGATTCATGTACAAGGTCTTGTCTCCGGAGACTGCTTTTTAAAGAAGGCTATGAAAATCACTTTGGAAAATTCCATTTGATCCAAATGCAAGACAGAACTTCACATGGTGTGCATATTCTGAATATGACAAACCATTTTATTGTTCTTTAGCCTTTATTGGCCTAAATCTCAAACTTTATGAGTCTTTTTGCTCAACCTTTCATATTTACATAGCCCCTATGTTACTCTGAAGGTGATGTAGTGGGGATGAGGTAAGGAGGCAAAGCAGACCAAAACATAAGGACATCATCAAATAACTTCATTTTGGGCTCAGATGAAAGCACAAAGTTGCTGAATTTCCCTGCAGCCTGCAATTCGTTGGCCTTTATTCCCTTCCATTTGACTCTATTTTCCTTCCTCTTAGGAATCCTGCCACGGGTTACATAAAGTAATTTTACAGGAATTCTTAGGTAATTTAATCCAGTCTAATCTTTTCTAGGTTTAACTTTCTTTTGGTTGAGAAAGGCCTTTATCAGTACTCAGGACTAGAAAAAAATCTCAGGTCATTGCCTAAAATGCCACTAGTAGTATACTTACTTCTGCAGAAATCTCACTATTCTAGGAGTTGATGGAAAGGTCTAAGGTTGGATCCCTTGGAAACAAAATATTTTTTTGTTCTCTTAAGATGACATTGCCATGTATGACTTACTTAGCTCAATTAACTATGGCACTGATCGTATTGTAAACAATGTTCTTAACTGTCCTAATCGATTATTAGCTACTTTGGCAGTGTCTGCCTTATTTCACCTTTCAACCCTTGGTCTCTAGCATGGTACATTACGCATAGTAAGTATTTAATAAATCCTTGATGAGGATTTATTAAATTTATTAAATAACTATAAAACAAGTTAGATTATAATTCTCTATATTTCTTTCTTAGTACATTGAGATGAAAAGGAGCATGTCATAGGCCTGTTAACTTTATTCTGTTGTATGGGCATCATCACTTAAATCAGTCAATCATCTTGGAAAACTATATGCCAGTAAGCAGAGAACAGGGATTTGTGTAAATCTATCATCCCTACCATGGAAATTTCCTAGAATCGTTATATACTGATGATGGAGCAGGTATATCAACTTAATTTTTTTTCCAATGCAATTCAACATAAATCATTTACTATGAAGAAGATTCTATATACTAGGCACCCTAGATGTGCATTCGTCCATTGCCGAAGAAGGCCATGCCGTCAGAGAAATGGTGATATGACTTGCACTTGACTTTGTTCTGAGTGAGGGAGGGCTGTGCAGGTCACCAGCCTCACTTCTCCTCCAGAGCCATCTGAATCCAGTGACCTGATATCCATCAGGATGATTGGAGATGACCCAGGATGAGGAAATTGGGGTTAACTGACTTGCCCAAGGTCACAGAGCTAGTTAGTGTCAGGTGTCTGAGGTGAGATTTGAACTCACGTCTTCCTGACTCCTACACTGGTGCTCTATCCACTGCACCACCGAGCTGCCATAAACATAGTGACAGAATTTTGCAATCTAAAAGTAGAAAAGAACATATATTCAAGTAATTATAATACAAGTTAGCACATTATCTTAGTTTCCCTGATACTGGAAAGCTTGTTTTCTTTTCTGCCTCAGCTGACAGTAAGGATCATGGGAATTTCCAGGGAGAAACTGTATTTCTCCAACCACGCTTTTGACCCCAAATCTATTACAGACTGAATTATCTTCTTTGTCAATGAGCAAAGAGATACTTAGTGGGACAAATCTCAGCATTATAAATAATTTTCTTAGAGAAAAGAGACAGACAGAGAATAGGGGTGAAAGATGTTGGTGATGGGGTCAAGTACACAACTGATCAGAGAAATTCTGTCAATACTTAGGTAATTTAGTGGAACTATGATCTCAACCCTTTGGGCCCTGCCCCTGATGGTATAGAGCATGGTGTTTCCAAATCTTTTCATCTTGTACTACCTTTGACCATCTCTTCCCATTAATTCTCCTCTGAGAAGCTACTCACTATTTAGGGAGTTGATGTCAAATGAAAATGCAGCCTGTTCGTCGAGTATCCCTAGTTCTTTGACATGGCATACCAGATACCTTTTCTTATCATACAGAATTCTAATCACATCTCTTTATTACTCAGGACAAAATACAAATCCATAATTTCTATGAATTCTAAAACTGATTTCTATAAATTGATAATATAGTCATTAACAGTAGCACTAAAGTTGCTAGAATTCCTGGTGGACAAAGCTAGAAGAGGATGATTGTGTAGTCCTCTGCTTTTCTGACATGGAAGAGGAAGAGGAGGCTCATGAGAGCTCTTAAGAAGAAGAGCAAAGTCTTTAAGCCCCAGCTTCTTCTAATATTAAAGTTGGGTCACATGCCCATTCATAGCTATGATCAGTCTTGCTAAGATGGAGGCCTATTTTACTCTGATCTCATGAGAACAATATTGCACTTCAGTGTTCCAAGCTCTGTTAGACCTGAAGGTCTATGTTCCTCTTTCCTAGGGACAAGTTAGTCTTGAATCATAAGAGTCCTGCCCTGTTAATAAGCAGAAAGTTGCTACCTCAGATCACTAAGATGACTAATATTGGCACCTACTTTCCTGAAACATATTGTTCTGGCTGAAACCAAATCGAGGGAGGGCCAGTTATTGGGTCCCTCCCCATACCAAAAAGCTAGATTATTATTGGATATGCATTAATAATTAAAGTATTGTCAAGGATGGCTAAACAAATAGACTGCTGACACTTGCTTCAGAACACATCCCTGAAAATTATCTTCCTGAAGCAAAGCTCAGACCATGGCCCTCTCGATCCAAAACTTTCTGATATATAAATGGAATAAGATGTAAAGTCTTTACTCTGATATTTCAGGCCCTTCCCAACTTGTCTCTAACCTGTTCTCCTAGCCTTACTTCATTCTATTGCCTTTCATGACTCTGAGTTCCAGACAAACTGAAATCCTGCTTTATTTGTTCCCAGTCTTGACCTGTACCCTCTCCAACCTTCAGGCAAATCCATTCTCCATGCCTGAAATTCACTGTCTTTTTATTTCTGCCTCATATTTCTTTCTGAAATACTTCTCTTATTCATGGTTTCATGTATAATTCTCTTTTGTGGTCTTCCTTCTGTATGAATGGAAATGCATGTTGTTGATGTTCATTAAATTCAAAATAAAATAAAAAAAGCTTTCCCCCCTAGAACCAGGCCTAGGTATCAATTCATACATGAAGTGATCCCTTTCCCCTCAGTTAAAAGTTACCTTTTCAATACAATATTAAATTTATCTTAGAACACTTTCTCTTGACCCCTTTCAACATTTTACATTGCAGTATTTTAATTTGTTTACGTATTGGATGCACTCTATTATGTTGCAATCTTCTTAAGGATGAATATTGTGTTGTTCTTTTATATTTATATCTCCATCACCTACTGTGGTACCTTGAATTTGCTGTTGTTTAATTGTTTCAGTTATGCCCGACTCTTCAAGAATCCATTGGGGTTTTCTGGGTTACCCCATCAGGGGTACTGAAGTAGTTTGCATTTCCTTCTCCAACTCATCTTATATATGAGGAAACTGAGGCAAAAGGGTTAAGTGACTTGCCTAGGGTCATATAGCTAGCAACTATCTAAAGCTAGATTTGAACTCAGGAAGATGAGTCTTTCTGGCTGTAGGGTTGGCATTCTATCCACTGTGCCACCCCTAGTGGCCCTCTGCCTTACATATAGTAGGCATTAAAATTTTTGAGTGAATTCAGTTGAATGGTAACAAACAGAATGATATGAAAGATTATGTAGGAGAAGGAGACATTAGCGTGGGTTAGGAGGTGGATGATAAAAGAAGAATTTATTTGATTTGAGCCTTGAAGGAAGAAAAGTATTTCATCTGAGAGATGTGGCAAGGTGTCCATTTTTAACAGTGGGGAGCAATGTTTGCAAATGAAGGGGGCAACAGGAAAGTAGGACAAGATTGGAGTAGAGTTAATAGTACAATTTGTTAAAACATAGAATTTGTGAAAGTCAGGATCATGAAATAAGGCTGGAAATGTAGGTTAGATCTCCCTTACGAAGAACACAGTGTCAGACTAAGAAGAAGTAGAGAGGGTCTTTGAGCGAGAAAACAAGATCTGATCTGTGCCTTAGGAAGAGTATTTGGGCAAAGGTTTGAAGGTTGGATTGGAACTGGGGCGGTCGAGAGCAGAGCTGCAAGTAGGATAACTTTGTATTCTAATGTTTAGGGTATATTGGAAAGACTACTGAAGAGGTTGAAGAATCTCAAATGATTTCACTCTTCTAAGTACATCACTGCTCTCAATTAGGAGATATTTCTGACTGCATGGAAGAGTTTAGGATTTTGGAGAGTGACACAGGATCCTAGTACCAAAATTAAAGTAATTACTTCTTAAATTTGCCTATATTATTTGCATCTGGGACATTTTTTAATCCCTAAATTAGCCACTGAAGATGCATGTTGCATGACAGGCAGTGGATCATAGTGGATAGAGAACTGACTTTGGAGTCTGAAAGACCAGGGTTCACTCAATCAATCCATCAATATTTATTTATTAAACTCATACTATGTGCTAGGCACTGTGCTAGAGTACTCAGGGAAGAAAAGAAGCGAATGAGGAAGAGAAGAAAGGAGGGAGAGAGGAAGGAAGGAGGAAGAAAGGGATATCAGAAACATGAAAGGAAAGAGTCAATAAAAGAAATCAGTTCTGTGGAAGAAGAATGACAAATAGGAGAAAATACTGGAAACTTTGTCCCTGTGTGTGATGTATTTGTTTGAAGATTTATGTTCTTTTTCTGGTCAAGACTTGAACCTGTGGGTCAAGGGCCACTTATACGTGACCAGCATCATAAAACAAGCCAGAGAACATGTAGCCTTCACCCTTGGATCAAGGCTGACTAAGCATATCAGCTGATGCTGCTCTGTTGACTTTCTGACATTCTATTGAATAAGACACACTAGTGGTGCAGTGGATGGCTTTGGACCTAGAATCAGAAAGAACTGAGTTCAAATTCGGTCTCAGATACTTCCCAGCTATGCGACCTTGGCTAAATCTTTTCACTTTAATTGCCTCAGTTTTCTTGGCTGTAAAATGTGGATAATTATACCATCTATCTCCCTGTGTAGGTGGGAGGACCAAATGAGGTAATATTTGTCAAAAGCTCTTTTTCCAGTGTCTGGCACATAATAGGTACTATGTAAAATGTCCTTCCCTTTCCCTTCTCTACTTAGAAAGTGTGCTGTATTTCTAATTAGAGGACCAGAAATCAAATCCTAGCTCAGTTCTGTCCAAATCTCCTTGACCTCAGGGCTATACCATCTATGGGGTTTTCTTGGCAAAGATACTAGAGTGGTTTGTAATTTCCTTCTTAGGTGCCTTAAAGTAAACAGAGGTTAAATGATTTGCCTAGGGTCACTCAGCTAGAAAGTGTCTGAGACTGGGTTTGAACTCAGATCTTCCTGACTCCAGGGTCAGTGTTTTATCCACTGAACCACCTATCTCTATTTCTTACTACCTTTTAATTTCTTTGTGCCTTAATCCTTTCATCTGTAAAACAAAGGTATTGGATTAAATATTCTCTCAGTCCCTCATAGCCATAAATCTATGACCATAGAACTATATATAGCCCTTCTCTGTTCTTCCCTATTTTAACTGATTTCAGAATTCAGCCTTTTTCCTCCAGAGATATATGGAATCTATCAGATCTCTTCCACTATACTAAACTCAAGATCTTTGTTTCTCTTGGCCATCCCTAACCCTCTGCCACTCATGTCCTGAGGTGAGAGTTACTCTCTGAACTCTGATTATAAAGACTGTGAACTCATTAATTGTCTTTTAGACTGGAGTGCTTAGCATCCACTGCCCCCTTCCACACCTTATCCATGCTGTCACTCTTGTGATACAAAGTAAAATATACTGACAGAATGCTACAACCTCTGGCCAGGGACTTTATGAGGCAAGGAGGATTAGTTTTCCCAAAGTGCTGCATCCACCCTGTTAGACAACTTCATTGCCCTGTGCACATATGTTGAGTACTAGCTGACAGAAGGTACTTAGAAGTGAAAGGAGGCTGCCCTAGGGGGATTTTTGACCCAGATTAGCAACGCTGAGAACTCTACAATAGATACTAACTGAGAGAAGATGCTAGCCTACCTCAAAGGCACCTGCTATTATCGTCTCCAAAAACTTCAGATTTAGAGATTAATCATTTAGAGCTGAATTTAGAGTTTAGACATCAGCTAATCCAAGCTCCATATTTTACAGACGAGAAAACTGAAGATATGAGGAGTTCAATGATTTGTTCAGCAGATTTTGTGCTCCTTGATATCAGGGAATGTCTTTTGTCTTTCTTTATATCCCCAGCATTTAGCATAGTACCTGGCACCTAGAACGTACCTAATAAATGTTTACTGATTATTAACCACTATCCAAGTTTACAAGGTAATAATGAGTGGAGTCAATATTTGAACCTTCTACCCCCAAAAGCAAAGCTCTTTCTACTATACCATTCTGAGAATTTTCAAGTGTGAGTGTCAGATCTTAGTAATTCAACACTGCTCTTATTCTGATATGCATGAGATGGTTTCCATACTGTTCAGTCTACATAGGGATTATTCTGACTCCACATTTCCTTGGGACTTGATAAATATGAATTTACAACTTGACCATTCTTTGGACTAAGAGTCTACTCCATTTCTAGTCACTATGCTGTGCATGGACTTCTCTGCATGGACAATAGGAGAGTCAGTTGTGGGAACATCCATAGTTTATATGAAAAT
Organism: Potorous gilbertii; assembly: GCA_028658325.1. Taxonomy (NCBI): domain Eukaryota; kingdom Metazoa; phylum Chordata; class Mammalia; order Diprotodontia; family Potoroidae; genus Potorous; species Potorous gilbertii. The sequence goes on along the minus strand of CM053771.1, from coordinate 448,481,170 downwards.
TCAGTAACTGGCCTATTCAGGCAAAGCCCTGCCTACTCACAAGAGTGTCAGCTGCCAATGACTCTAGGAACTAGACTCTAGGATCGCTAGGTGGCATATATTGCAAGAGTTCTGAAACACATGGACCCTAACGTCCACAAGGCTGCTGCACATCCATGATGGATGGATCCCATTGAGATACATAGGTAGCTCTTTATCAGGGCTAGGATTAGAATGCCTATTAGGAAAAGCTACTGAAGAATTTCATTTATCAGTTTGCTTCCCTCATGATGAAGCAGATTTCCATAAAAAAGAAAGCTGATGGAATTTCTCCATTTGTAAAATAATTATGTTAGAATATATGATCTTTATGGTCCAAAACAACTCTAAATGAGAGATCAATAATTATACTATACTCTTCATGTGTATGTACAGAGATTGTAGCACTTTCATAATTAAAAATAGATCCCTATTCTCATTCATCTCAAAGCTTTTTAAGAGCTTTCATGTGATGCCATGTGATTGAAATAGCAAGGCAATTTAGGAGTCTGTGGTATGATTTAGTTGTACTAGTGGAAAACCACATTCTAAGTCAGTATGAATATTTCAAGTAAAGCCAAATGATTTGGAAACTTTTGCCCCTAACATTACTTTGGACATTACCAATGATATATCCTTGGATATTTGCTTAACTGCTGTAGGTTCCCTCTTTTCTCTGTATTTGACAGAAACATGCCCAAGACTTAACAATGACTTCGTAAGTTCTTATTATGTGCCAGGCACTATGCTAAGTGCTATGGATACATAGAAAAAGGCAAAAACACAGATTTTGCTTTAAGGAACTCACATTCTAATGGAAAAGACCACATGAAAGCAACTATTTAGCTAACCTTCTCATACATTACACCCTTTCTTGTACTTGAAGGTCCAGCTTTTCTCTAGGCTTTTCTTTATTCTTCATACATGATATTCTATGTCCCATTTCTGTGCTTTTGTACAGGCTATCCTACATATGAGTAATATAATCCCTCTTCACTTCCATCTCATAGAATTTATAATTTTCTTCAAGAAAAAACTCAAGTACCCCCTTCTACATGATTCCTTTATCAATCTCTTCCCCTGCAAATCTGGTGATCTCCATCTCTAACTGCTTTTTAACTACCTTATATTTATTTTGTGGTTGTTCTGCATTTTCTTATATACATTATATATCTTCCACCCCCATCCCCAATTAGAATGAAACTCCTTAAGAGCAAGGATTACTTCATTTTTTTCTCTTTCTTTGTAACCTCAGAATCTAGCATAAAGTGTGTTGCAAAGTATAAGTGTTTAATACATGCTGGTTGACTGGATTGACTTACCCTGACTATATACATAGATCTAATAAGACTGGTGGTGGGGAAGTGGATAGAGGGTTGGGTTTGTATTCAAGAAGACGTGAGTTTAAATCCTGATTTAGATACTTACTACTTAGCTCTGTGACCCTAAGGCATTTAATTTCTCACATCCTCAGTTTCTTCAACTATAAAATGAGGCAGATTATGACACTTGTTTATTGAGGTATCAAATGAAATTACACACACAAATGTATATGTGTGTAATCTATTTTATACATACACATATGTGCACATGCACATATGTAAAGGAGCAGCTAGGTGGCACAATGGATAGAATGCTGATCGAAAGTCCAGAAGACTCATCTTCCTGAGTTCAAATCTGGCCTCAGACACTTACTGGCTATGTGCCTCTGGGGAAGTTCCTTAACCTTATTTGCCTTACTTTCTTTATCTGCAAAATTTCTTTCTGGAGAAAAAAAATGTCAAACCACTCCAGTATCTTTGCCAAGAAAACCCCGACTGGGATCACAGAGTCAGACAGGACTGAAACGCCTTGAACAAAAACAACATACATATATCCATGTATACAATATATACATATATAGGTGATACATAGTCCTTTACAAATCTTAAAAAGCCATATAAATGCTAAGTGTTATTATTAATGAGAAATTATGTTTGTCAATGAAGGTATTAGAACTATCTTATCCTAAAGATAAGGATCAATAAGGTAAAATGATACTAGAGAAAGAGTACAGGATTTGGAATAAGAGGTCTAAGGTTCAAATGCCAGGATTGCTACTTATTACCTGTGAAACTTTGGGCAGGAATCTCCACCCCTTCCAACCTTGGAGTCTTCATTTGTAAATAGAGGGAAATGACCTCTGAGATCCTCTGTATTCTATGATCCTCTGACTCAATGACCTCTAAAGTCTCTTTGAACTCCAAAATTCTCCAAGATCCTGGGATTCTAACATTCTCCCTGAATAAGCCTTCTAGTTTTATTCTTTAAGTAGTTTGGAGCAGGATTATGACATCTAAATCAGAAGCTTTTAGCAAGAAAAGGCCTTTTTGAAAGATAACATCACCTATTGAAAGGCACAGAATGTCCTTTCTAAGCCTTTGCAGATAATCAAAGCCTGGATTACTTCTGTGCCTATAAAATGCCTCAATCTCTCCCATGCCTAGAGGGTTCTATTTTTTTTTTCACTTGACTTAACTTAGTGGTCACCTGCTATCCAGAAAACCCAAAGAACAGATTCCTAGACCCAGGAGAAAGAAAATTTTCCATTTGATCAACTTCAAACTCTCTTTTCATCTATCTCAAGGACCAATCACTAATGTTCCTGCCAACACCAAGTTATTAAAAAAAATTAAACATTTTATTATTGACATGAAATATTGATGCAACTAAACTTGCTTAGGCACTATTTACATTTAATTTTTTTGCAAAGCATTTAGCATCCTTACATTTTAAAGACCCTTTCTCTAAATCTTCATTTGGTCTTTTTACCCTTTAATTCTCATTTACATTACCTCATATAGCCATACTTATGCCAAATCTATTTCCTTTGTCTTTTAAAAAAATTGATTTATTTTAAATTTGTGTTACTTTCATTTCTAAATAAATTTCTTTTCCTCTTCCCCTAACATCCCTTGTAATAAAGACTAAAAATGGGGGAAGAGAACAATTCAGGAAAAATAACCAGCTCATCAGCTGATAGTACATTTAATGTTTCGTTCCCATGGTTCTACACAACTGCAAAGGGAAGGAGGCTCATTTTCCCGTCTCTTTTCGAAAGCTAAACTTTGGGTTGACCACTTAGTACAATTTCACAGCATTCAGTTTCACTTATTTTGTAGCTATTGTTTTTGTGACTCTTTTTGTAACCATTTAAATGGTTACAGTTATTGTGTTTCCTTGGTTCTATTTATATTACCCTCATATCTGTTCATATAAGTCTACTTTGTTTCTGACATCTCTCTTTATGTGATTAAGGGTTGAGACATTTTCATATGAACCTGTTGAGCCATGATATACACAGTCATTGTGTAATGCCTAAAGGATATTGAGGGAATCCTAAAGTGGATTAATTTCTATATCACGTGTGTTGTTATAGCAAAGAAGGAATATTATTTTCTAGGATTCTGCAAGGGTAGACCCTCTGTCTTTACCAACAAAAGGACCCTACATAAGAATCTAGATAAGACACTGTAGCTTACATTAGGTCATAATTTGATTAGTGTCAAGCTAGGAAAAAAAAGAATAATAAAATCAGGAAATTTATTTAATCTCTTTATTTAATCTGGTAATCTAATCCTAGAGTAGAACAAGCAAAATCTATAAGTTCAGAGTTGTGATCAGTGAAGGCAGAAAAAAACATATGTAGTGGATCCCGAAAGACAGAAAACAAACAAAAACCAGAATTCAGAATCTAATAGGTAAATGAGAAGAAGAATAAGTTGTGTAATAAGAATATCACTGAGGAGTAAATTGTGACCTATTATCCACAGATGGTGGACTTGTCTTATAAAATAAAAGTCATTCACCCTAATTGCTGTAAAATGTAAGCTTGCTCCTGTAGGACCTTTTCATTTTTGTCTTTAGAGTCCTAGAATCTAACAGTTTCTGACACATAGGAGGCACACAGAAAATAGTTTGAGTTTTATTGAATTGAACCCAATTTTTATGATGTCCTGGGTTTCCATAGTTTTGAGCTCATATGTGTTATGTGTTACTGTATAATCGTTGCCACCACTAATGGTTCCTACTCTGTTTTTTTCAGTCTAAAAACTGGTTTATAATCTTTCATCATGTAATCGTGGAACAGTCCGATACTATTCCTCACACTGCTTGAAAGGTAAACAGAGTAGCAATGTTTTCACCAGTGGCATATGGATACACATTTAATTATTGTGCATTGTGAGTCATGAGCCTAGAATTCTCAGTGCATGTGTATTGTCAGCATATTTCCAAAAGCCAACTTGTGTGGTTTGTTTAGAGTGTTGCAATACTAACCGTATTGTCACTCAACCCAATGAGAAGAGTGCGTGGCAGGGGAAGCTGGAATGAGTAAATCACACTATATGGTAAGATTTGCATCTTTCCAATTTTAAGATATATTCATAAGTATTCTATGCTTCCAAATCTTGCATCAAAGACCATTTAGTAATAAATGATTTTTCAGTAATATGGGCACAATATAAAAAAAAAGGTTTACATAATGGTCACGTCCCATTTTTTTGCAAAAAAATAAAATTGACATAAAATATTCAATGATTATTTGATGAAATATGTATATCTAGGCAATTTTCAGCCATTCATCACTTTGCTTCTTAAGCATCTGACATCCTCCTTGTTGCCTGAACCAGTCTGTATAGCCTTTCAAACTTGAATTCAGTTCCCTAAGTCTCATTTTGTAGCTTCTGCTGCCCTGATAAGTGTTTATTGTGGCCTACTCCATCTCCATCTCAGCTGGCCCCAGCTATGCTTCACTTTATTCCTCCACCCTCTTGAGAGCTGTCTAGTCACCAATTATCTTCTGTGTGCCCCTTCCCTTCCCCACACTCTTTCCTTACCTTTCTGGAAGAATGAAATCGATACTACCACTGCTAATGAAAAAGAATGTGTTGATCACCTCCCTGCTCATTTTGCACGGTAAATGCAAAATACCTTTTGTGGAAGCCCCCTCAAGCATTTGTTTGCTCCTGTTTTATATTATATATATTAAGGGTTGCCTTAAACTTTTATATTTGTATCTCTAGTACTTAGCACAGGGATTGGCACATAAATGATGCTCAACAAACTATGCTTCATTCATTTGCAGCTTCTTTGACTCAATCCCCACACTCTCAGGGCTAGGTCTATTATATTTCTCATCCTTCTCAGGGTTTTCAGGTACTTTGAGGGATTTAGAGTACCACTTTTCTCTGCTATCTATTTGAACTTCCACTGGCTGTGTTCCCTCGAAGTTTAGGGGCAGAATGACTAGCACCCTTGTTCCATTTAACTACTTAACATAGGATGGTTTTTACAGAAGAATATGGTGCATGGGGCTAAAAGTAAGGAAGACCCAAGTTCAAATCTGACCTCAGGTACTAGCTATGAAACCCTGGGCAAGCCATTTAACCTTATTTGCCTCAGTTTCCTCATCTATAAAATGAGCTTCAGAAAGAAACCACAAACTTCTCCAGTATCTTTGGCAACAAAATTTCAAATGAGGTCATATACACATATATATTTTATATGTTATACTATTTCAGTTTCTAATGTGATATTAGGCTCACAATTAAACTCAGTTCTAACATATCAAGACTCCACCATATTCAAGTCCAAAACTGTGAATGATGCTTTCTGCTGTGCTGGGAAATAGAATAGAAGGAGATGCTTCTTCCAACAAGGTTTGATTAACTGTGAATACGAATCTCCTTGCTCCCTCATGCTCTAATGGAACAAAAGCGACTGTGGATGGTATCAGAGTATTTTGTGGAAACTGATGCATCTGGTTATTCGGTCAAATGAGAAAGATTCCTTCTCACCACATGGTCAGACAGCACAGAACATCCATGCATGACCTATTCCTCATGATTCCCCCAGAAAGATGCCATCTCAGCTGTTCTAAGTGTGTGTTATATCCCTATTGGACATTCAAACACTCACATGTTTGGCAAAAAGAGCTCAGAGAGCTACAAGTGAATACTGCTCAGGACAAAAATGGCCAAGAGACAGAGAAAATTAGTTAAGTATTAGAATACCCTTCCTCCTCAGACTGCTTTGTGGAATCGCATTATTGCTTTAAATCCACTGACAGCCCTGGAGTTCTATCAAAATTGGAAATTTCTCTTTATTTTTTAAATTTGTATTTCTGTGTTTGCAGCTTTTCAGTTTGACTATTTTTTGGGTTGCTAAACTCTTTCTTTTCTGTTCTACTACTTTTAGCCTTAAAGAAGAGGCAAATGGCAAAGTAACATATTGCTCCCACTGAAAGAACGTCATCACCCTCATCCTTTTCATCCATCATTTATATGATGTTTTAAAGTTTGCAAAGCATTTTGAAAATATCTGATTTTACCTTCACAACATCCCTGGGGTGGTTAAGGCTATTATTATGAGGAAACTGAGGCGGGCAGCAGATAAATGACTTGGTCAGGGTCACACCTAGTAAGTCTCTGAGTTCCAACTTGAGTGCAGTTCTTTCTGACTCCAGATCTAGTGCTCTATCCACTGGGTTAATGCTCATCTGAGCAAACCAAATTATTTGTTTTATGTCTACAGTGCATTTTTCTAAGAGGTTATATATAACTCCTTGCATGTGGAAACTAGAAAGGACCTGACACAAAAAAGCATGTAAAAGAATCCCACTCAAGGTGATGATGTTGTAGTATTCAAATTCTTTTCCATTATTATAGGGGAGCTGACATGCATACATGGGGAATCAAGCGTTCTAAAGCTGAATGAAAGTGACAATGAAGAAAAAGATTCAGTGTTATGTTACAGCCTCTGAAAGCAGAGCAAATGTCAGAGAGTCTCCTTTTAAAGATTCCTTATTCTTGTCCAATAACTCCAACTGTCAGAGCATGGAGTTATTTCAAAAAGAGTTTCAGGGATTCAATAGGATTGTTTCTTAGCAACTCTGTCAACAAATTTAAATTGCTACATTTGTGCTTATTCTACAGGCATTTACATGTAAAATTTGTGAACCTGTACTGTAACCTACATTTGAGAGATACAGAGAGCAATGCAAGTGAAAGGACTGAAAGTATTTTGGGGATGTCTTTCCATGTCTCTAATATTTTTTTAATGTTTATTTATTTAATTTTAGTTTTTGACGTTCATTTCCACAAAATTTTGAGTTCCAAATTTTCTCTCCATCTCTCCCCTACCCCCTCCCCATAACACACTGCATTCTGATTACCCCTTTCCTCAATATGCCCTTGCTTCTATCACACTCCACCCTTTCCTTATCCCCATCTTCTCTCTTTTCTTATAGGGCAAGATAGATTTCTATACCCCATTACCTGTATTTCTTATTTTCCAGTTGTATGCAAAAACAATTCTCAGCATTCATTTCTAATACTTTGAATTCCAACTTCTCTCCCTTCCTCCCTCCCCACCCATCCCCACTGAGAAGGCAAGGAATTCAGTACAGGTTATATATGTGTAGTTTTGCAAAAGACTTCCATAATAGTCATATTGTATAAGACTATATTTCCCTCCATCCTATCCTGTCTTCTATTTATTCTATTCTCTCATTTGACCCTGTCCCTTTCCAAAAGTGTTTACTTCTAGTTACTCCCCTCCTCTATTTGCCCTCACTTCTGTCATCCTCCTCATCCCACTTGTTCTCTTCTCCCCTACTTTCCAATAGTGTAAGATAGATTTTCATACCAAATTTAGTGAGCATGTTATTCCCTCCTTAAGTCAAATGTGAAGAAAGCAAGCTTCACTATTCCCCTCTCACCTCCTCCCTTTTCTCCTCCATTGAACAAGAATTTTCTTATCTCTTTTATGAGTGATAATTGTCCCCATTCCATTTCTCCCTTTCTCCTCCCAATATATTCCTCTCTCATCCCTTAATTTTATTTTTTAGATATTATCCCTTCTTATTCAACTCAACCTTCCTCTCTGTCTATGTGTGTGTGTGTGTGTGTGTGTGTGTGTGTGTGTGTGTGTGTGTGTAATCCCTCCACCTACCCAAATACTGAGAAAACTCTCAAGAGTTACAAATATTATCTTTCTATGTAGGAATGTAGATAGTTCAACTTTAGAAAGTCCTTTATGATTTTTCTTTCCTATTTACCTTTGCATCCTTCACTTGATTCTTCTGTTTGAAAGTCAAATTTTCTATTCAGTTCTAGTCTTTTCATCAAAAATGCTTGAAAACCCTCAATGTCACTGAATGACCATTTTTCCCCCTAACGTATTATATTCAGTTGTGCTGGGTAGGTGATTCTTGGTTTTAATCCCAGTTCCTTTGATTTCTGGAATATCATATTCCAAGCCCTTCAATCCCTTAATGCAGAAGCTGCCAGATCCTGTGTTATCCTGATTGTATTTCCATATTACTCAAATTGTTTCTTTCTAGCTACTTGCAATATTTTCTCCTTAAACTGGGAACTCTGAAATTTGGCCACAATATTCCTAAAAGTTTCTCTTTTCGGGTCTCCTTCAGGAGGTGATTGGTGGATTCTTTCAATATTTATTTTGCCCTCTGGCTCTAAAATATCAGGGCAATTTTCCTTGATAATTTCCTGATAGATGATGTCTAGGCTCTTTTTTTGATCACGGCTTTCAGGTAGTACCATAACTTTTAAATTGTCTCTCCTGGATCTATTTTCCAGGTCAGTTGTTTTTCCAATGAGATAGTTCACATTATCTTCTATTTTTTCATTCTTTTGGTTTTGTTTTATAATTTATTGGCTTCTCATAAAATTATTAGCTTCTATCTGCTCCATTCTCATTTTTAAAGAACTCTTTTCTTCAGTGAGCTTTTGAACCTCCTTTTCCATTTGACTTATTTTGCTTTTTAAAGTATTCTTCTCCTCATTGCCTTTTTGGACCTCTTTTTTCCAATTGAGTTAGACTATTTTTACAGGTGTTATTTTTGTTATTTGGGTCTTCTTTAGCAAGCTTTTCAAACTCTTCCATGTACTGAGCCTATGTCATATTTATTTTGGAGGTACTGGATGCAAAAGTCTTGACTTCCTCTGACAGTATGCATTGTTCTTTCTCATCAGAAAGGATGGAGGAAAATACCTGTTCACCAAGAAAGTATCCTTCTATAGTCTTATTTTTTTTTCTCTTTTTTGGGGCATTTTCCCAGCCAGTTTATTTGACTTTTGAGTCCTTTGTCAAGAGGAGTGTATACTCTTGGGACCTGAAAGTTCTCAGTTCCTCCAAGGTGGTATAATCAAGAGAGATGAGTTTACTCCTCTCCTGGCCTGAACACTGGTCTGGGAGCAACCAAATACTTTTCTGCCCAGAATCTCTGAGTAGTAAAATTCCTTCTCCACAACCACCTCCAGCTCTTTTGCAACAGCCCAGTTACCTCCTCACCCCAGGACTGTACTCAGGGCTGAGCTTCAGATCAGCTGCTCAGTTCCCCCAGGGGCTTTACACAGAGGGCCCCTCAAATGGATGATGTAGCTGCTGCTGCCACCTAGGGCTGGGGCTAGGGGTGAAACCTGCTCTCTTCTTGCCCAGTTTGAAAAGCCCTCTCACTGATCTTTGAAGCTTTATTTGGCACTTGTGGGATGAGGGGTCTGGGAACTTCCTCTTCTGCTAGGGATTCTACCTCCAAGTGTGGTCCTGTTCCTCCTGGTGCCACACGACCAAGGCTGGGCTGTGCTCCCTTCCATGCTCCATGCGATAGACCTTTCCTGTCAGCCTTCCAGGTTACCTTTGAACTAGAAATCTCTTTCACTCTGTTGTTCTGTGGCTTCTGCTGCTCTAGAATTTGTTGAGAGTCATTTTTTATACATATCTTGTGTGTGTATGTGTGTGTGTTGTGTTCGTCTTTTGTTGCCAAAGAAGACCATGCCATCAGAGAAATGGTGACATAACTTGCAAAAACTTTGTTTTGAATGAGGGAGGGCTGACAGGTATTTTATGGGCTGTGGGGGAAGAACTAGAGTTTGTGCCTCTTTCTATTCTGCCATCTTGCCTCCGTCCCATGCCCCTAAGATTTTAATTTTACATTTAATTTTACATTTTAAATGAAGTGGTCAAAGGATTGACTTTGTCATTGTACAATCATAAACTTTGGGAGCAGAGGGTCAATAATGGAGTGAGAAGGCACTGGCCACTTTCACATACTGACTGTATGACCCTTGGAAAGTCACTCAGTCTCTCAGCGTCTCTTATAACTTCAATCCTCTAAGTCTACAAATTGCAGAATGTGAAACTGCACTGGAACTAATCAGTCAATCAATCAATAAGTATTTATTAAATTCTCACTAAGTTCCAGGAAGAATATGAGGGGACCATCCACTACTATTTTCTTGACCCTTGACTTCTGTCATTGCTATTAGGAATTAGATTGGATTTTTTTTATTGCCATGTCTCTTATACTGAGCTTGCCATATACTAAGATGGTCAGATCTTTGTCATAGTGATTGTACACTAGCCATGCCTTCCTTATGCTGTACATTTGCTTGGTTTTTTGAACCAATGTCAATTTTTACATTTATCTTTATCACATTGATTCATAATTTGCCACATAATTCTATTGAAATCATTTTCACAAGACCGTAGTTTTAAAATTAGAAAGAGTTATTCATTTCAACTAATTCACCCTTCCTGCCCCCTCCCTTACATTTTATAAATGAGGAAAGTGAACTCCAAAGAGGTAAAGTTTTACTCCTCAAGTTTGGGTGCTGTCATATGTCATGTTAACTATGTCTTCCAATATTTTGTCATTGACAAATTCAATAAGCACACTCCCTATGCTTATATCTAAGTCATTCATAAAACTGTAGAATCACATGAGACTAAGGAAAGATCCCTGCAGAACTCCCTAGTCAAAGAACTGTAGTACAGACTTTGTATTTATCCTTATTAAATTTTCTCTTGAAGACAGTATGGTGTAGCTATAGAACCAGGAAAATGTGGGTTCAAGTTCCATCTATGATGCATACTTTTTCTGTGATCCTGGGCAAGTGATTCTAACCTTTCAGTTTTCTGAGCAATTTTATAGTTGCTCCTACCTAAAACATCACTCATTCTACAACTTTTCTAATGACAAATGGTTCTGCAGCATCCTCTTTAATAGTTCTGATGTCAGGGAGCTCCCTAATATGTAAACAAGGCTATTCCATGGTTAGAATTTGTTAACCATTTTTAAAATTTGCTTTGATAAAACCTGTTTCCTTTTAACTTCCCATCAGTATTAGTTATAGATCCCAAAACGCTATATTATAAGTTTGTATCCTTTTCCATAGGAGATCCCTCCAGTGTTCAGTAGTAGTACAGTGCCTGACACATAGTAAATGCTTAATAAAGGATTTACCTGACTCCAAATATTTGAAGAAAATTGTTATATTTCTAGAGGCTGTTAGGTGGTGCAATGGGTAGACCACTAGATCTGGAGTCACAAAGACCTGAGTTCAAATCCAGCCTCAAATTTTACTAGCTATATGCCCCTAGATGAGTTAAATGACTCATCTTGCCTCAGTTTCCTCATCAGTAAATGAGCTAGAGAAGGAAATAGAAAACCATTCTAGTATTTTTGCCAAGAAAACCCAAAATGGGGGTCACAAAGAGTTGGACACTCCTGAAAAGACCGAACATTATATTTCTCTTAAATGTTCTCTTCTACATATTCCCTCAGCTATTCTCTCTATGACATGATTCACAGACCTTTTACCATTCCAGTTTCATTAAATGTCCTCAGTTCACATGTTCTTCTTAAACTGTAGCATCCAGAACTAGACACAATATTCAAGATGTGGCTGAAACAGCATAGAGTACAATAGAACCATTAGCATGAGAATTTGGGCACTACATTTCTATTAATTCAACTGAACATTACTATACTAGCTTTTATTTTAGCAGTTACATCATATTACTGCTAATATACATATTTCTGATCTTTTAATATTGAATTAATTTCAAGCTGTCTTCCCCAAATTGGTCATATAGTTGCTCTTTTTAACCTTATTGCAGAAATTAATATTTATTATTGGTAAATTTAAATTTATTTTAATCCATTAATGTCATCTTATAAGATTTTTTTGAATGCTGAATCTACCACTATTTATTATTTCTTTTCCCAACCTTATATTTCTATAGTTGATAAGCATATGTTTTGAGTTTTCATCTGATTTGACCAAAGTGTTGAACAGGACAAGAATGAAAAAAGAACCCTGTGATATATTACCTTTGAGTCTATCCAAAGTTACATTGATCAACAAAATAATTGATTTTTTTCTTTCTACAGGGATAGATCTTGGAATATGTCCATTCATTATTCATTCATTCATTCACATAAGAATTCCTTCACTCATAAGCATTGGCTGATCATATAACATCTGCACCACACTTTTGGAATGTATTGGACTTGAATACAGAAAATGGTTCAGTTTTAAGTTGCTCTTTTCATTTTCATATTGACACTAATATCTTGCCATAAGCAGAAAAAACATTCCTTTTAAAAATAATATTATTAATTTTTCAATACATTTATCATCTTGTAATATTAATTAAAATGAATCATTTACCTCTAAGTAAACCTTTGTAGAGTCAACAAAAATAACTTTTAAAAAGAGAAATAAGACACTTTATTGAATAATAATATTTTTAACTTGATTATTGAAATTGCTTTAAAAATGAATTTCAAATTACGGAATTTGAAAATTAGAAGGGACCTTCGAAGTCATTTAGTTCAACTCCTGACAAAAAAATTTCCACTGCAATGTGACTGACAAGTGGTCAACCCAATTTTCTTGAAAAGCTCCAGTGAAGGACAATCTATTAGCTCCAGAGGCAACCCATTCCACTTATACTTAGCTCTAACCCTGAATTATTATTTTTTGCCTTTTACTTCTGGGGAGAGGGAGGTATAGGAATACTCTTGCAAGTCGTTTATGTTGGGAACAGATGCTACAATGATGATAGATTCAAAAGTCAGAACAGGAGACTATAAAGAGAGTTCAAGGGAGGTTGAGTCGAGTCCAAAAAGGGCAAAATATAGAGCAGATCCCCAAATGTTAGCAGTAAGAATACCAAATACTTAGACCAACATGTTCATTTTACAGAGGAGGACCCTGAGACCTAGAGAGGTCATTTGAAGACTTTGTCCAATGTGACAGAGGTAATATGTGACAGAGGTGGCATCTAAAACCAGGTACTCTAACTCAAGAGAGACAGTCAGAGTGGAGATTACAGTTACAATTACTACAAACACTATTAATATTACAATAGGGTATAGTGGCAAGGCAAGGACCAGACCACCAAGAAACAGCAGGTAAGAAGTTACTATTTAAGTTTCCCCAACAGTGTTCTGTTTGGGATATTTGAAGGCCCCTTAATGATGACTCCACCATGATATGGATAAATTGGTTTGGTCTTGAGCAGCATCATCTGAATCTGAGTTAAGGAGTCTGAGTCCTTGATTGCTACAAGGGGGGACCCTAAGGTAATAACATTTGCCTAGCACTTTAAATTTTGCCAAGGTTTTTACACATGTTATTTCATTTGGTCCTCACAACAATCCTGGGAGTTAGGTGCCTTTTTTTTAGCCCCATTTTACAAATGAGAAAACATAAGACAGAAAAAGCTCAAGTGACTTGATCAGGGCTACACTATTAGTAAATTGGAGCCTGGATTCTAATTCAGGCCTTCCTAACTCCAAGTCCCAGGCTCTCTAAGCCTCATTTCTTCTCTGAAAGATGAAACTTGAGTGTTGTATTCTCAGAGAATCCTTAAAGCAAAGATTGAGGGATTGTGGAACATCTACAATGAAAGAGGCAGAAATTAGTGAGTTGATTATCTTCCTAGAGTGATGAGAATGGACAATGGGAGAGGACTCTATCTTGGGGACTAGGAGTAGACCTTTTGCATTGCCCTTAACATGGGATTAGTTATTATCAGGGCAATGAATGATCTTAAAATATCCAAGAGCTTTGCATTTCTTTATTGGTGGGATGGCTCACATGTTCTGGTTTTTCTGGAGACTCCATGAAGGCACCTATCTCCACAGGAGGTGGCCAGATGACTTTGTTCTCTGTATCTCATAGTCTGTCCTGTGGGATTCTCCTTCTTATCCTTTCTCTTCCAGATAGAATCAGAAATGAAGTCTGGACTTTGACATAGGGACCAAGAACCATTGCCCCCCTTCAGTGTTTTCACATTCTATTTGGCTTCACATGTGATACTTGCCATCTCTGTCCTGGTGTGACTTTAAAAACTTAATCCTCATGCAACAAGAGACATGGAATAAATTCTCTGTAGCACAATATGGAACTTTTTTTCTGGAACTGGCAACAGAGGCTCCTTAAAATCTTCACTAGTTAAGTTCTCCATCTTTTTGACTCAGCAAAAGAACACTGCAGTGGTCTCACTAATTTCACCTTGGAGCCATCAGCTTCCTGCCGAGTGTAACCTTAACAAGATTTTTCCATCTATCCTTCTATTGGAATTCAGGAAAATCAAACAGGAAACTCAAATTGAACATTGCTGGCAGTGGAACTGTCAAGAAATGATGACAGGTACATGGGGGGAATGGTGAGGAAGGGAAAATGAAGCTAATTAGTTTCCATTTATGAAGCATTAAATGTTTTCAAGGCACTATACCCAATACAAAGAAAATAGATTGCCTACCTACGCAAAGAGTTCCAACAGGGAAAAGAAAGATAAAAAGAAATCTAACTCTTTCAGGTACAGATTCTTAAACCCATTTATCATTTTGTTAGTGAATACTAATTAGTTTTATTTGCAATTATTTCATTAAAAAGCCTACAATGGCCATGGTACTATGCTACTATAATTATGGTACCAATGTAAAACAAAAACAAAATCCAGTTCCTGCCCTTGAGTGGCTTGAAGTCAATTGATTTCTATGATGATTCCAAGTATATTTAAGGGTGTAAGTATTTCTTCTATTTATAGAAGAACCTGCCTTACACGGGACTGAAGATACAAAGAGGGAATGTGGGCAGGAATAATAATTTATGCACAAGCCACCAGGTGGCACTGTGAGCTTGAGCCAACTACCCTCCTGGATTTTCATGCCAGTCAAAGAAGCAGATTGCCCTCACTTTCCTGCTTTCCAGCCTTCCTTTTAAAGCCTGCCCAGGTTCTATCTCACCTCATTTAGTCTAGGCAGGGTTTAAAACAAGCAGATAATCACACAATATTTGGTTTTTATACTCATTCCTATCAAGATTCTTATTGCCTTCCCAACTTCATATAAGTATAAGGAATGCACATTCTCTTTATGGAGTACTTTTACTGAATAAAATAAGAAATAAAAGATGAAATAAGACTCGTAGCACCCTGGTGCTTCTCACATGATCCAAACCTCCAAGTTTCCAACAGTTACAGCCAATCCTATTAATATCAGAGTATTCAACTTCATTTTTCCAAAGTATAAAAATGTATCCAGAGGTCATGTTAGGAGAGCTACCAGTCTTCCTCTCAATATCCAAGTCATAAAGAAGGCAGTGAAACAACTCATAATGAAGGGAATGGTCATCTCCACTCTGACTGTTCTCTTGAGTTAGAGGACCTGGTTTTAAATGCCACCTCTGGCACATACTACTTCTGTAATGTTGGACAAAGTCTTAAAATGACCTCTCTAGGTCTCAGTTTTCTCCTCTGTAAAAAGAACATGTCGATCTAGATGACATCTAAGTTTCCTTTTGTTCGACACCTATGCTCTTATGATTCTGGAGAGACAGTAGTCTCTCTGGACAACTGCCAGGTGAATATTCTTTCCTCCTGGTGGGTATTGGAGAATCTCTATGATGTCTTCAATCTTACCATGAGCTTTCTTTGTAAATCCAGGTTATCCTTGAGCTTCCTTGGCAAAGTCTCATGCTGCATGGCTCTCAGGAGACCAACTTCTCGTGTGTCATTATATTGGCCTCTCCTAATGAGCTTGTCATGAAGCAATTCATCTTGCTTTAAATGTCTTATAATAGTATACCATTTTTGCCAATTCCTTTAAATCAGTGATTTGTAACCTTTTTTGTGTCACAGGACCCTTTTGTCATTCTGGTAAAACCTATGGTTTCCTTCTCAGAATCGTATTTTTAATACGAGAAACAAAATTATATTTTAATATATATTAGGTATATTTTTAAAAGTATACATTTTAAATATATACTTTCATACTTTAAATATATACTTTTAAATATATATATATATATATATTTTAAAGAGTATATTTTTAAAAACAAATTCACCAGCTCCAGACTAAGACCTTGTTTTGTATGAATCTCCTGAGACTATTCAAACCATAAGTATTTGCCACCTTCTAGACAGTAATTATATGGGGAGTTTTGCTAAGGAAAAGGCAAACCAAACCAAACAGGCATTATATATCACTTTAATATAGGTTTAATATATAATGACTCATATAATATCGATTCTGCTCATTTATAAACTATTTTCTTCACCATCCTGAGAGATATATGAAGAAAGGAAGTGACTGAATCAAGAACCAGTCAATGGTTCATCTCTTGGCACAATGCGTAGCATGTAGTAGGCAAATGATAAATTCTGACTCTTTTTTATTTGACAATGAATGTGAGCAGCAATGATGAAATCAGTGAAAGTGTATTAAAATTGTCATAGTGAAGAAAATAGTAATTAGAACTATGTATTTGTATTTAATTCGACAGATTATCCAAAAAGATATCTCAGACTTTCATGTCAAATCAACAAGTATTTATTAAGTGCCTATTATGTCCCAGGAACTGTGCTAAGCATTTGGGATGGGGCATGGGGGGGACAACTAATAAACAAAAAACAGTTCATGCTATCAAGGAGTTCACAATGTAATGGAGGAGATAGTGTGCAACTGACTATGTATAAACAAGGTATATACAGGATAAATTGGTGATCATCTCAGAGGGAAATCACTAAAATTAAGGAAGATCGAGAGAGGTTTCTTGAAGAAGGCAATACCTTGGCGGTGACTTGAAAAAAGTCAGATGACAGAGATGGAGGAGAAAGGCTAACCACCAACCTCTATCTTAGAAACCAATGGAAGGAGAAGGATTCTTCAATTCATATTCCCTGATTTCCCCAGCAGCTCTAAAATTTCCTCTGTCTTTCCCAGTAGAAATATGGATAAAATCTTATAGTGAAGAACTTCTACCAATAGGACAAATACTCTTTTTCTGTCATTAGTCACCAATATATTTTTAAAATAACATTTCAAGGTGTTTCCAATTATCTCTAGTATCATCAATGAAATTCTCTAAAGAAAATTGTTTGTATTTGCAGAATCATAGATTTAGATCTAGAAGGAATATTAAAGGGTATCTAGTCCACCCCTTCATCTATAGATGAGGAAATTGAAATTCAAAGAGGATAAGGACTTATTTAGGACTAGTAGTTATCAGAGGAGAGATTTGGATATGTGTTCCTCCTCCAAGTCTAGAACAGTATCTTAATTATGCCATGTTGCCTCCTTGTGCACACATACATACACACATATACACATATATGTGCCTACAAAAAATGTGCTATTAGATTATTCTATAAACTTGCCATTGCTTTAAGAGGAATTGTGAAGGTATAACAAAATTTATCCCCAGATTGATGGTTTGGAAATCACTGCTCAATGTGACTAAAAATAGAGTATTTTCCAAGCTATTTCCAGGTATTCACCAATGTCTCTCAAAAACAAAAAATAAGAATGTGCAAATATGTGAATATTTTGAGTTGAGCCTGTCTAACTATCCATGCATTTGATCTTTGGGTAAGGAGAATGGGACAAGGCAGAATGAGAAGGAGGAAGGATTTTTTTTTCCACAAAGGCTGTGTGATGGACTTTTCAGCTTGAGGAAAATGAATGGCTGCAATATCACAGACTTACATTCTTCTGTCACTTCTCTTCCCAGAAAAGCTGCTGTCTCCACACTTTCTACTCCTTTTCCTCAGCATAATGTTAAACAATGGAACAAGGGACACTCTAGTGGACTCTAATGGTCTGATAATGGACCACAATAAAAGTTATGTGTCCCCTGCTGAAGATGGGGACATATAATGGTTGTTGATATCCACTATAAAATCATTAGAACCTACAACAAAAGAATAAAATTGGTAAACTAAAGGAGAAAGTTGCTATTTTCACTCATTTTCCATTTTTAAGAAAAAATGATTTTAAAACTATAATAGTCTGTATGTATGTGTTTATCCCACTCAAATCCTTAAGAGGATATAGGTATGTAAATATAAAGAATGGATTACAAATATTTCACTTTTCTACTCAGAAAGTGATAAGGGAATTTCCCCATCTTCTGAAATTATTCCTTTTCCATTTAATTTTAACTTTATGACTCTTCAAATACATAAATGAGAGAAAGCCGAAGAGAGCTGTGTAGATATGTGTTCAGGCTGCTTACTGTCTTCCTTATATAATCTTAACCCAAAACCATCATGCACATTTCATAGCATAACATTCAACAGCTTTATCAAATATTCTGCAGATGATTTTCTCTTAGAAGACAACTTTTGAAAGCACAGAGACCTATTAAGTTACAAAGGTGGTGAGTTATCATTCCAGTGTCTTAGTAATATTTCCTTAGCAATCAATAAATACATTTTTAACCATTTCATTTGGCCTTCAGGGACTCCTAGTATTCAAATTGTGTCTCCTGTTGAACATAATGGTATCATATCAATATCTTTTTTTTTATCATAATGATGCACTTAATTTGAAAAAAAAAAGCTGTTCCCATTCTCTTTTATCTTTGGTGATCCCAGAGCTAGTGCACATCTGTCTGACTAATATGAGGCCCTGTCTTTCTAATGAGAGGTCAGTGGAATTTGAAGGAACTGATCTCTGACACATAAAGTACAACAGGGATCTACTACAGTCCTAAAATTGGACCTCTTGAGTGTTTTATAATTTAAAGACCAAACAGCTCTTGTATCTCTCATGATGAGTTGGATTCCAATCCTAATTCCAAATTGTCCTTGTGTTTTGAAAGCATTCTACATTTGGCTCTAATTAACTGCTTGGAGAGACACCATATTAAATACAATCTCTGGGGATTCTTTTTAATCCTTTTTTGAAAATGAAGTTCTATGGTTTAATGCAGAGGTAGGCAAATAGATTTTATCTGGCACTTATGCAGTGAACCCCTGAATACAATTTGGGGTGCTCTTCTTATCTTCAGTAATATGTTGTTTTTTAATTTATTATTTATCCTCTTTATTTGTTATTTACTTTATTTTGCTTTATTTTTGGCTTCTGGACATCAAATTTTGGTTCAAAGATAGAATCTTCTCTCTGCTGCTTACAGGTATACATTTGGGGGTGGGAAATTTTTTGCTTTAATGACATTTATAATAAGACATTTATCAATTACTTCTCCAACATTCTCTTCTCTTTACTGTAAGTTTCTAAAATGTTCTTAATCTTCAGTGTTTTAATTTTCAAAATTTTACATTTCAGCCGATGCTACATTTTTGACTAGGCTGCCCTCCTATTGAATATTGTTCCTTAAAAAGACTAATTAGCATCATCATTTTTAAAAGGAAGATCAATTTTTCTCATAAAAATTGATAAGTGGGTTAAAAATCTACAGAAAGATTTGGAACAAGCAGACCTTAACTTCACAAAGCAATAGTAAAGACTGACAACTGGTTCCTATTTGTCACAAGCAATCTGAGTTGGTTCATCTTCAAGCAGAGCCTACAATATGACCCAGATGAAGGGACAGAATTGAAATGCCCTCTATGCATGACTTCTGCATGAAGCAACCAACAATAGGTCATCCAAAAAGTATCAAACAAATGTTTGATGAATTACACGGGTTTATTTAAAGAAACATAGATGTTTATGGGAGTGGTTCACTGTCGCCAGATATTATGGGGAAATTGTCTTTTAGGGGGCTAATGATTAATGAAGATAATGCAAACAATTAGTAGAAATTGTGCAACATATTGGTTCAAATTGCAAAATACCAGCAGCTATCAGATCCTAGATAGAAAGAATTATGTGACTAGAATTGTATGCCTGAAGCTTTCCATCCTTTACAAACTGATCGATTCTTATATTACAAATACTAACTTCCAACTATCCTTGAGAACTATGACAGGATTATAGTACAATTACAGGCAGAATTGTTGCCTACAATTGTCAAGACATAACAAATATCCATAAAAACAGTATTCTAAATAAACTATCCTGTCAAATGGTCATAATTTACAAATTCTATGGACTAGAAAGTTTTCAATGTAGAGGGATACAGAAGGAGAAATTAAAACCATGCGGGAAAAGGGCAAATCACATGTCATTCCTGTTGTCCTTTTTCAGCGAGTCTTCAGAAGATGAGCTTGCATTTTGATATGCTTTATAAATTACAAAAATCAGTCATTGTGCCTACCTGCATAAGAGTCTGTACAATACTAACTATATTAAAGAAAAGTGGCAGGATAATGACTTGAATTTAAACTGAATCAGAAAAGAATGAAATGTCATTGATTAATTATAGTAGTAATAGTGAAACTAATAGTAATAAAAATAGTGTTATCAGAGCCCATGATAAGCAAGTTAACAATTTAAAAAATACTCTTGAAATAAATAGATATCATTTCCTAGGGCAATAGTAAAGACTGAAAATAATTACCTAGCACCGGATTTGTCGAATGTACCTGGCATTATGCCAAAAGTAGTTTACCTCCAGATGGGGTCTATGAAATGGCAAAAATCCAAGCATGAAATCAAAAGGCCCTCTATGGGCAACATCCACATGAACTCAACCAACAATATGTCAACAAAGCAGCATCAAACAAATGGTTGAGTCATTCAGATCTGTTTGTAGAAAATGTAGGGATTTATAAGGGCAATTCAGGATCACTCAACTTCACAAAGCAATAGTAAAGACTGACAATGGTTCCTATTTGTCACAAGCAATCTGAGTTGGTTCATCTTCAAGCAGAGCCTACGATATGACTCAGATGAAGGGATAGAATTGAAATGCCCTCTAGGCATGACTTCTGCATGAAGGTCATCCAAAAAGTATCAAACAAGTCACAGAAGTCACAGAAAAGTTCTGTTCAAGGAGCCTGAAGATATTGATCAATACAGATTATTCAGGGAAATGGAAAAAAAAACTGTATATCATTACTAATTGGAGTAATATACCTTCTAAAAAATACCTACCAAGACCTGCTTTGGTGATTAGAATTATATGTAAAAGCTCACTATCTTTCGCAAACCAACAAATGGCAAATCTCATATTACAAATACAGATCTCCAAATATCCTTGAGAATTTGATAAACTACTGGAATCAGAGCATTATCGCAGACCAAATGGTTTTATTTGAAATCCATTTTAGAAAAGCAAAATGATGGATGATTATGATGATAAAAGAGCAAACAAAGAAGTGTAATCAGAGCATTATAATCAATAAAACTATCAATCAGCGTTGATTCACAAAATTTGAGAATAGGGTTTTTAGTAGATGTCATCGCATTGAACACTCAGAACATGAAATGCCAGGTTCTCAAAACACAGGTAACTAGTGCAAGAAATCAAAAACCTGTGGCAACAGGGAATATATATATACCCACATATACATACATACAAGCGTGTGCATGTATGTATATATGTGTGTAGATGTATATAATGTTCATTTTCCTATCTGCTACCAGAGTTGTCTCAAAGTTTCTTTCAGTGGAGTTACAGAAGATAAACTTGGACTCCCAACATTTTTTCAATCACAAAAATCCACCTTTTCCCATCTTTGCAGTGGTTCATGAACACTAAACACAAAAGAAAAAGAGTAAGAACACAGCTTATCCCAGGACCATTTCTACCTGAACTCCCAAAGACATGAAGATGATGATGATGATGACGAGATGAGAATGATAATAGCATCACCAAAAATATTTTACATAGTGTTTAAGAATTATAAAGAACTTTACTCATAAGTCTTGCAAAGGAGATGGTATAAAAACTACCCATTTTACAGATGAAGTATAATATATTTACAACCAACATAAGCAAGTTTACATGGACTTTTGTTCCAGTGAGCATGTCATGATGAATAAGAAAGATTTGACTGCATTGTAAAATAAAATTTCTGTATTAAGGGTCTCAATCTATAGAGTTTAAATCTAGGAAACTAGATTTCATCACTTTCTTATATCAAGGCTTCTTTAAAAAAAATAATAATACCTGCATTTAATGTAGCTGGAACAGTGTGCCTTTTCCCACCATTGATTCATCCAAGCATTTATATTTAGTGTCTATTATATGTCAAGCTGTGTGATAGAGTCTGAGAATGCAAATACAGAAGGAGATCGCCCCGCCTCTCCAAGAAACACATTCTATAGCATGTTTAAAGATCAATAAATATATTCAAACAGATAAAATACAATGCTGGAGGACACTCATAACCATGGAAATCAGGAAAAAATAAGATGGAACTTGAGCTAAGGCCTGAGGGAATTAGGAATTCCAAGAGGTGGAGGTAAGGAATGAGGCCATTATAGGAACAGGTGAAAGTCAGTGCAAAAATTGTCAAAACATTCAGCAATTTATATGTTAAGTAGCAAGTAAGGCACTTTGACTGGAATGTAGAGTATGCACATGAATACTGTATTGCAATAAGCCTGGAAGGATAGGCTGGAGCTAGACTGTGAAAGATTTTAAATGCTAAATAGCCAATTAGTCAATAAGCATTTATCAAGTGCCTACTATGTGCCAGGCACTGTTCTAAATTCTGAGGCTACAAAGAAGAGCAAAAAATAGTTCCTGCCCTTGAGGGGCTTACAATTTAACTGGTGGGATGATATCAACTGACTGGGATCTTATTCTGCCTATGTAATAAAGATGCCCCAATTTTAAAAATCAATCAATGGATATTTATTGAGTCCCTACTATGCACTTAGCTCTGTGAACATCATTGGGTATTAGGCTAGTTTTTGCTTTGTTGTTTTGTTTCTGCAGGAACCTCACTCCTTTCAGTATTTAGTTGTTAATTTTAGAAAAACTTAAATGTCATATTTAGCTTAAGTTACCTAAACTGACTTCAGTTTCCTAATCAGATTGAGTGCTTGTGTTTTGCTAACTCCTAGAGTTATTGTAAGGAAAACACAGTAAACTTATATCTTTTATAAATGTGAGTTATAATTATATTTAGACAGTCATCGGTACCAGAAGACATTTTCTGGGTACTACCTGTGTGCAAAGTTATAGAAATCCAAAGAGATATGGATAAGATAATGTCCCTGCCCTCAAATGGTTTACAGTCTATTTGGTGAGACAGAGCACATAAAAAACCACAACATATAAAAGCTAGCAATACAAGGTAGCATATGCTAAACTTCAGGTGAGTTTTACAGGCTCTAAAGGCTGGAGCCTAAGGAGAAAGAGTGCATTATTACATTAGCAACATAAAAAAAAGAACCTGAAACCATAAAGATTAAAAAATACCCTTTGGCACTGACTTCTGACATCAGTTCCATATATCTACTCTTCTCCCTTTTCAAAGATGATACTATTGACAGTAACTGTGATCTGTTGGTTGCCTGTTTGGTATCAAGTCTTAAAAAAAAAAGGAAAAAAAGAATTTCCTGGTTTTTCTCTTTTGTATCTTTTGCAGAGCATGGACGCATCCCCATACAAGTGGCTTAATTGAACTTGACCAAAAGATTCTATTATTTCAATTCCCTGTAGCTCATTATGCTGGCCCTCATGTTGGGATGGTGAGTGGGGGAGGGAGGTGTGTAGGTCTTCCACAGCTGTGGCCCCTATAGATGAACTAAATTAGAACGGCCAAATGTTTTGGTTGTTGCTGATATAGTCATGTGTCTGAATTCTGGGAATTTAGAGTTAACCAAAAGAAAAAAAAGAAAGAAAATAATACGAAGCAATCGTACCCTTCCTTTCTTCCTCACCCTCCCTCACAACAATCTCATAATCAGATATTTCATGGGAATTGGGTTCCTTAGGATTTATGATAGGCTGTGTATATTTTTTTATCAGCATTATCTTTGGCATACAGGTCTAATTTTTGGCAGAACAACAAACAATTTGCCACTAATGCACTATCTTCCAAGCTAAAATTTGTTTTTTTAAAATGAAGTTGAACTAGTACAAACTACCATACGCATTGTCAAATATGGTCACATTTTTAATATTTTTGCTTGCTCTTTACTCTATCACAAGGATGGGTTCAATCTGAAATGGCAGTATAGTGAAGTTTTTGTTTGTTTTTGTTTTCTTCTCCAGAAATTCTTGTTATATAAAGAAAAAATGTTGTAATAAAATGTTTGCATTTTAAAAAACATATGTCTTATTCCCATTTTAAGCTATTTTAAATTCATAAAATACGATACATAGCTTCATTTGAAAGTTATAGATACATATATATTTTATGGTTTACATAAAATGAGGTATTTGTAAAGCACTACAAATCTCAAAGTACTATATAAATGCTAGTTATGATTACCTATTATATGCATATTTGTAATATGTGTATATAGAAAAAATTGTATACAAGATATATTTTAAAGTTTAATTTGCATTATTAGCATTTTCTCCATCCCTTGACTAAGTGCAGACAATCAACAAAATAATAAATCAAACCCTAATTTGTAGTGTTTGCCTATTTTCAAGGCATGAATTTTATAGTGAAAATTTAACAGCTAGTTGTCTCTCATGGATCCAGTACAAACGAGGACACTATAATGTATGTATATACATGTGTGTCTACATATGTATATATGTAGACATACATGCACATGTGTGTGTATTTATAGGTATATATCATAGATATGCTTGTATATATAAATATGAACGTATGTATACATACATAAACATGTTATGCAAAGCCCTCTCACTGGTGAGATGTCATATGCAGTTACTGGACTTTGCATAATGGACACAAAGTCCATCTGAAAGTCATCAGGATATCTTAGGTTCAATTCTTATGTCTGAAACATACTGACTGTGCATGACCCTAGTAAGTCATTCAACCTCTCTAGTGCAATTCTTTAAGACTGAAAGTGTCAGATCAGGTGCTGACCTGCATTGGTAAAGGGAATTTCTTCACACACACACACACACACACACACACATGAGTTACCACCCATGAGGGCTGACCTCTTGCTTAATATTTGCATCATGAAGGAGCAATCACCAAATTATAAAGTGAGTTTCTATGTACATGCCTTTGCTAAATCTAATGGTTGTCAAAGTCACAACTTCTACTTTTAATGATGACCATCCAAAAATGAAAGGGTTTCTGAATTTCACAAGGAAATTACTTCAGGAAGTAAGACTGGTCTAGCATTTTCATGAACTATCATGTCTAACATAAGACAGAAATCCCTACATATGTAAATAAATGATACTTGAATTCAATTCACAAATAAGCTAATTTTCTCTCCTCCAGACATTTTTCAGTATTTAAAAACATAGTTTACAAAAAAGAATTGCAGTTTTCCTCACTTTAACAGCTTGCTTCATGAGTGACTATGTCCAAAAATTCAATTAAATGCTACACTTATTCAGCAGTTACTAAATCTGATCGTATCATCTCTCTACTCAATAAACTCTAGAGGCTCCCAATCAATAACAAGATTGAATATAAAATCCTCCTTTTAGTCTTCAAGCTCCTTTGTAATCTGCCCTCCGTACCTTCCTTTTTAGTCTTCTTAATCGTCATGACCCTGCCACAACAACCCCCTACCCCCATGTAATTTTCAATCTGGAGATACTTCCTTCCTGCCTGTCCCTGAAAAAAATACTCTATTCCCTTACCCTGAGCATTTTCACAGGCTGTACCTGATGCATGAAATACTCTTTCCCCTCTGCCTTCTAGTTTCCTGGGCATCTTTCAAGTCCCAACCTCATCTTCTAAAAAAAACCTTTTCCAGGTCCTCTTAATTTTAATACCTTGCCTTTGTATCATTTCCATATAAATTGTTTATGTTCAGATATTCATGTGTTGCATCCCCATTAGACTGTGAGCTCTTCAAGAGCAGGGACTGGTTTTTTTTTTGTTGTTGTTGTTTTACCGTTTTTTTGTATCCCCAGAACTTGGGACAGTACCTGACAGATAGTAGGCACTTAATACACTTTTATTAACTGACTGAATTCAACACACATTTATGAACTGGATTTTAAAATTTCATCATTTAGTGGATAGGCTATTGTGAAAGGCCATTGGACCTATCTTAGTTGGATCCTTCAACAATAATAAATTTTTAACTATTACCTAGGTATCACCTATTTTGATCCTATATCCAGGAGTGAATCTATGCTTTTTTTTTTTTATTTTCTTGAAACTACGAACTCAGGTAGCCAAATCAATACATAAATTAAACTGGTCTACCTAGATCACATTGATTTATGAGTTTAAATTTCTTTGGTACATTTCCTAATATTTGTGAACATTCATAAATTAAACATAAAATCAATGTAAATTAAAAGTTAAGGGACCCTAGCCCTCAGGTGTTTACCTTATATTTTAGTGTTTTCATGAAATATACAGTAAAGCCCAAAATGTTTAACTATTTTTATTATAATTTAATATTTGTTAAATGCTAACAACAAACAATATCAGTTATTTAAAAAAAATTTTGAATATCAAATGCCTAGCAAGCTGCCTATGCACATTAGAGACAATAAAATTTTATCTATCACTATTTAATATTTGGTGAATGTTATTTAAAATATATTGAATACCTAATGAAAGTAGGGTTGGTTTGGGGTTAATTATACATTTTCTGAGTCATATGCCTCCTTCATTTTTCATGCATGTCTTTTGACCGTTTTACCATTCATTCAAACCACTAAGAATGAACAGAAAGAATAATCTCACATGGAACATTTTCTCAGCATCTCTGTTAAAAATTTAGTAAGAGGTTACAACAACCAATTCAAAAGTTACTTTGAATCATCTGGTGATTCACCCAAGCTTTGCCTTTTAGTTACATGGCCATCATTAAACTGGATAGTATATTGTACAATTCAATTTGCTTCAGTTCAGTTGAATGTAAGTTCCTTGAGGACAGAGACTGTTTTACTTTTTAATTCACATCCCAAACTAGGTAGTCACTTAACAAATGTTTGTTGATTGAGTGCAAGCCTACAAGCTTTACTAGGTGCTATCATATATTCTATCGGGCATCGTTGGGGGTAGGGAGGAGAGAGACAATATACACAGATAAATATATAGAAATGAAGAGACTGCGTATGTAGATATATAGATACAGATATAGATAACAAACATAGTATGCCTGAAAAATATAACCTAGATATCTTCAAAGGTAGGAGGCATAGGTACAATTAAATCTTCCTCTCATTGTCCATATTCCAGCTAGAACTTAAAATTCACAGGTGAATCTTCTAGTTCTTTTAGTCAATACTTATCATTTAAATTTTAGTCCTGAACAGGTAATACTAAAAGTGACAGAAACACTTGGTTATATCACCTTTTCCTTCATGAAAAGATAGCAACTAGTTATACTTCATCAAAAATGGTAAATCTAATCCAAAACTGACTTCAATTAGATGACCTAAGGAAAAATTATTGTGTTTGTCCTGTGCTTTCAGAGGACATGACATCAGTGAAATGATGATATGACTTATGACTTTGATTTGAATGAGGGAGGGCTGGGCAAGGTCACCAGCCTCACTTTCTCCTCCTGAGCCATCTGGATCCAGTGACCAGATATTCACCAAGATAACTGGAGATGGCCCAGGATGCAATGGGAGACCCTGGCCTTTTTAGGCTAAGATCTTTTCAGGTACTCACTTAGAGTGATATATTGCTCATTCAGTGAATAGGCCTCTTTGAGAAGTAGTTAAGGGATGTCCCCTTTATTTAGGAAAAAAAAATTCAGGCTGGAAGGGAAAGACGCTGAGGGTTACTGTTCCAAAGAGAGAGGAAAGATAATATTGTCTTTCTGGATCCTGTTTCCTTAAATTAGGGTTTAAAATTATAATGAATGTCCAAACTAGCATTTACATAGTACTTTAAGATTTTGCAAAGCACTTTATTGATATCTCATTTCATCCTCAAAATTACCCTGGGCAGTAGGTACTATTATAATCTCATTTTATTAGGAAACTGAGATAGAAGTGATTTGTCCTAAGTCACACAGTTAGCAATTACCTGAGGTTATATTTGAACTTAGGTCGCCCTGACTCCAGATCCTAGCACTCTTTGCCTGTCCCAACTAATGTTAATTAATATCTGTTTGTGACAAATTTTATGGGAGGAGGAAGGAGATGATAAATGGAAGAACTTTATACATGCAAATGTTCACTTGATTTCCCACAATTCAATTCAACAAGTATTGATTAAGTGTCTACTATGTGCAAGGTGCATAGACATCAGGTTATCAGATAATTTAGTGTCTGCATGACTACAAATTACCATAATAGCCAGAATTAGAAATGTTACTTATACCATCACATTTTAGGCAAGTTGGTAACAGTAAACACCCCAACATACATTGTGGCGGGGGGCGGGGGGGGAGGGGGGAGGGACTGCTATCACAGGTTCTTGGAGATCTGCATTTATAAAAGGAAAGGTAACTTTTGAGGGGTCAACATCACCTTAATCAAGCACATGTATCATTCACTTAGTTCAGAGGGAAAAGTCAGTACCCTGAACTTCAGAGAAAATACAGAGAAATCAAAGGTCAACAGACATGCTTCCAAATGTCTGACATAAGCAATATATACATCATAGACCAACAGACAGATCCAACTGTCTGACCATAGTTACCAGAGAAGAAAGATGGAAGGCTCTTCAAAGGTTTCCCTGAGTCTCATATGGCCAAGCAAACACTTCCAGTCAGTAATTCCCTAAGACCTCACCCTCAGAGTATTTATACATTTTTCTGAGCCCGAGGGCATCACAGCCTTGAGAATCAGAGACTCATTAATGAAAGGTGTGGACCTTGCTCCAAATCTTCCGAGATCCATTAATGGGTGGGGAAGATCAAAACTCTTGTTTCTGTACTTTATTCCTGGTAAAGACTCTTGGTTGATAAAGGCAAGATTCAGTCAGTCACTTAATTATACTAAAACAAAAACAGCAAAAGATTCTACTGCTTGCCATTACAAAGTTCAATATTACTTAGAAATATACATGGAATGTTCTGACAAATGTTTAACAATCCCTTCTCTAGTGGAGCAGGGTGTGGGTGGGGATAACCATTCAGACAAAACACTTTTCGGTTTAATTATTAACATTTTCTCCATCATTTTCTTAAATCTAGACAATCAACAGAACAATTAGTCAAGTCCAGAGGTTTTGCATTTTGCCTTCAGGAACGATAATGCTCACACTGAAAATGTAACAATCAGTTCTCCTTGGCTGACTCAAGCTGGCTCCCGAACAACCCTAGAAACCAAGCAGCTCTTGAAAAGGACCCAGATAACCATTCTCCTATTCTGCATTGCTGTCTAACTCGCCTCCTTGCTGTCCTTAGTAGATGACATTCCATATCCCTTTCTTGTATTTTTGCACAGGCAACACCCCTCAACCCCCTCCCCACTACGTCCTAAACTCTTTCTTAGAAATCCCAGTCCCCTTCGGGCTCAGGGACCATTTTCTGTGTGAAGATTTCATGGATCTTCTACTTTGTTCTTCCCACTCCTTCATTTTACTGTACTTTGCATTTGTTACACCTTCTGCATGATTTTATATATATATAGTATCCTCCAGAAAATTGTGAACTCCATAAAGACAGGGACTATTTTTTTTTTGTATTTGTGTCCCAACACCTAATGCAGTGAACTACCGTATATAGTAGGCATTTGATAAATTCTTTTGAATTGAATTAATTGTATTGAAAAGAACTTTGTCAAATGATTAAGGCTAGACCCATATGCCATACACAGAGCAAACTGAAAAATAAAAACTTCACTTTTCTTTGTTTTGGGGCCATATTGAGCCCCCCCTGTAAAATACCTCAAATAGTGATTTGTTGTTGTCATTTCAATTGTGTCTGACTCTTCATGACCCCATTTGGGGTTTTCTTGGCAAAAACACTGGAATAGATTGCCATTTCCTTCTCTAGCTCATTTTACAGATGAGGAACTGACACAAACAAGACTAAGTGACTTGCCTAGGGTCACATAGCTAGTAAGTATGAGAAGCCAGATTTGAACTCAGGAAGATGAGTCTTCCTGATGCCCAGTATTCTATCCACTGTGCCATCTAGCTGCCCTAAATTGTGATAGGGATATAGAATAATTAATCTGCTTAACAAATACATAGACATAATGTTTGACTGTGAATAGCTAAGGTGAAATTGTTCTGTATACAGATCAATAAGATTTTTAAATCAAGATTTACAACTTGGTAAATATCAACTGAACATAAAAAAATAATTGAGGAATCCTAGAACTACTCTTCTGTTAAATTATGTGGCTAGAAACAGAGAATCATGCCAATCAAACATCTGGATATCATCTGGATCGGGGGATGACTGTGGTGGCAGTCATGAAAACAGCTCTGGGCCTCTGCAAAGAGCAGGACCACAGTGCCCAGAAATGTGAGTCCTTCATCAAATCAACTTTCAATTAATCCCTTTCCTCCTTGCCTTTTTTCTTTCTAAGAGTACCACATTATTAAGATTTAAGTAGATTTTTTCTCAAATGCAATATTTACTATACTGTAGTTTGAAATTACTGTGGAGAGAAAAAAAGGTTATATTTCTTGAAATCCAAACAAACTCACTAAACAATAATGCCTGAGAGTTGGGAAATTTCTCACTTTATTTTTACCTTTTACCAAGACAAGAGAGCATCTTCTCAAGAAGGGGGAAGCCAATTCACTATTTCTCAGGCAGTCTACCCTGAAGCCTTTTTGTGCGTCAATTTCCAGTATCAATTAACACCTATTTTCATACATCAGACAGTGTGAAAAATTACCCATTTTCCAACACATGAAACCCAACCACCAAGACTTTGCTGATGAGGGGAACAGTGGCCTCCTCTTTCCTGTGGCGTGCCATCTCTATTAGACTTTGTAAACTGCGGCAGTTTGAAATCTTTAACCAGCCATTACTAATAAGCATATGTTAATTGTAGCAGAGATCATAAGCAGGTCAATTAAGAGGCAAAGACTGGAACCGAATGAAACATTCAGCTGGAGGGGAAATTCAGGGCAGGTGTGGGCCAGCATGTTCTGCCCTGGCAGGAGCTCTAAGCATCTTGGGTAGGAGCTCATTTAACGGTTTTGATTTGCTGAATTTGCATTTCAAATTTTCATTCCTAATAGACAATATAGTCAGTCTTTGTTAATGAGGACCCTGATTACATGTGCCATTATAATTGGGAATTAGCAGGCCAGCCTTGTTTTGGAGATTAAATCCAAAGCAAATTGGATTAAATACGGTGTGACTTGAAATCTCTTTCTGTCTCTCTTTGCTTTTTTTCTTAAGTCAAAGGTGAGAAAAACTCCATTTGTTCCGGGCATATGGCTCTTTCCTTTATTATCTTTTATTTTAGTACTTTCTTTATATCTTACAAGAAAACTTTTAATAATAGGTTGGATTTTTTTTTTTAAAGTTTACGATTTCCCCTAATAACCTGAAGAAATTATATGAAGGGTATTATTGAAAACTTATTGGTAGGAATTAACTGAAAAAATATTCCAATTATTCATTCAATGAAAGCATATTAAGCAAAATGGTAGTCTTTAATTGTGGTCCACTGTGTATGTAGGGTGGTAAATTTGTATAAGATAGATGTCTGAAGATGAGATCTTGGTAAAATTACATAGTTTGTCTTTGCTGGAAATTAAAGACATCATTTGAAATCAGTGCCACTGCAATCATAATTAGTCAGGGTGAAAGGTTGTTTCATTAGCTTTTTTAAAATGAGATTATTTTAGGTCCAAAGATGAAATAAGAAATTCACGGAGACATGTTTCCATATTAATCATAGCAGTTTACTACAGTTCTTTCCATAATTGCAATAATATCACTATTCTTGCATTTTTATAGTGTGTTTTATTATAACTCTTAAGTCAAATATAGCTTAGGGTGTTGTAGTCTTTTTTTTTTCATTCTCTTGGGTCATTTAATATTATAATCTAGTTATGCTTCAATGCTTTCATTATTAAGTTTACAGACCAAATTCTCCAAAAACAACCACTTGTCTCAAGTCATAGAAACAACATTTGTTAATGGAAGATAATACTTTCCAAGTCACTGAGAACTAGATTTCTCTAGAAATAGGGCACAGGGAAGGGGGAGAAAGGAGAGGAAGGAAGAAGAAAGGAGGGAGGAGGAGGGAGAGAGAGAGGAAGAAAGAAGGAGGGAGAAAGAAAGAAACAAGAAGGGAGAGAGAAAGAGAGAGAGAGAGAATTTCAGTAGTTTAAGGAAAATGCAAATAGTTTATTAACTAAAGTTCTATGTAACTATGCAAACAAAATTTAGCTTAGTACCCTATAATGGCTTATAGAATTTTGGATATAATCAAACAGGAAGTCCATAGGCATTTCTTAAATGTTTATTGTGTGAAAAGCACCAGGGACTGGGAGAGAGCTTCACTGAATGGTCATTACCTCACTTTAAATGAGTACTTGAAAAGGTCTTGGCCTAAAAGACCAAGGTCTCCCATTGCACCCTGGGTCATCTCCAGTTGTCCTGATGAATATCTATCTGGTCATTGAATCCAGATGGCTCAGGAGGAGAAAATGAGGCTGGTGACCTTGCACAGCCTTCCCTCACTCACAACAAAGTCAAGTGCAAGCCATGTCATCATTTCTCTGATATCATGGTCCTCTTTAAAAAGCAAAGGACAAACACAAAACAACCTGCTCTCAGGGAGTTGACATTCTAATGGAGGAGACAGCATGTAAATAACTAGGAACATACACAGTAAGATGGAAGTGGATGGAAGGTAATCTTAGAAGACAGTCTTGAAAGGAAGACACTGAACATATAGAGGCTGGGAAAGAAGAAGGTGAGATTTGAATTGAGCCCTAAAGGATGAAAGTACAGTTAAAGGTTGGGAGGGAGATCATTCCAGACATGGAGGGGTTCAGTCTGTGCAAAGGTACTAAAACAAGAAATAGAACATTATGAATGAGAAACAGCAAATAGATTAATGTAGCTATATTATAGAGTATAGATCAGTGGGGGAATAAAGTAGAAATGTTAGTACATAGGTTCTAAAGGGCTTTAAATGTCAAAAATAAGATTTTAAATTTGATCCTGGGCTAAGACAGAGCCCCTACAGTTGAGGAGCAACATTGTCAGAACAGAACTTCAGGAAAATTGCTTTGGGAATTGAGTAGAGGCAGAATAGACTTAGGACAAAGAGGTCAACTAGAAGGCTAGTGGAATAATCCAGACAAGAGGTGTCAGGTTGTACTATGATAGCTGCTGGGTGAGTGGAAAGAAGGAGATGTTTTGAGAGAAATATTGATTAAAGAAAAGTAAGACAACACCAGATTGGCCATATGGAGAAAATGAGAGTGAGAAGCTGAGGAAGACACCTAGGTTGTGAGCCTGGCTCTCATTAGTAATAGAAAACTTAGAAATGGGGATGGGAAGGAAGTTTTGTTTTAGACATGCTGACTTTAAGCGCCATTCAATTCTAGATGTCCATCCAATAGACTGGCACTCAGGGGAGAGGTTAGAACTGGATAAATAGACCTCAAATCAACTGAACCCTTGAGAGTTGATGAGATCACCAAGGGGGTGGAGTCAGGATGTCTGAATAGAAAGATGCATATACTCTAGCTCTTCCCCTACAGCCCATAAAATACCTATAAAGAATGACTCTCAACAAATTATAGAGCAGCAGAAGCCACAGAACAATGGAGTGGAGGAGACTTCCAGCCCAAGGTGACCTGGAAGGCCAATGGGAAAGGTCTGTCACATAGGACACTGAGCAGAGTCCAGTCCAGCCTTGACAGCAAGGCACAGGGAGGAGGACCAGAGCAGGCCTTGGGATCGGAATCTCCAGCAGAGGTTGGCAGATTTCTCAACCCATAGGCCCCAAAAGGTCAGTAAGAGGGCTTTTTCAGCTGACTGAGAAGGGAGCAGAGTCCCCCCATACCTCTGGCTCCAGGCGTTGGCAGAGGCTACAGCTGGCAGCAGCAGCTCCCATGGCAAGCAACATCTGACATCCATAGTTTGAGGCCTTATTGTAAAACCCCTGAGGGAATTGAGGAGCTGATCTGAACCTCAGAGTGCTGGTGTGGGGGAAATGGAGGTGAGGCTGTTGTGAACAGGAAATTCTACTACTTGCAGATTCTGGGCACAAAAGTTTCTGGTTGCTCCCAGATCAGTGTGCAGGTTACATCCATTTTGGAGGAACTGAGATCTTACAGAGTATACCCTACTCTTGACAAAGAACCCAAAAGTCAAATAACTTGTTGGGAAAATGCCCCAAAAAGTGAGAAAAAATAAGACTACAGAAGGTTGCTTTCTTGGTGAACAGGTATCTTTTCCCATCCTTTTGGATGAGGAAGAACAATGTTTACCACCAGGGAAAGACATAAAAGTTAAAACTTCTGTATCCCAAAACATCCAAAAAGGCCATGGAAGAGCTCAAAAGGATTTTGAAAATCAAGTTAGACAGGTGGAAGAAAAACTGGGAAGAGAAATGAGAGAGATGCAAGAAAAGTATGAAAAATGCTGAAGAAAATAACACCTTGAAAAATAGGCTAACTCAATTGGCAAAAGAGGTTCAAAAAGCCTATGAGTAGAAGAATGCCTTAAAAAGCAGAATTAGTCAAATGGAAAAGGAAGTTCAAAAACTCACTGAAGAAAATAGTTCTTTAAAAATTAGACTGGAAAAATGGAAGGTAATGACTTTACGAGAAACCATGAAATCACAAAACAAAACCAAAAGAATGAAAAAAATAGAAGATAATGTGAAATACTTCATTGGAAAAACAACTGACCTGGAAAACAGATCTAGGAGAGACAATTTAGAAATTATGGGACTACCTGAAAGCCATGATCAAAAAAAAGATTCTAGACATCATCTTTCATGAAATTCTCAAAGAAAACTACCTTGATATTCTAGAGCCAGAAGGCAAAATAAATATTCAAGGAATCCACCAATCACCTCCTGAAAGAGATCCAAAAAGAGAAACTCCTAGGAACATTGTGACCAAATTCCAGAGTTCCCAGGTCAAGGAGAAAATATTGCAAGCAGCTAGAAAGAAACAATTCCAGTATTGTAGAAGTACAATCAGGATAACACAAGATCTAGCAGCTTCTACATTAAGGGATAGAAGGTCATGGAATATGATATTCCAGAAGTCAAAGGAACTAGGATTAAAACCAAGAATCACCTACCCAGCAAAACTGAGTACAATACCTCAGGGTCTTTCAATGGTCTTTCAATGAAATAGAGGACTTTGAAGCATTCTTGATGAAAAGACCAGAGCTGAAAAGAAAATATGGCTTTCAAACATAAGTATCAAGTGAAGCATGACAAGGTAAACAGGAAAGAAAAATCATAAGGGACTTGCTAAAGTTGAACTGTTTGCATTCCTGTATGGAAAGATAATATTTGTAACTCTTGAAACTTTTCTCAGTAGCTGGGTAATTTGTGGGATTATACACACACACACACACACACACACACACACACAGAGGGAAAGAGAGACAGAGAGGCAGAGACAGAGACAAAGATAAAGGACAGGGTGAGTTGAATAGGAAGGGATCATATCTAAAATAATAAAATTAAGGGGTGAGAGAGGAATATATTGGGAGGAGAAATGGAAAAATGGAATGGGACAAATTATCTCTCATAAAAGAGGCAAGAAAA
The DNA here is from genome assembly GCA_028658325.1 of Potorous gilbertii. NCBI lineage: Eukaryota > Metazoa > Chordata > Mammalia > Diprotodontia > Potoroidae > Potorous > Potorous gilbertii. The sequence goes on along the minus strand of CM053771.1, from coordinate 448,445,405 downwards.
AGCCTTTTCAATGGAGGGAAATAGTGGGGAGGAGAGAGGGAAAAAGTGAAGCTTACTCTCATCACATTTGGCTCAAGGAAGGAATAACATGCACACCCCATTTGGTATGAAAACCTATCTTACAATACAGGAAAGTAGGAGAGAAGGGGAAAAGTAGTGTGAGGGGGATGATGGAAGGTAGGGCAAAAAGGAAGAGGGAGCAATTAGAAGTAAACACTCTTGGGGAGGGACCAGGTCAAAAGAGAGAACAGAAGAAATGGGAGGCAGGAGAGGATGGAGGGAAATATAGTTAGTCTTATACAATATGACTATTATGGAAGTCATTTGCAAAACTACATATATATAGCCTATATTGAAGTGCTTGCCTTCTCAGTGGGGATGAGTGGAGAGGGAGAAAGGAAGAGAAGTTGGAGCTCAAAGTTTTAGGAACAGATGTTGAGAATTGTTCCTGCATAAAACTGAGAAATAAGAAATACAAGTAACGGGGTATAGACATTTCTCTTGTCCTGCAGGACAAAAGAGAAGATGGAGACAAGGAAAGAGAAGGATGTTAGAAGGGAGGGCAGATTGGTGGAAGGGGTAATAAGATTGCTCAGTGTTTTGGGGTGGGGGAGGGGAGAAATGGGGAGAAAATTTGGAACTCAAAAATTTTTGGAAATGATTGTTGAAAACATAAAATAAATAATTTTTTTTTTTAAAAAAAGATCACCAAGTGAGGCAATATAGAAGGGGAAGAGAAGAGAACCTAGACTGAGGATTAGGGGACATCCACAGTTGGTGGGCATTACCCAGAAAGTCTAATAATGAGAAAGAGTAATCAAAGGTGGAGAAGAACGAGGCAAGACTGGTGTCACAAAAGCCCAGAAAGGAGAGGATCCAGGAAGTCAAACAGCAACAAATATTACAGCAAGGTCAAGGATAGAGCTAAGAAAAGGCCATTGGCTTTGGCACTTGAGACTTTTGGAGAAAGCAGTTCCATGAAATGATGAAGTCAGAAGTCCATGTTCAGAGGCATTATAAGAGAACCAGAGAAGAGAAAGTATAAGTACCTATAGTAAGTGGCTTTCTCAAGGAAGTAAGCCAAGAAGAAAAAAAAAAGAAGAGATAACCAATAACACCAAACAGGAATGGTCTCAAAAAGTAACAGGACTTTTAATGATTGGGTATATCTCTAGGCAGTAGAGAAGGAATTAATACCTGGGGGATAGTTAAGATTAGTGAGCGGGGATAAAAAATGAGGGCAGTCTTCTGGAGAAAACAGAAGAGATACAACCAAGAGTATATGCCTTAGCAAGAAGAAGTATCACCTCTTATCAGTCAGAAATGGAGAAGATAATGATGGAGGCTATATTAATTATGAGATGAAGAATGAAGAAGAAAGAATTATCTTTGAACGGCCTCAGTTTTTTTCAGTGAAGCATGAGATAAAGACATAAACTGAAAAGGTTGGGAGATGGGGTTCAATGGAAGCTTGAGGAAGGATGAAAAGGTCTGGAATACCTGCTGTGGTGAGTATGATAGACAAGATTATGGAAATGTAAAAGGGAAGCCTTTAAATCAAAGGGGATGATAGCATGCCTTTCAAATGTTCATCCATTTCACTGATTGTCAAATTTATTGGCAAACGATTGGATCAAATAATGCCTAATTATTGTTTTAATTTCCTCTTCCTTGGTGTTGAATTCACTCTTTTCATTTTTGATCCACATAATTTGGTTTTCTTCTTTCCTTTTTTCAATCCAATTAACCAAAGTTTTATCTATTTTATTGCTTTTAGAGTCCCTTTCAAATCAAGTTTCTTCCCCTTTCCCCATTCTGCTGTATTTGGAAAAGGAAGTAAATCTTAACAAAAGGGATGTGAACCCCTATGTAAAGGAGAGCTGAAGCCAAACTGGGACTTACCCTATTTGTTTTTGCACATAAAAACTCTTTGATACCACAGTCAGGCTTTCCAGGAAGATCAATTTCTGCATGGTTTAAGTAGGGTCAAGGAGATAAGTCTTGAACAACAGCCATTTTCCCTATGAGGTCTGGCATTGCTTTTTGAGTAACTGATTAACACATTACCATAACCATTAATTCCATTACATTTAGATTTTAGTGAAATGGGTGAGCATCAAGGACATCTTCAACCACTGCCTCACTAATTCAACGTGTTTCTTTACTTTTCTATAACAAAACTGCTATGATTTCTCTTCTGGTTAACCCAGGAGCTGGGTTTACTGTCCATAGATTTTCCACTTCCAAAGAGCTAGAAAGCAACAATGATGACCCTAAAACTTCAATGAATAAAATTTCATTTTTCTTCTATGATTCAGATATCAGGGCTAGATCCTTGACTCATATTTCTTACCATCACTTTTCACTAGACTATTAATTTGTTTAAGGACCAATCAATAAAGAATTAAATCCTGTTACTACAAGATAGATGTCAAGGTTTTATGTGTGTATGTGTGTGTGTGTTTTGTGTATGTATTTGCTTCATGTTTACTCTTTCTGTATTTTTTACTGCTTTGTTTACATTATTTAAAATTTTTAATATGTTATATAATGTTAACATAGCAGTGATTCAAATTCCTTCTTCTTTATGATGTCTGGGCAGCTGCTATTGGCCATCTAGATATTTGTGGGAATCAGTCCCAGGTAATTTGAATAATTTTGCCCACTTATCCTAAAGGAAGACAAGGCATGATTATATAATCAAAAAGGGAGAAGGGATGTTTCCCTACACTCTGAGACCCAGTGGGAGATAGACTTTCTGACTGATTTTATATAAAAAGAAAGGATTAAGAATAACAGAGCTATAGGACTATTTGGATAATGTTAAAAAAAATACCTGGAAACTTGTCACCTACCAGTTTTGAGAACCAACCTCCCTGGAAAAGGAAAACACTGTATCTGCTAAAGGAAAACAGAATTGAAAAAAAGTAAGGAGTAGAGTGAGAACTGAAGTCAGAAAACAGGGGGAGATAAGTCCCATCTCCAAAAGGAAAATAGAATTTCTGAACTGCAGAGGGCAGCAACTAAAGGTGATTGGATATGAGCTGAGCTGCAGAAAGTTGGATGTATGGAGGACAGCACCAGTAGTGAGACTTTCCACCATCCACTGAGAGCTCAAGAAAAGTATGGCAGAGAAATGAATGGAGAAAATAGATGGAAGCATTATCAGGGGACAATGACCAGTAATTCCTAACGAGAGTGGGGGATGATACATGACAAGAGTTTGTCCAGCCTATCCAATCTATCCACTGTGCCATCTAGCTGCCTGTTAACAAATATATAGAGTCAAGTAAAACAATCTTGCTTTTTCTGATTTCATGTTTTACCAGTTCACTGTATTTAGCTATTTGAGATATGGGCTTTGCTTCTCCCTCTAAAATCTAGCTAATATGTTGTCCTTAATCAGTGTGGTTTTTCAGCGTGAAATGTGATGTACCCCAAACGATATTGCCTAAACTATTTAGCTTCCTCACCCTAAAATACAAACTCCTACCCCACCCTCAACCCAGAGGATTGGCAAGCTCTCACCTAATCTTACCATCTTATTAAGGCCTTCTCCAAGACATACCATCAAATGCATCCCCCCATTTCCAAACTCTTGTTCCCCTTTGGTGTTATCTTCTACCAACAGAACACCAACTTTGACAGTAGAAACTTTTTTTAAATTTTATTTGTATCCCTAGCACTTAGCACAGTGCTTGGCACACTATGCATTTATCAAATATGTTTTCATTCATTCTATTTGTTTTTCCTTTCAAAAAAAGTCTCATTTCAGGGATGTAGTCTATAATTTACGGGTAGTCTATATTTAGTCCAATATGGTACATTCTGTCAGTTTCTCTCTCCATTTGACAAACTTGACCTAATTAGATTTTCATTGCACATGACTTCTGTACCACTAAGGAGAGAAAAGACCTCATTCTTTATTTTTTGTCATAACTAATAAAGTATAAACTATAAAGAATGGGATCTATTCTCTCCTTCATGCCTAAGACACTTCAGAGTAGCAAGTTCTATGCTTGGGGGAGACATACAATTTTTCAGGCCCTTGGCTCACCATTTATTACCACAGAAACAGAAGGAATGGGAACAGTAAAAATGAATGTTATTCAGCATTTCCTTTTGAAACATGACTTTTCTTTTAAAAAAAAAATTGACATCTTATTCTCTAGAGGCTATGCTTGCCATTCCTATTGGGGCTGTAAGGTTCTGAGACTTTTTAGAATGCCTAAAATACTACTACTAATAGTAATAGTGCTAATGCCTTACATTGGTATTTCACTTTTGACTCTTTCACATCTAAGTCTTCAAGGAACTGTGAGTTCAAGGGTATAGTTATTCCTTCCATGTTTGCAAGTCTTGCCATCTTTTGAAATCTCCAAGGATTTTAGCTGTATCATTATAGAAAAAAACATGGAAAAATATAACAGCTGGGCACCCCATTCTGTGGAGGTTCACAATAAATTTGTTTCACACAACAATAGTCAAACACAAAGTAATCAGGAGCTAAAGAAACAACCCACAATTGGACCACTTCACTAGTAGCATGGACACTTCAAGATAAAACTGTCCTGGTGCTCTGCAGTGAGACTGGAAGAAATGATCTCTGGTTTGTTTTTAATATAACTGAAACTTCTCTTGAGGTTTAAAGTTAAAGCATTGGTTTCCCTTTAACATGATCCTGTTCAAGTGAAGGGGGATTCAGTGACTAGATTCTAATATATATAGACTAACAGAGCTATAATGAGGAATTTCCGCACCTGGAGTAAATACAGTCAGGGAAGGGACAGGAGCTACAAGACATCCTAAAGACAGTATTTGTCATCATTGCTTCTAATCTAAAGTGTACCACATGTTTCAGGCACCCAGGAATAGAAGTACTCTATCCTAGGCAAAAACAGTGAGAGAGAGACTATACAGTAATGAAACCCTAAAGGTAGGGAAGGATAGATGTATCATCATTACAGATCTTCATGTTTTAAGGTCTTTTACTTGACCCACTATGGCCACCAGAAGGGCAATTAGGAGGTGATAGAGTACCAAGCCTAAAGTCAGAACCTGAGTTCAAATCTCACCTCAGATACTTACTAACTGTGTGACCCTGGGCACATCATTTAACCCTTTTTGCTTCAGTTTTCTTATCTATAGATAAGGGTAGGATAAATGAACTGGAGAAGGAAATAGCAAATCCCTCTAGTGTCTTTGCCAAGGAAACCTCAAAATGAGTCATTAAGGGTAGGACACTATTGAAAACAATTAAAGGACAAAAATAAAATGGCCACCATAGAGAGAAAGATGTCTCCCTCGTCCATGACAATACCTGGAACAAAGCCTCTTTGACCAAGTATAATTATGACTTTGGGTCCTATTACCATAATTATTTGGCCCAACATGATCAATTTGTCTACTCAACTGATTGCTAATTTTGAACATGAAGATATCTCTAAAATATATTTTAGAACATATATCCAAGAGTAGACAGAGCCAACTTCTCCAGAAACAAAACACCTTCCAAATTAGGAGTTATGTATTAAGATGCCCAAGTATGCAGATAATTATGAAGTGCCTGGTCAGGAGTAAAAATCAGGTGGACTGCTTCTTACTCTAGCTCTATAATATAGCATAGTCATCCTTACAACTCCAGGATCACCTTCATGGGGATTAGATATGTTGAAGAAATTCAGCTACACAACTTGACTTAAAGGGGAGAGACATGGTTCAAAACCAGAATGACTTGGATCTGACAAATATTGGCTATATGACCCCGAGTAAGTCACTTAAGCTATAAGTACCTCAGGCAACTTTCAAAGACTATAAGTTCCAAAGAAGGTGCCAATCTTCGTTGGTAGAGAATTCATTGGAATTCCCTCCATGAATGAAAACACGTCTTATCCTACAGTTCTTATCCTACCCATGCACTATACTCTTAGATCAGCATCTTCATGGAATGTACAAGATGAGGCCAAGGCATTGGAGTAGGACACTTGGGTCTCTCTCTCTGCAACAATTCTGCAATTCACTTATGTTACTTTTCTTGGGAATCTTTTGTTGGCTTGTTTGGCTGTGGGGCACTGTGGGTATCCAGTGTCCTTCCTCACCATCCTCTCCCTATTAAACAATCATCAATATACACATCTTGGCAAAAGTAAGAGCTGACTGTATTCTAACTCAGCTGCCCACTTACATCCTCATTCCCCTTTGGTTTGGGGAGAGAAGTCTTTCATAGAAAATACTTCATTGACTTATTATCAGTATCTCAGCTGTCATTCTGTAGATGCTGTTTGGAGTGACATGTTGGGCAGTTTTTCAGTTATCTGTCCCAATTATATCAAAGCTGAAACCACAGCTAATTTTCCATAGACTTCAATTCACTTGAGTAAGCATAGAGTGAAGGGTTTTTTATTTTTTTGGCCTTCAGATAAATTTAGTACCACAATTTATCTACATGGCAACATAAGCCAAAAGAAAAGGAGTAACCTCTCACTTCTTTTTAACTCAATCTAAGCAGAGTCCTTCATTAAGCTTCTCTTTTAATAAATGTTTAATAAGGCAGAAAGGTTTGACTCTTGGGATCCCAGCCTCCTTTACTAGAGCACTGACTAATTTAGGACTCATGAGTGGGATCCAAGAACTGAGTTGCCACCAGGACATGACATGGTGCTTGGGGAAGGTCTAACCAGATTTTGAAGACACATCAAGGGATCATACCTGCATCTCAGAGTCAGGAAAGCAAGAAGTATGAGTCAAGACAAATACAGCTGTTTATTATGTCTTTTAAATGACTATTTTATTTTTAACTATTTTGGTCAATTAACAAGTATTTATTTTCTTTCTCTCACCTTCCCTCACTGGAAAAAAGAAGAAAATCCCATGTAAAAATGTGCTTAGTTAAGCAAAAAAAAAAAAGTTCCCACATTGGCCATGCCTCAAAATAGACGTCTTATTTTACATCTTGAATCTCAAAGGATTGTCTTTAGCATCTTTCCCTCCACTGCTTTTTTTGTGCCACTGGCTTTTCTTCTCACACTGAGAAAAGGGAAGTAGGGCTGAATATGTTCATCTGTAAGTAAGCCACTTAATTTGGCAATTCAACCAGAGTTGATTAACTGCAAACTATATGCATTGTAGAAAAATAAATAAAGATACAGTCCCCAAAAATCTTACAAAAAAAAAAAAGACAGTAAGTTCCTAAGTGGACACCATTTGGCATGCTGTTCAGTGGCTGATAATATAAGAAAAAGTTCATGCCCACTCAAGATGGATTGACTGTATGACTCCTTACTCCTAAGACTGCTAGTCACGACCTAATTGCTTGACAGGGTCATGTTACAGAGGAGGGTTTTTGCTTTATTGTCCTCCCAGGACCTATTGATTGACTAGCCATTGGCTTAGTCAGAATCATATGAGTTTGTGACTTAAAATAGAGATCCCCTGGCACAAGATATCTGATACTTGAGCTCTTTGGAGGCCAAAAGCTTTGTATTTAGTGCATTTAGATCTTTATCATACTTAGTTCAGCATATGGTAGGTGGGATGCATCATTTGATCTTTTGCTGCTCTCTAGTTTATCAAGCACATTACGAGAAGCAAAAATAAAACTGTCTCTTTTTTTTCTTCAAAGTGATCTCCAGGCTGTCTCATAACACTAAAGTTTCTGTCATGTGGTAGAAAACGCCAATTAACAATCACTTTTAAAATAATGGAGATATAATTTTATTATTGATATACTTCATTCAAAAATTAGGCTTTATATTTAACAGAAGGTTATTTCTGGAAAATTTGCTTATCTCTGTGCAGTGTCCTCTGAGGCATTCACAGATGATAGACTCACACACTGTATATTAGCCTTCAGAATAACTCCTGTGCATCAGGAAGTATTGACTTCCTAAAGAAACACCCCTTCCAAAGAAATTCAGGGAAAGAAAAGGAATATAAACTTCCTTCCTTGGTAATTGTGATATTGCTAAGTACAAAAGGTTTGGGCGTAAGTATATATATTTAAAATGTAAATATACATAAATAAATGAAACACACATATATACACAAAACAGAAACATTTATATATTTATACATGTATATTTCTTTGTCTGTACTTACCATTCACATTTTTAGGCTGTAGTAACATTTTATTTGGGGGTAACTGAATACCTTATTTTTCATGCAGTTGAGGCAGGGGTCTTAAAAGTGTAAATTTTCAATGAACCATTCAATTCAAAATTTATTAAATGCCTACTATGTGCAAGGCAATAGGCATCCCAGAAGCTTCCCCTGCACTCCAGACTACTTGTAGAGGAAGCAGATGCATGCAGGGATCAGTTACTTTAGACACCTAATCTAATCACCCATTTCTTTTCTCCCTCTGCACACTGTGCTTGGAAATTTCACTGTGCCCCAGTATGGTAATAGCTGACCCAGGAAACCGCCAGAAACCAAACCCTTCCCCTTGAAAGCAGCAGGCTCCATATGGTTGCTTCAAGCATTGGAGGGCAATCCTGCCAACTCCAGAGCAAAGGGATTTTAGAACAGAGAGCACCATGTCCCTTTAAATGCTAGTCAGTGAGCTGAAGAGAAAAAATTGCCTTTCTGATGAGAGGCAGCTTCATATATTGTTTTTCAATGTCTGATCTGCAACCTATAGGAAGTTTTGTACAATGGACAGGTCGATAAAAGGCATTAAAAATAAATGTCATCATCAGATGATTAGCTCTGAGAGTCTGCCATCAAAAAGTGATCAAGCTGTCAGTTAGGCTAGAGAAATACATATGCATATTTTAAAATCCAGAGACTAAGAATAACTTTGTGGGAAGAAAACCAGCATTATTCCACATGTGTGCGAGGCTAACGGAGGCTATGACATAGCATATGAAGTCAATAGTGTAGTTGTTATTATTTATACATGAGCAAAGATTACGAATGCAAGCACTAGCTCAGATCTCTCACCCCCTGGATCTGTGAAACCTGTCACTCAGTCTCCTGCGGTGTGTCTTCCTGTCTCGGAGCCATTGGACCACCTGCTGCCGTGACTCTCATCTACTGCATCGCCCGAAGGCCTCGATGATAACAGCATTGATTCCAATGTACATCTAATTACTTCTCATAATCTATTCATTTCACAATAGTGTAGTGAAACATCTGTCACATCATAAACTCTTTAGTATCCTTATCAAACCACCAAAACACACTCTGCTGCCAATTGGCAGCTACCTTGGTTTTCCGTTTATTAATATGATGCAAACATTTCTAGCTTTTTTGGGTGCTTTAGATGAATTCCCCCAATGACTAGGGAGCAGAACTGGGCAAACTGCACTTTCAGTGTCTATACATTGCTTGTTGAGGGACAGATATGAATGTCATGTAGAAATCAGTAAAAATAGCTTGGTTTCCTTGAAGAATGTCTCCAAATAAAGTCCTTGCATTGATAGCACTCCAATAGATGATTTCCTTCTCTGGCTCAGCGTGGTTGATTAATTTACTGAAGTAAGCATCTTGGCACTTCTTGCCTGTGAATGAGATATTGTACCGAAAAACCTTTTACCTTGAGAGGATTTACGTTACCTTTGTGTAAATGATGCTTCTTCTTCTTCTTTTTTCTCTCTCTGTCTCTATCACTCTCTGTGTGTATCTCTCTCCTTCCTTCTCTTCTTTTCCCCCTTCCCATCTGAAAAATCAATAAGCAATATATTTGTGTATACATACATACATACACTCAAATATAATATGCAATAGCTGACATTTATATAACTCTTTAAGATTGTCAAAACTCTTTATATATGTTACCTCACTTGAACGTTACAATAAACTCCAAGGTAGGTGTATTAGGACCCTAATTTTGAAAAAATATTATCTTAATAATAACATCCAGCATTTATAGAACACTAAGGTTTCCAAAGCACTTTACATGTCATCTCACTGGATCCTTACTGGGAGGTAGATGCTGTTATCACTTTCATTTTATAAATAAGGAAACTGAGGCTGACAGATATTAAGTGACTTGACCTCAGGCGCCTACGCATTGTGCTACATAACTGCTAATGCATCTTGTCAAGATGACAAGACCAGTAAGTGTATGAGGAGATGTTTAAGCCCAGATTCCAAGTTCCAAGTTCAAATGATGCTAAGTATAATACGTAATGAAAAGATTGTAAGATTATAGAGACATCATATAAAGAACATCGTTGCACCTTTGTGATGTGGTCTGAGAATATCCCTCAAAATATCATAACCATGATTCACATCTACAAAGCATTTTACGTACAAAGCCTCCGTTCATTTTCATAACAGCCCTCTGTGTTAGTATGACAGATTTTATTAACCCCATTTTACAGATGAGGAAAATGAAGCAGATAGCATTCTGCTCATAATCCCATACCTAGCTTGTGTCTGAAATAGGATTTAAACTCTAGTCTCTCCTTATTCCTATTCTATATTCTCTAAAAATATGTAGAGGCAACCATCCATGTTGTACATGACGGCTCTCGTCAGTGAAGAGGGCCCATTTCTCGTCCTATGGAACTTTGGAGTTTTGCCAAATGAATTCAGCACGTCCAGTTTTATGGCACAATATAACAGACAGTCATTTCCCATGGACAACAGAAGTAGCACATTCATGCCCCCAGTACAGATCAGAGGAAAGAATTTCTGATATGATCCTCTTTTCCATATAATTCTTATATCCATTTTTTACTACTTAAAAAAAATGCACTGGTTAGATCTATAGCTTTTGTGACTGGAATCTACCAGAACATAAACTTGTTTCCTGGAAGACATTAGGAAGCCATGCAATGATATTCATTTTTGGTCATTATTAACCTAGATTGGATTCACTCCTAATGACCTAGAGATGAAAGACTCTGTATCATATTACAGGTCCCCTAAGACACCTAATCCCTGAGTCCCCACAGGTCAATGCTAAAGGCAAATCAGATGTTTGGCTGATTCCATTGTCTGGCAGGATTGTAGCTAGCTAAGAGATGTGGAATACAAAAAATATCATACATATCCAACAGTACACACACACACACACACACACACACACACATATATAATATATACAGAAACTGATGTGTATACATGTACAGATTTGTATAAATAGAGATCTGTTAAAGCACATCTGCACATAGCTTATGTGTCTGATCACCCAGAGCCATAAAATTCAGCCAGCTCCCTGGATTACATTATTATAGAATGGAACACAAGTTTGTTGTCATAGAATAATAGGCCCATGGCAACACTGCCATTCCTAGTTTAACAATATTCTCCTTACAATTAGAGAGTCCAGTTTATTTTCAACAGGGGTAGGCCTAGGTCTCCAGTTTGGCTCTTTCAAAGCATGCCAAGGTGACTACTCAGTCCTTGAAACTTTGCAGTGTAATTTGAAAATATGCCTTCCTTATGAACCTCTCTTTCTGTGTCTCTCTCTGTCCATCTCTCTCTGTCTCTCTCTGTCTCTATCTCTCTCCATCTCTCTCTGTCTCTCCATCTTTGACTTTCCTCTCTCTGTCTCTCTCTATCTCTCTGTCTCTTTCTCTATCTTTCTCTACTCTGTCTCTCTATCTTTGTCTTTTCCTCTCTTTCTGTCTCCCCTCTCTTTCTGTTCTCACTCCTCACTCCCTTTTCTCCCCCGCCCACACACGTATACACACACACAATCACGTGTGGATATATGAAACAAAAGTCATAAATCACAAAAATACCATCATAGTGTTTTCTTCAATTCCTCCTCCTCTATAAAATGTAGTATTTCATAGGCTCATCTAATTTTAGACCCTTAAGTTCATCTAGTTCAATCCCTTTATTTGATAGCTGAGGAACCTGAGCCCTCATGAGGTTAAGCAACTTTTCCAAGGTCATTGAATTCATTGTGACTGAGCATAGAACAGAGTTCTCCTGATTCTTAGGCTGGGACTCTTTTTTTCTTCATCATGCTGTCAAATTCCTTTAACTTATACACTCAAATTTCAACTGTGAATTCAGAGTATCGTAGAATTTAGAGTAGAAAAGTCTTACATAGCCAATTCTCTCAATTTACAGTTAAGAAAACTCAGCTCAGAGAGATTGTATGAATTTCCCAAGGCCACAGAATTTGAATTGGAGCTAGGATTTGAATTCATCTTCTGATTCAAAGTCTAGTGTTATTTGCTATTAGAGCTATGAATTAGCACAAATATTCTGGAAAACAATTTTGAATTGTAGAAGAAAAGCCACTAAACTTTTTATGTCCTTTGACTCAGTGATTCCACAACAAGATTTATAAACCATGGAGGGTGAAAGCAGAAAGACATATCCTGAAGTATTTCTGGTAGCTCTTTTTGTGGTTCTTATCAGTTAAGGAAATAGGTGAATAAATTGTGGTATATTGAAAGAAGTAGCAAGTTGTACATTGTAGATTTGCAGTTTTGTTTCAATCATCTCTTTTTATTGTAGTGTCATAGAAATGCTTGTTTTATTCCTTAATTTAAAAATTAAATAAAAAGGTACATGAATGTAATAAAATACATTTATGCCCCAGGAAGTTATGACTATGAGGAATTTTTTTTAATATAAATTTATTTAACTTTTTACATTCATTTCACAAAGTTTTGGGTTCCAAAATTTTCTCCCCATTTATCTCCTCCCCCCACCCCAATACACTGAGCATTCTAGTTTCCCCATCACCAATCTGCCCTCTCTTCTATCATCCCTCCCTTCCCTTGTCCCCATCTTCTCTTTTGTCCTGTAGGGCCAGATAACTTTCTATTCCCCATTACCTGTATTTCTTATTTCCTAGTAGCAAGAACAATACTCAACAGTTGGTCCTAAAACTTTAAGTTCCAACTTCTCCCCATCCCTCTCTCCCCACCCATTCCTTTGGGAAAGCAGGCAATTCAATATAGGCCATATCTGTGTAGTTTTGCAAATGACTTCCATAATAGTCATGTTGTGTACGACTAATTATATTTCCCTCCATCCTATCCTGCCTCCCATTGTTTCTATTTTCTCTTTTGATCCTGTCCCTCCCCAAGAGTGTTGACTTCAAATTGCTCCCTCCTCCCATTGCCCTCCCTTCCATCATCCCCCCCCTAC
>CM053771.1:448326172-448431843 GCA_028658325.1 Potorous gilbertii | reverse complement strand
GATCTTGTGTTATCCTGATTGTATTTTCACAATACTGGAATTGTTTCTTTCTAACTCCTTGCAATATTTCCTCCTTGACCTGGGAACTCTGGAATTTGGCCACAATGTTCCTAGGAGTTTCTCTTTTTGGATCTCTTTCAGGTGGTGATCAGTGCATTCCTTGAATACTTATTTTGCCCTCTGGTTCTAGAATATCAGGGCAATTTTCCTTGATAATTTCATGAAAGATTATGTCTAGACTCTTCTTTTGATCATGGCTTTCAGGTAGTCCCATAATTTTTAAATTGTCTCTCCTGGATCTATTTTCCAGGTCAGTTGTTTTTCCAATGAACTGGAAATTTTTTTTCCCAAAAACTGGAATTTTTCATATTCTGTTCCATTTTTTCATTCTTTTGGTTTTGTTTTGTGATTTCTTAGTTTCTCAGAAATTCATTGGCCTCCATCTGTTCCATTCTAATTTTGAGAGAACTATTTTCTTCAGTGAGCTTTTGAACCTCTTTTTCCACTTGACTAATTCTGCTTTTGAAAGCATTCTTCTCTTCGTTGGCTTTTTGAACCACTTTTACCAATTGAGTTAGCCTATTTTTCAAGGTATTATTTTCTTTAGCATTTTTTTGGGTCTCTTTTATCAAGGTATTGACCCGTTTTTCATGCTTTTCTTGCATCTCTCTCATTTCTCTTCCCAGTTTTTCCTCCACCTGTCTAACTTGATTTTCAAAATCCTTGTTGAGCTCTCCCAAGGCCTGAGCCCATTGGATATCTATTTCAGATGTTTGGGACTCAGAGGCCTTGACTCCTATGTCTTTACCTGATGGTAAGCAGTTTTCCTCCTCGTCAAAGAGAAAGGGCAGAATCATCTGTTCCCCAAGAAAGTAACCTTCTATGGTCTTATTTTTTTTTCCCTTTTTTGGGCATTTTCTTAGCCAGTTACTTGACTTCTGAGAGTCCTCTCCACTCCTGGCCTAGATCTGCCCAGCTAGTGCTTGGGGTCTGAGATTCAAATGCTGCTCCCCAGCCTCAGGACTTTCAGTGGCAGGCCTGGCTGCTGTTTAGGGTAAGATTAAATCAGGTTCTCAGGTGGGGGCAGGGCTGCCTCCCAGGCTCAGTTCCCTCAGGGGGTTTATGCAGACACCTTCTGTAATGGAGCTGCTGCTGAGCTCCTGCCTGCTCTGGGAGACTCTGGCCGCCCACTGCCTCTGCTGCTGCCTCCCGAGGGGGCTCAAGTCACGGAGACACCCCGCTCCCCTCTCAGCCTGTCCAGACGTCTCTTTCACTGACCTGTGAGTCTGTGGGTGGAGGGACCCCCGTGGCCACCAGAAATTCTGTCCCTGAAGCCTGCTCGGATCTGCTCCCTCCTCTCAGTGCTGTGTGTCCAGGGCAGGGCAGGGCTGGGCTCCACTCCTGTCTGGTGCGTGACAGACCTCTGGGGTTGGTCTGTTGCTGTGTGGGTCCACTGTTCCAGAATTTGTTGGGAGTTCTTTTTATAGATAATTATGGGCTGTGGGTTCAGAGCTAGCATATGTGAGTCTTTCTACTCCGCCATCTTGGCTCCGCCCCCGTGACTATGAGGAATTGAGAAGAATATTGGAAGACAGATGAACTGATGCTAAATAAAGAAAGAAGAACCACATAAACACTACACGTAGTGAGTATGATAATGTATATGAAATTAACATTAACAGAGAACCAAACTTCAGTTCATTGCCATGATCAATCCTGTCTCTAAAAAATAGATAATATTCTTTTCTCTATGAAGAGATGGAGAATTGCAGGAAAGGAAATTGCATAAGCTATTAGATATGATCATTTTGTTAGTCAATTTTCCTTAAACAGTTCTCTTTCTAATAAGGAAAAAAGTCAGTGGTGGAAAAAGGAATTATTTAAAAGGAACATTTATCAAGAAATGATTTTTTTAAAGCATCAGTGGAAATGAAAAAAAATAATCCATGGGTCTTTCTACTGCTATGTTGCTCCTTTTTATAATTAACATAAGATCCTAAAATAATTTGTTTCTTTTTTTGTATAATATTTTATTTTTCCACAATTACATGTTAAAACAATTTTTTAAAAATTTTAAGTTTTGAGTTCCAAATTCTCTCCTTCACTCCCTAAGACAGTAAGCAATCTGATAGAGTTTATACTTGTACAATCAAGTAAAACATTTTCACATTAGTCTTTTATACAAGAAGGCTCAACTTAAAAAAAAGATGTGGCATATTTTCCAACATTTATTTCAAAAAGAAGTGTTTCCATGAAAAATCTGTTTTAGGATTATCAGTCAACTAGTAACCATTGGGCTTCATAGAATCTAAAGTGAGAAGGATACTTAGCCTAACCCCTCATTTTACAGATGAAAAAAGACCTATCACAGTGGAAAGGTTTGTCCAGAGTCACATAATTAGTGATGGAGCCAGGATATGAACTCTGAATCTGACTCCAAGTCCATAGTGAATTGAAGACTGGCCTTGGGTTTGAATTCTGCCTCAGACACGGACATATATCCATAGATAAGTCACTAAACTTCTCAGTATGTCAGGTGATGTTATATGACTATTAATTTCAGATAAGTTACTAGACTGCATTAGGGGAAGGAATTTCTTCCCCAAACTAATGAAATCATAGCTCTAACAACAACAAAGTGTGTTATCTAACATCATTCTCTCCTTACGATGTGTCTTCTCCCTATGAAGAAAGTTTTATTGTTTATATTATAAACATCTTTGTAATTTGTCAGTAGAGAATGAAAAGGAAAAATTGTAGAGAGGCTGGATTGAAAGGTCAGAGAGTTTTGAAATGGTTCAATATACTAAGGTAAAGAAGTAATGGGTAAATGAAAAAAATCTACCAGGGAAGAACAATCAAATTGGGGGAGAAGAGTAGAAAACAAGGAAGGGAGGTTGCAACAATAATAAAAATAATAGTTGACTATATATTCCCACAACATCAAGGATGAGTAGAAGACAAAGTAGGGATCAGGGTATATAGAAAAGGAATGTGGATCTGCAGCTTCATCTAGTCCTCTGAGATCCCTTTATAATGAAGAAATGGAGGGCTGGAGAGAATGTAACCTTCCCAAGATCGCACAGGTAGTAAGAAACGGCTAGTATTTGAACTGATGACCTCTAACTTCAAATTAAATATTCTTTCCATTATGCCATGATGCCTCACTCCCTCTATATCTTATAACCCTTTAGATTTTTTTCTGTAATCACTTTTATACCTTTAGGCCCTCAAGTTTGACAATGTACAGTGAACCCAATCCATTATATATCCCATATACTAGATTGTAAACATTACCTCCTTCTAAATTCAATGCAATTCAGTAAACATCTAGTAATGGCCTACTGTGTACAAATCACTGTACTACTCATGGGAAATACAAAATTTGAGTAGCCCAGTCCCTGCCCTTATGGAACTTACAGTCTAGTAAAGGGATATGATATCTATGAAAACAATTAGTGAAAATAAGAATATGCACACACTAAGTCCATAAAATAATGAAGACAATGAGAAAAAATGGGTAAAAGCCATAGGAGAAAGATAGATTATTGTAATATGGATATAGAAGTCCAACAGTCAACGAGTCAATTCATTCAAATTCTTCCATACTAAGCAGTTTGAAAATGCTATCCTACCAGTCTTTCTAGATCACTTTTTCACTATTGTTGTTATGCAGTCATGTCCAGCTCTATGTGACCCCAAGGACAAAAGTCCATGGGATTTTCTTCACAAAGATACTAGAGTGGTTTTTCATGTCCTTTTCCTGTATGCCCCTATTTTATAGATGAGGAACGGAGGCAAAGAGTAGTTAAGTGACTTCCCCAGAGTTACACAGCTTTAAAAAGTTTAAGATCAGATTTGAATTTAGATCTTCCTGACTTCAGGGCCCCATGCTCTTTCCATTTAATGCCTGACAACAAATGCCTGCGGAGTGAAGATGGAATATGATGTTTAGTACGCTATCAGACCTGATAGGAATATACATTTAAAGTTGACTAAGAAGTGAGTATTTTATTTACTCATACATTTTCAGAAATACCTCCAAAGAGGATATTGTTAGCAAGGGACATAAATGTGAGCATTCAGATTAATTCGGGCAGCACAGTAGGTACTTCCATAACCAGCATGAGATGGTTGAGTCAGAATTCATCTTTTGAAAGCCAGGAACTTCAGCCATACTTCTTAAGTGACCCGATGAGTGCCACTTGACTGACACCATTAAGCTGCCAATGAAGTCTCAGCCTTCTGCACTTCAGGGTCAACTAAACAGACTATTTATACCTCTTCACAAGGGCATTGTTCATCCATCCTGACCAGTTTTGAAATGAGGGTTGATTAGAATACAGTGTGTGACTTTATCCTATTTATTCTTGTACCTCCATTCTCAGAGATGGATCATCTTTATTTAAGGCCAATCTTGCTCTCTATAATAATTAGATAAAATACTATGATGCCATTTGCCCATAGCTCTTATTTTGCCAGGCTCAACTATCTCTACTCTTTTGGCCTCTTCTGAAACATCTTTTCCAACATTTTCGTTCTTCTTCTGAAAGTTCCGATAATCATAAGATCATAAAATTATAGCCGGAAGGAACATCAAAGGTCATCTTGTTCAACCCTTTTGTTTTACAGATGAAGAAACAAATAGTCAGATGTACATTTTCCCCCTTTGGCCACTCTGCAATACAACCCAAACTGGCTGCCTTGCCTTTCCTCACACAAGACACTCCATCTCCCATCTCAATACCTTGGCCTTTATTGTTAGTTATTTTCAATCCTTTTTGACCCCATAGACTACACTGTCTATGAGTCTTTCTTGGCAAAGATAAGGAAATGGTTTGCCACTTCATTTTTCCAGTGGATTAAGGCTAACAGAGACTAAGTGACTTGCCCAGGGTCACACACCTAGTAAACTTTGAGGCTGGATTTGGATCAAGGCTTCCTGATTCCAGGTCCAGCACTCTAACTGCTGAACCATCCAACTGCCTTTCCCATTTTAACATCTTTGCCTTAGTAGTGCTCTATGCTTGGAATTTACTTTTTCCCACCTTTACAGCTTAGATTCCATTGCTTTCTTCTAGATTTAACTTAAGTTCCACTTTCTGCATGAAGTCATTCTTGTTCTCCCCTGACTCTAAAGGCCCTCTGAAAATTTATTTGTATTTGCTTTCTATCATATCTGCATTTACTAATTATATTTTTTTTATCCCCAGAACTTAGCACAATACTTGGCATATAATAGGTGCTTGGTGACTATTTCTTTATTAAGTGCTAAATACATAATGAGTGTTAAATAGATAGTAAGATATTCACTGGTTCACTTAGTGAAAATTTGACGTCAGAGGACCTGGGTTAGAATCCTGGTTCTGTCATTAGTTAGTCATTAGTTATGAACAGCATAAGGTAAATTTCTTCTGCACTCTACACCTCCGTTTTCTTATCTGTAAAATTAAGAGACTTGAACTAGATGGTCTCTAGTTTCTTCAAGTCCTAGAGCCTATGATCCCAAGTAGAATTCCTTTGGAATCTGCATTATCCCCTGAGGTGAATACCTGGCCTTGAAGCCAGGAATTGTAGGTTAATAGATTCACCAGATCATAGACTTAGAACTGGGAAGATTTGTTATTGTGTTTGTCGTTCGTTTTCAAAGACGACCATGACATCAAGATGATGACATGACTTGCAGCTGATTTTGATTTGAGAGAGGGAGGGCTGGGCAAGGTCACCAAGCTCACTTTCTCCTCCAGAGTCACCTGGGGCCGGCGGCCTGATAATCAGGATAACTGGAGATGGGACCTTGACTATTTTAGGTTAAGGTCTTATCAAATTCTCACTTTGAGTGAGATACACCCATTCA
Source organism: Potorous gilbertii (assembly GCA_028658325.1). Taxonomy (NCBI): domain Eukaryota; kingdom Metazoa; phylum Chordata; class Mammalia; order Diprotodontia; family Potoroidae; genus Potorous; species Potorous gilbertii. The sequence continues at coordinate 448,425,986 of CM053771.1, read as the reverse complement.
ATGAACAGGCCTCTTTAAGTAGTTACTCAAGGGATGGCCCCTTTTAATGATAGAAGAAAAAAAACAGAAACCAAGAAATTAACTGGGAGGGGAAACCCTCAGGGTTCCTAATGCGGAGATTTAGAGAAGGGACTATAGAGGCCCTCTAATTGAATTCCTAATTTTTCAGATGAAGAAACTGAGACCCTGATAAGTGACTTTCTAAGGTCACACAGAAACTAAGTAGAAGAGATGGAATTTGTTCTCAGGTCCTTTGGGTCTTCATTCACCACTCTTCCCAGTGTATCACACTGTTTCTTATCCTAGCTGTCCCACAAAGATAGTCATGGGCAACTCATTTAACCTCCCTGTGTTTTAATGTTCTTAGCAGTAAGTTATCCTCTCTTTTAAGGGGAGTGGTAGGGTTTTGTAAAGATTAAATGAAATTACATATCCATGTGTTTCGAAAAGAAAGTAAATACTTTGCAGATACCAGGTAACTGATAATGACGATGTTGATATTGATGATTAGAAGGAGAAGGGGGAGAAGGAGGAGGGGGAGAAAGGGAATAAGGAAGAGGACGATAATGATGAATATGATGATGATGAAAGAGAAAAAAATGTCATGAGTGTACTAAATAGCATCTACCAGGTTTGAAACATAGATACAACTTCCTGAAGTTCCTGCCTTAAAACCTAGGTAAAGGCAATGGAATGATAGCACCAGAATTTATTTGTTATAGAGCAAAAAAATGATAATATTAGTGTCACTTTCCTTGTACCTTATCACCTCTTCCACTGTATATATTACATGGCTGATATGTTTAATTAAATATTAATTTACTTTCTTACAATTGCCTTAACATGCTTCATTAACTGCTGTGAAATTGAGAGGGATTCCCATAAAATTACTGTCAATTGGTTGTTCATTTCCTGAAGGACTCAGGGAATTTAACTATAGGAAAGGACATATTACTGGCAAATCATAGACTCATACATTTAGACCTAGGAAGGAAGGACCTTAGCAGCCATCTGGCCCAACCTCCTCATTTTTGCAGATGAGGAACTTTGACCTCAGAGCTTTTCTGTCAGACACCTGACACCTGTTCCCATTAAATTCCTTTTACCCTTGATTTAAGAAATGTGGTTTTCTCCTGTAGACTGCTAAACTCTGGCAGCCCCAAGCTTCTCAATGAGTTCCCAGAGTATACATACTTGTGGGTGCTGGTAGAGATCTTAGGACCATTCCACAGAAGCCAGGGTAGACCTGGAGCCATTTTTTTCCCTATCTTCAGTACATGTTAGCTCCCAGTCTTGGGAACCCCAGAAGACCAGATGGATTCTGGGCCTCCCCTAAGAATCTTTGACTAGCTCCAAGGAACTCTGAAATTTTAATTCAGTCTAGAATTCCAACCCATCAATCCGGCAGTAAGCTTTTTTACACACCTCCTATGTGTCAGGCATTATGCTAGAACCAAGTTATACAAAAACAAATATGAATTCCTTCATAAAAGGCACTAATATCCTGTTAGGGAAGACCATATGTATGTATACACATATGTACATATATTCATATATGTGTATATAGATAAATATAGATATGCACCTATAAATAATACAAAATATGGCAAAATACATGCAACATAATGGGAAGGAGTATACTAAAAGCTGTGAATAATAGGTAAGACTTCATGGAGAAGGTAGTAATTGAACTGAGTTTGCAAAGAAATCAGAGGTGGAGGTGAAGGAGTATATTCCGGACATGGGGAAGGAAAGGAAACAAGTATTTATGAAGCACTTCCTCTGGGACAAGCACTGGTGGTACAGTGCATAGACCACCAGACTTAGAACCAGGAAGACTCATCTTCCTGAGTTCAAATCCATCTTCAGACTCTAACTAGCTGTGTGATCCTGATAACTCACTTAATCCTGTTTGCATCAGTTTCCTCATCTGTAAAATCAGTGAGAGAAGGAAAATGGTAAAGCACTCCAATATCTCTGTCAAGAAAACCCCAAATAAGGCCATGAAGAATCAGACAAGAAAGGACTCAACAGTAACACCACAAATATTAGCACATTCGATCTACACAATGACTCTGTGAAATAGGTACTGCTGTTATCTCCATTTTAGAGTTGAGCAAATTGAAGTGGAAAAAAGTTAAGTGACTTACCCAGGGTCATGGGGGAATCTAGTGTATATTGTGTATGATGAATAGCCAGAAAGCCAATTCAACAAGAAGCAGGTGGTTACCTTCTCTACAAGATAATCTTAGAGAGTTGGTTAAAATGCTAAGATAGTGAACGAGTCATAGTCAATATATGTCAGAAGTGGACCATGAATCCATGGCTGAGACCTAGAAGACCAGAAAGACCTAGAAGCATACCTCATAGACTTCACTGCTACAAGATCTCAGATAAATAACTATCTCTCTTAAGTGTAGCTCCCATTGCATCCTGGGCCATCTCCAATCATCCTGGTGAAGATCAGGCCACTGGATTCAGACAGCTCCAGAGGAGAAGTGAGGCTTGCACAGTCCTTCTTCACTCAAAACAAAGTCAAGTGCAAGTCATGTCATCACTTCTCTGATGGCATAGTCTTCTTTGGCAGTGAAGGAAGAACACAACAGTTCCTCATCTGTAAAATGAAAGGACTATGGGCTAGATGATCCCAAAGGTCATTTCCAACCATAAACCTACATTTCTCTGACTTTCACATGTGTACATTTTATCTTCCCCTTTTGAATGACATCTTCTTAAGGGTAAGGACTATTTGACTTTTGTCTTTGTAGCTCTAGCGTCTCATATATGTCAAGGGCTTAATCAATAGTTGGTGATCGGTAACTGACTATGAAAGGGAGCTGGAAATGAAAATTGATGTTAGGTTATGAAGTACTTTAAATGCCAAATAGAAGTTTGTTCTTAAACCCCAAGGGCTCTGAGAATCTTTGAGCCTGATCTGAATTTAAAGAAAATTTCTCACACAGTACCAGTGGATCAGGAGAGATCTTTTCTACATATCCACATCGACCAGGTAAGTACTTGGAGTGACTTGGAATTTGTCCTGTAGTCAAACTTAGACTTTTATAAACATAGGTTATATAAACAAGGGACTTTAGACGCCATTTAGTTCAACCTCAAATTTTTAAGATGAGGAACTGAATCCAAGAGAGATAAACGGTTTGTCTATGGTCACACAGCTTGTGAATGCTTGAGATGGAATTTGAATTCAGGTCTTCCTGACTCCAACACTCTTCTCTATTAGATGTGTATATACATATACACATTCATACATACATATTTATACACACATATGCACATATGTGTAAATATAAATGTGTGTATATATGTGTGAATATGTGTGTGATATTATGATACATACAGAGTGAAGATGGTCATTAGGAGAACCACTTGACCATGAAAATTTTGGCAAAAACCAGGCATTCCAAGGACTAATAATTATTTACACCATTTATTCTCTATTTTTATTAAGTAATAACAATATTATTAATTAATTATATTTTTAAAAAATCCAGCCCAGAGATTACATTGGCAGAGGGAAATTGCAGATTTACACTGAGATTACATTGGCAGAGGAAACTCCCTTTACCAATGCTTATCAGCACCTTTTTGGCAACTCGTAGTCTTAAGAGAGGTTACATTTGACCAGTCACACAATTCATGTGTGTCAGAAGTAGAAGGTGATCCTGCCTCTTTTTCCTGGCTCTGAAATGAGTTCTGTAATGATTTAACCCATACGGTCTCTCTTTATATGAACAACCAAGTTACAAACTTGTTAAAAAACTTCTTAGAATTTTCATAAACTGTTAGTTTCTTCTAAATTGTTCCAGAATTTGTATAGCTATCGTAAAATGAAGCTTCTACGTGGAAATTCCACTCTCCCAACAGAATAATTTGGGTCTGTGTAAATCTCTTTTTTTTCTCCCGCTGTTCTAATCCTAGGCTAAGAATCCCTGTGGCTAGCTTTGCTCCAAATGAACAAGTCATGATGTTGCTAATCTAAGTTGCTAAGCTCCCATCCCTGTCAATATTGCATCTATAATGTTCAAACTCTCAAGTCTAATGAAGCATAGAGCTGCTCTGCATGGGGAAGCCTTCACTACAATTAACAGCTTAATCCTCTGCCTTCAGCTTCACTGGAGCTAAGCCCTAATCATCAGAACTATTATTTCCCCCTCATCCATTTACCACTTCACCCTTCAATTATAAAAAAACCTGGCCACTACGAGCTAAAAACAAAGAGCCATAGAGGTCTCAGCAGCACTTTTAGACCAGGCCAAGCTTGGGAGTAACCGAAGAGGCTTTAAATCAGGACCTACATATTGAAACGATGAACCTGGGTCACTTAGACCTCACTTTCACAATATTAATTATAGAGAAAAAATTGATATAAGAGTTATCCTTATGGAAACACATGCAAAAAGGCTTGGTTCCTAAAGTGCTAAACGTATTGCATTACGTGTATTTTCATTTTATAGGGTGGTTCCATGGCATGGAACATTAAAAGGTGTGTTATAGTGAGGCTCTGATGTATGTTTTTTACAAAATAATATGCACATTTTTACCTTATAATTCAGTAAACCTTAATCTAGGAGGAAAGAGGGTGGTACAATGGAAATGCACTGGACATTGAACCAAAGGAAATCAAAGGACCTGAGTTCAAATCCCAGCTCTGTTACTTGGTGCCTGTGTGATCTTGGGTAAGTCATTTAATTTCTCTGGGCCTCAGTTTGTTCATCTGTAAAATGATAGTGTTGAAATAGAAGTCCCTTCTAATTCCGTGATCCTATGGTCCTATGTGACCTCCAGCAGGGTGAGCCAGAGAAACTGTAATGGGGTGACAAGTCAGAGCTCTCACATCTACATCAGATCTTCACATGGCACTCTAAAGTCTAACATGCCCATTACCAAGAAGAGTCCCTTGGAATTTGGAAATGGCCATCAATGCTTCCTACCTATAACTAGGATGGAAGGTAGCTGCCTCTTTCTTGGGAAAATACTAGTGTCGCAGCAGTTGTAAGAACTAGTATTACACCCCCTTCTATGTTGATTATGAAAAGCCCAGTCCCATCTGCAGCTCTTTCACAAGTACTGAAAAGATGTGAATTTGAAATAGAAAACACTAGGAAAAGTCTCTTCAGTATCCATTACATGGAAAAGCTCAGCCCTCCACAATCTAATGGGATCTCATGACCAGGCTCCCCTACCCCCAGCCCTCGTTGACAAATGTGTGGTTTCCTTTTAAAGCCAATACTCTGGAGTTCAGGTTCAAAGACAATAGAGCTAGTCCTTCACATCCCCAGCAGAGCAGAATCCAAAGCTTTGTATTCCACAGTTGGGTTGTGTGCCTAGCTGTAGAAAAGGAAGAATTAAATGACTGGTCATGAGACGGTCATTTTGTTTCAGGAGTTGATAGAGAATGTCAAGAGAAGAACTTAGTTTAGAATGTAGATTCATCTGAATATGTATTGTAAAGCTCCCAGTACAGCAAGAGTACTTAACTTCAGTTTTAAGAATTTGTGTTTTTTATAACATTTTGATAATTGAATTTCAATACAATTGGTTTCCTTTGCAATACTACATATTTTATTTTGTGGATTTAAAATACTATTCTAAGAAGGAATCCACTGGCTGCCAAAGGGGTTCATGACATATAAAAGATTAAGCTCCCCTGATAGAGGAAGCAACTGGGGAAACACAGGGTCTTAAAATAATCTTGCTGCAACACTTTTATTCGGGAGGAATGCCTCCCACTTTCTCATCCCTAATAATTAGGATTAGATTGGTGCTACATAATCTAGAAAAATTATTAAGACCCAGAATTGACCTCCATGGGATATGAGTAGGACTGGGTGAGATCAAACAATGATGGAAAGACTCCTGTGAAGTCACTGTATATTCCAAAGAAGACATAAAGTGATAGGCATCTAGGGAATATACATTCCTCTCCTGATAGAGGAGGGGCTCTTCATTCCTCTATAAAGATGGAGCATAGGATAGTTTCTTCTCTTCTGCAAAAGGCTATCAATATATGTATAACCTGTATCAGATTACTTACTGTCTCACAGAAGGAAAAGGAGTGGGAGATAAAGATTGAATTTGGAATTCAAAACTTAAAAAAAGAATGCTAAAAAGTATTTTTACATGTAATTGGGGAAAAATAAAATATTATTTAAAACAAAAAGAGGCTACCAATATAATGCCTTCTGGCACATAAAGGCAGAAAATTTGAGACCAAGTGATTCCTGACTGTGACACTTACAAAGCTGTAAGACCTTGGGCAAGTCATTTAGTTCTTGACCTCTGGTTCTTTATCAATAAAATGGAAGCAATAATTCTCACAATGCCTGTCTAACAACATTGTCTATCATGGAGGAAGATATTTGTCACCTTTAAAGAATGATATTAGTGTGTCATTAAGATTGTTATATTTTGTCTACTGGTATATTTAGAAAATGTCTTCCTCCTTCTCCCACCCCATTACTAAAAGTACAGGAACCAACTTTCTAACTTTCTAGTGGAGCTCACTGGTGAAGTGTATAGAACACTGGACTTGAGTCAGAAAGACTGAGTTCAAATACAGCCTCAGATGCTTATTAGCAGTGAAGCCTTAAGCAAATCATTTAACTTTTGTCTGCCTCAGTTTCCTCATCTGTAAAATGGGAATTGTAATAGTACCTCCCTCCCAGGGTTGTTATGAGGTTAAGATGAGATAGCATTTGTAAAGTGTTTTACAAACCTTAAAGCAATGCATAAATACTAGCTGGCTATTACTTAGGTATGTAGTGATAATTGTTATCAAAATTATCAAAAATTACATGAAATATAATCTATATCCAATTGATTACTATCTCAAGAAGAGGTGGAGGATAAAGAGAGGGAGAAAATTTGGAATCAAAATTGTATTAAAAAAATCAATATTAAAAATTGTCTTTACATGTAATTGGAAAAAATAAAATACTATTAAAAGAGAGAAAAATATATGAAGACAAAAATTTATAGTCTACACCTTTCTTAAGATGAATCTGATGATAGAATGGAGGTAGTGTGGCCAGTGGATAAAGCACTGGATAAGGAGCTGGAAGGCTTAGATATAATTCCTCATCTTGCCATTGACCTGTGAGTGATTTAATTAGGCCAAGTCTCTAGAAAGGGAGACGGTAATGGTGGTTTTAATCTAAACAGAATTGAATATCCATCCAACAATTTAGATCAAATTAACACACCCTTTAGGGTGAATTTGGTGTGATCTCACATTGAAATGAACAGTTCACTGATAACAAAAGCAAAGCATACATGTTGTTGAATATCAACATACGGGAGACCTGCTCATGGTCTCTCCGAAGCTCTGTTTGGTGACTAGATCATGACTGCACAAACCTTTGTTCGTCTCACATACAGTCATCCCACAGATGTGTCATGGCACATGGTAATAAAGGAACCATTATGATGGACCCACTGTCAGAGTTACAATAATCAATCAATAAGCCTACCTATTAAGAACCTACTACAAGCCAGGTACAATTCTAAATTCTAGGAATATGAAGACACAAACTGTGCTTACCCTCAAGGAGCCTGCATGCTGGAAGGAGAGATAATATGTACAAAAATTAAGTAAATGTCATATGTAACCGTGGTTACCAAACTGGCTACCTTAGGATCAATTCAGTTTTTACTGTCATGATGACTAGATGAAATTCAGTAAGTCATGATTCATATCACCCTTAGCCATTATGTTAACATAGGAAAGTAAATTGACCCCAAATGGGGCCCTGTATTGACAGAGAGTCATATAATCTTGGTATCAAAAGGGACTCGAGAGGCAATCTACTCTAACTTCCTGACTGATGTCTTTAATTTTCTTCCTATTAATGCTGGTTTCCATTTGGATACCCTATGCACATTGCATAATTTCTCAGGAAAACTGCCAAGAGTCAGAAATATATACAATATAATACAATGCAATACAATTTAATATTATACTATGCTATAGTATTAAATATCATGCTATGTCATATATCATATTATATTGTATTGTAAATATTGGCATAGGAAATACGTATCTGTGTGTCAGTTACATATTAGACAAAGATTTGTATTAGCCATTATCTACTCACTTAAATGGATTTTCAGAGAGGTCATGAGCAGATCTTTCCTATATTTTTATATTATATTTACATAAGTATATATGTATGTGTGTATACATATATATATATAATATACGTATGTATGCATTTGAAGTAATTCTAAAGATAAACCAGGTCAAAACCTTTGTTTTATAAATGAACACATGGTGTGCAACTCCCAAATTTGTCCTTTTAAAGGAATTTTATCAGATGAGAAACCTTGCAAAGCCTTTACCGTTACCTGTTTTGTCTCATCTCTTCCGGCTCTCCTTGACATTGCTGTATTTCGTGAAAGCCCAACTAGAGGAAACCCGTTAAACAACTTTTTCCTTCCTATGCTCCTAGAAGAGCTAATGAATTGAGAATGACCACAAAACAGAGGAGTGTCTCTTTGCCTTAGTTCACAGTAGGAATAGACACAAAACGCAGGTGTGTTCTTTGAATTCTAAAGACCCCATTTTCCCTGAGATACACTATCCTTTTTTGAACCTAAAGGTTTTCCAGTCTTTAGGTTCAATACATTTGTTCCTCGATGCACTGAGACCTAGTTGGGACTGAATAGGGCTTTTATTAAATGGACGGAGAGGGTGTCATAGTCAAGAAATTTGCACGGTACCTTAATTTATAGAGGAAGAGGTTCTGTGTAACATAACCAGGGTGAACAGCAGTTTCCACTTTAACTGAATAAAATATTTTTATGTTTTATCACACTAGTTTGCAACCACAAAAGCTTTACCTACTTTTTAAGAGGAGCTGTGAACTGTCAGAGTACATTATTGGGAATGAAGCGTGACAGCTCTAAGCTTGAAAGTAAAATACATTTTATTGTTTAAAAGCATTTCTTCACTACTTCTCCCTCTCCCTCCTTAATCCCCTTTCCCACCACCCTTTCTGTTTGCACACATGAATATCTGTTTTCTGACTTTCTCAATGAGCGTTCTAAAAGGTCTTGGTCATTACAAGATTACACCAGGTAGGGAAAAAGTCCTAAAGAAGGCTTTGGCTATTTTTTTTTCTGTCCAGGAATAGGATGAATGAGGACATGGAATGATTTGTTTGTATTGTGTCAAATTAATTCAATCCAAGTCCATACGTATCTAAGTGCCTACTATGTGCATAGACATTGGATACAAAGACTCAAAGTACTAACAAGGATGTTCAGATATCTTTCCACTTCCTCTGTCTTAGCAGAAGTTGACATCATCATCCTTTGGATTAAATGTGTCACACGCACACACAAAACACACAATATGCAACATTATCTCAGTGCTAAAGTCTCCTTAAATAGGGTTCTCTATTGTGCAGTAACAAGCAATATTACATGCTAAGGTAATTTCTTCATCAGATCCTACTCTCTTGCTCCATCTAGCCTTCTAATCCTGGATTCTGATTCTTCTGATGTATATCTGAACTCCTTTACAAAGAAAATCTTTTCTTTTTTAATAGAATAAATATTTTTCTTAAGCTTTCTAGGGCATATATATTAACTATCTCTTTTAAAAATATTTTCATGACAAATATATTAGTAAATTCTGAAAGTTGAAGATTTTTCTGGCAAGTGGGTTTTGTTTTGTCTTCTTTTCAAGGAATTCCTTGTTACTTTCTTTTTACCTCAATGTCACTATGTTTTAAAGGCTCCAGGATTACATTGAGGGTGTACACTGCAGACTGAAAATAAAAAAAAAATGACTTAACAAATGAAAATCTTTTGTTGTTAATGACATTCTATAATGGAAGCCTAATCTCCTACTGTATATTATCATCTGGCAAACTAGTTACACATTTAATAAGGTTTTGCTGTATAAATTATAAATGAAATAAACAATTCTGTCACCATGGTGTGCAATGAATACACCACATGTTATATGTAAATATATTAGTCATTTGCCTTTTGTTTATGTGTCACTGAAATCCATTTTCTTTATGGTGTATATACTATTCCCTGTGGGTTCTCACCAAAGTCATTGCAACTATTCACATACCAGCTTTTTAAAGTGGAATTATGTAGTTATTGTCCTTTTCCTGCCCAGTTTTAATAACACCTGCTTTTGTGCCAGTTTCATTTACTGCTGCAAATTCTAATTCAACAGAGAACAACTACAACCAGCAACAACAACAAAAAAAAAACAAACAAAAATACCCAGCCACCCCAACGGCAACATGACTACCAGAAAGGATCTGGGTGATTTATTGCTACAATAGAGAAAACATATTGAAGCAATTTTTATTCTCATTATTTTTTCCCAAAATTAAAATACGACCCATAAAGCAAGAGTACATATTTTCACCCCCACCAAACCTTCCTTTCCTTTAATGAGATAATCTGTTTTTTAAAGAGTGAACAGTTCAGTCTTCCTTTCAAGTGGTGGCATTTTTATTTTACACAGAGACTTATAAATGCAAGAAGGATGCAAATGGGAGCCCTTTCAATGGCAAACCACAGCGTGACAGCTGTGGACGGGTTAGGGACAAAAGCATCGACTGCTTCGGGAAAATGATGGCTGGAGTATCTACATCCCAATCAATAATCTGGCATGTGGAGGTCAATCACTGCACGGCCACATTCAGTTCCAGCCAGTCAAGGATTATTAGTTTGACACCCAGGGGCAATCTCATTCTGCCGCAGAGAGTTGAGAGGCAGACAGTGCTGGGTGTCTTCAAACCCTAATGGAAGAAGCCACATTAGGCAACTCAAAAGTCTAACCATTTAGAATAACGGCTGCATCAGACAGATGTTTTCAGAGTGGCTCATTATTTATCCGGAGGGTCATTCAACGTTTTCTCCAGGCTGAGGTATTCTTCTCCCTTGAAGTTTTCTCTAAGGTCAATTAGGTCTTTATTCTAAGAGATTCCCCAAAGGCTATTAGGTCTCCACCCCACATTTCCCTTCTCAACCCTATTAGTTGCTATTTTGCTTTATTTTGTTTGGGGAAGAAAGGGGAGCAAAGCAGAATGTCCATATATTGGATTACTTGCAGTGAGTTCTGTTCAAGGAGGAAAACCCTCCTGGCAAAGAGAGAGGTTAGAGGTGTGATCAGCAAAGTCATCTCAAGGCCCCTAAGACTGCAAAGAGGGCAATAGAATTAACACAGGAGATGGTCTTTCTATTTCATGTGTCTGCCCTGTATCTGTAGTCCGTATCCTCCCTAATGCACTTATACACTTGGAGGCTAATTCACAGACAGCATCTAATGGAAAAGGAGTTGGTGGGAAAAGTAATCGGACAGAGTGTATGGAACAGGATTCTGTCTAGCAGTTATTTCACAGGCAATGTTTTACTGTTTCTCCTAGATGGCACGCCATAGAGTATAATAAATTTCAGTTTGTTTATATTCTGTGTCTGTATTTGCACTTTGGTGATTATGTTTGAATTCATGCAAGATCTTTTTTTTTAAGAACTTGAGCATAATCTTCTCATTAATCCTGTCCTGTTTGTCTGTTATTAATAGGCCACTGTACAATGTATTCTGCTGCAAAACTCCACCAGGCATGACTAATTCAGATAATTAATTTGCTAGAACATTAACACCATCAAATGAGCCTGCTAAACCGGTAAATTTAAAGTAAATTAAACTTAATTTGCAGGTTACTGCAATTAAGTCTGCCTTGTCTTTCTGAGGGATTTCAACATCCTCAGTATTTAAGAGGCAATCATAATGCATGCAAGTGGGCGGGCTTTTTGGCTAATTAACACGAGAGTCTAATCTGCTTCTCAATTAGGGTAGATGTTTATAATGTGTTGGTGACAGTGTTGCAATTCAGTACAGCATAACAGGGAGTGCATGGCATAATTATAGCTGAAAAGGAAAGCTCATGCCGGGCCTGTTTAGGGGTTAATGAGACATTGGCAGCTTCCAGCTGAGGAGATCGAGCTAGTTTAGTGTAGCTTCAAGAGGAAACCACCCATAGGGGTTTCCTTTGAACTGTCAAAAGGTCCCCTTGTTCTGGGTGGCTTATGTTTCATTTGTCTGAGTGGCATATCAAAAATGGATGAGCTGCCAGCAGCAGTCCTCATGACATTAATTCACCAATTGTGTTTCTAATAGTTTTATCCTTAAATAAATTTAGGTGATGCGAATGGTGAGGGAAACCAAGGTTCTGAAAACAATGAGCAGGGCGCCACAGTTCGAAGGGAGTGTATACAGGCGAGGACAGTGCCCAGGCAGCAAATGTTAATGATGCTGATGACCTACACTGTGGGTTATTAGCAGGGGAAAGACAAAGAAGTATTGTGCTGGTGTCCTCTGCAGAGGAATATTCACTCCAACAATGATAAAGACATGGCATTCATCATAGCTTTGCTTACCTTGGCTTGGAAAGCATAATGTGCAAGAAAGCGACCCTCATGCCCACGGTTCAAGATGCTGTGCTTCTGACAGACAATCACAGAGATCTGCAGCTACCTTTCCAAATGGGCCACATATACCCCAGGAGACTTGGACTTGTGAGAAGTGGGGTCCAAGGAGAGAAGAAGGAACTTAGAAGAACATCCTTGATTCTGACATGCAGTTCTATACTCTCAGTGGTAAGAGTACTCTCCCTACTGGAGTTGTTTACCACCCCTCTATTTTATATCCTCTGTGATTCTTATCCACATTTTCCCAGAAATTCTCCATAAAGGAGCTACAGAAGAGATTAAAGAGTCCTCTTCTAGTACTTTTTAATATTTTGTGGATATGAAGGACCAAGGCTCTACATGAATAAAAACATGAATGAATGAATGGGAAAAGGCATTTACTAAGCCCCTGTAAAATACTGTTCCAAGTGTCAAAAGAAGACAAAAGAAGCTGAGTTCTTGAAGAAAGAGACAATACATATAAAGAAATTGGTCAAAAGTGAGGCAGGAATTTCCCTGAAGTAGCTTACATGATAGGAGAAGAAAACACATATGGGTAGAATCTTAGCCAAGGAAAGAAATTTTGATTCAGAGAGTTGCAGGGATCATGAGTTGATCCACACAACTGCTAACTGATGCTCCATTTCCAGAAGCAATGGCAGTATTGATTTTATTAGTCTGCCTAAGAGTAACAGGTGGAAAGTGGGAGCTGAGTCATGGTATGCCAGGGGTGGAAGGACAGAGAGCAAGATAGTTTGGTGAATGGCTAGATGATGACTTTTCATTTACTTCCATCTTGCTGGTAATATACTACAGCCCACTTTTACCCACCATGTGTTTTTACCACCATGGCCCCTGGGGTCATGTGCCTTTTGTCCCCTTAGATGCTGTGATGTTCTATGATTCACCACCCTAGAGTATCACAAGGTGAGTATTGTGGGGTGTTGTTTGTAAGTTTTGTTTTAGATGGGCTATCTGTATCAGGGAACGCTCTGGGATCATTCCAGTTATTACACAATTTCTCACATATAATCTAGTCAACTCTCATCCTCTTTTTGGGTCTTCTTCATACCCAGTCCTAGCACATGCACTGTATGTGTGTGTGTACACACATGTATATATATGTATACATGTATACATACATACATATATGTGTATACACATATATAATCTGACCAACTCAAGAGTTTATCAAACTGCTTGGAGTAATCTGGATAATATAAATCTTTATCTGATTTGTTTTTTCTGGAAGGATAGCTAGACCAATCTTTTTTCAAGTGACTGTGGCTCTCATTAAGAAATCTCTGTAGTATCCCAGGGTTTTATGTAACAACACTCTGTTGTCTATGAACAGAAGCATCTAAAGAACTGGCTCATCAATTAGGTATCCATCTTCTATCTGGAGTCCTGCAAGGAGCTGACATTCTAGTAGGGAGAGACAACATATATAGAGGGCGTGGTGAAAAGTGAGTCAGTGTTTGCCCTGAAGCAGTTTATATTCTAGCGGGAAAGTCTTAGCCAGGGACATATTCCATGACCAGCTTAGGTTACCATAGGTAACCATATGTCTCTTTATTTTAAGTCCAATATTCAGATGATCCCTGAACAAATTCAGCTTCATAGTTGTATCTAGTATAGGATCTTATATAGTTTCTAGCATATAAATGGGAAACAATTTGAAGCCTTCAATTATAGACCTTCAAGCCTAAATTTTGTTCTACAGAAAATCAAATGCTTTTTAAAATAAATCAATAAACAATAGACACAATGTCTTATACTCTCTGTACTTCTCAGTCATTTGTATAACTAGAAAATTTTCTAGAAAATTTCCTGGAAAAGCCAACCTGAACCCTTCTCATGTTTTGTTTTGTTTTTTAATCAGGAGTAACTTCAATGCATGCATAGACCATTCTGATAGAGATTTTTGACATATAGGAAAAGAAGTACTTGAATTTATTTGGTATTTCCTTCTTGGGTTCTTTTTCGGGATGGATTTTTCTCCTGCCCCCTTTTTCAAAGTATCCCAAGTTTTATTTTCAAACATCTTTTCAACTGTTCTTCCTTTCACATCTCTTTTATCAGTGAGTGTAAAGGTGTGTGTTAACTTAGTTTGGAGAATCCTACAAAGCTCTTCACCAAATCTCTCTACTTTTTCATCTCTCCAAGATTCTAATATATAAACTACTGTTGTTCTTGATTAACTGTTTCTTCATACTCACTGGGAATATCATGCTCAAAGCATTATGTTCAAATGCTCCAGTGTTTCTTGCTGCCTTTGGGCATGTGGTGAAACTGACTGTCACTGCCTTTATTTACCTCTCTGTGGAAGACCTGTGAGTCATCTTTCTATTAAGGTTCAACTGTCTATTTGTCTTCTCATTTTATTTATGGGGAGAACGTTAATGAGGAGGAATGTGATTCTGTTACTCCAGTAATATATCAGCTCACACTCACGATTGGATGAAAATCACACATTCAAGGGTAACAGTAATTATGTAATCTGTGCATGTGTGTTTGTTCTTCGTTGCCAAAGGAGACCAGGCCATCTGAGAAATAGTGACATGACTTGCACTTGACTTTGTTTTGAGTGAGGGAGGGCTGTGCAGGTCACCATCCTCACTTCTCCTCCAGAGTCATCTGAATCCAGTGACCAGATATTCATCAGGATGACTGGAGATGACCCAGGATGAGGCAACTGAGGTTAAGTGACTTGCCCAAGGTCACACAGCTTGTGAGTGTCAAGTGTCTGAGGTAAGATTTGAACTCAGGTCCTCCTGACTCCTGCACTGGTACTCTACCCACTGCACCACCTAGCTGCTCCCCAATTATGTAATCTAAGAACTAGTTGAATCTTAGCACCCTCTGCCTCCTTTCCTGCCATTCCATCTGCTCAGGAGTAAAAGCTATTTTGCATTTTTATTTGTTTCATAAGTTACCCATGGCTGATAAATTTATCACCTTGTGGTCAACTTTCTGATAAAGAAAACCTCCACACTCAGCTAGGCTGGTCCTTGATCTATGGGAAATCTCCTACTCACAGCTTTTCATGCTTGGTAAAACCTACCGAAATTTGAATTCTATTAACTCAGTCTGGGTCAATTGTATAATACAGTGAGGTATTAGAATAGACCTTTTGGAATGGTATAGAGTAATAGTTTACAGAATTTCAATGTGAATAATTTTGATAATGCCAAGCAATCATTGATATTCTTGAATTCATATTCTTGAATGTTGATCTGAATTAAACCACATATTTTGAATTTGGTTACCACTTTGGAGTAAAAGATATCAGTGATTTATCAAAATATTTAAAAGAACAGTACATATAAAGATAACTAACTTAATTGACCAATTTTGTAGATAACTGCTGTAGATGGGACTTTAAAAGAGAAAACTTAACTATCTCTTATAAGGGTCATTCCATAATACTTTCCAAAAATATGCATTTCTGTTGAATCTTTGACAAAATGCTCTGACAAAATCCATTGTGAATAAGGAATGTGACTACAATTATAACTATAAGTATATATGTAGATATACGTATTACTCTGCAGTTATATATAATTATATAGTATAATATCCCATATAGTATAATACCCATATAATGTAATATCATTTCCTTTGCGGTATGTGTATGTATACACAAATATATACATATATATATTATAAACACATCATATAAAGTATATATTTTACATATATACCAATTATATCTGTTGTAACACTTCTGTTATCAATTGATGTCATGGTAGCACATCTGAACTAATAGCTAGTTCCTGCTCAGTCCATAAGAAAAATGTTTAAAAGAGTAGTCTTAGGAACGAGTCAGCACACACACAATTTATTTCCTGGACAAGATCAAACATAAACCATTTTTACTTTAATCATGCTATTTCTACAGCAGTTATGTAGTACTACTCTGTGTATGAATTGTTTGTGTATAGATAAATATACATAGTGTGGGAAGCTAGGTGGTGTAGTGGATAGAGTGCCAGTCCTGCAGTCAGGAACCTGAGTTCAAATTCAGTCTCAGACATTTACTAGCTTTATGACCCTAAGCAAGTCATTTACGCCTGTTTGCTCAGTTTCCTCATATGTAAAATGATATAGAGAAAGAAATGATAAACCATTCCAGTATCATTGCCAAGAAAACCCCAAATGGGATCATGGAGAGTTAGACACAACTGAAACAACTCAATAACAACAAAAATATATGTAGTTACCATTGAGTTATGAATATATCTCCATTGGAAAATCTTCAATTCTTCTGTGAATTAGAATGTAGTAATATTAATGAAGATGACACATATTTTGTAATATACAACATTAATTTCTTGAGGGGGGTCAGAAAGCTGAGTTCAGGTGCCATCCTCTTAGTAGTACTAACTATGAGACCACCAGGAAGTCATAACATCTCTGAGCTTTCATTTCCTCATATGCAAAATGAAAATGACCATCCTTACCTACCTCACAGAGTGACCATAGGAAAAACACTTGTAAACTATAAAGCACTCTCTATACTGATATAGTTATATCCTTATCTTTCCAATCACACATCACCAACAACTTATTAGACATTTCTATTTAAATGTCCCACAGGCATTTCAGTCAAACAGTCCAAGATAGAGTTCCTTTGCATAACAGCAAACCCTAACCCCAGCCCTCTTCCAAACTGCCCTATTTCTGTTAAAGAAGCTGCCATCTTTACATTCACCTATGGTTGAAACCTCAGTTATCCTTACTCTTTGTTTCCTTGCCTGCCCGCACACCCAGTTAAACAATTCTGCTTCCACAGTATCTCTTTCTCCCCATTGACACAAAAACGTTATTTCATGTTTTCATCAGGTTCTACTTCTACAATTGTAAATAGACTCCAAATTGGTTTCTCTGTCTCCAGAATCTCCCCTATCCCATCCACCCCCCACCAGAGCCAAACTCTCACTATGAAAGAAGTTTGAGATTTTCACTCACTTATTTTGAAACTTCAGTAACTTCCTAGCAAAGATAAAATACATTCCTCTAGAATGCAAAACTTGACCCAACCTAACTTTCCAGATAGTTCTTGTCTTATTCTCCCTCCTATACTAAATATTTCAGCTAACCTGGCCTACTTACATTTCCAATACATATCATTCCATCTCCTATCTTTAAGGTTTTGTATAAACTTCCCCTATTTCTTGAATTCTCTTCCTCCTCACCTCTCTCTACCTGTTGGAATTACTAATTCAGTTAAAAAATTAGTTCATTGACTTTTGGGGAGGGACAAGGTCAAAAGAGAGAATAGAATAAAGCAGGGACAGGGTAGGATGGAGGGACATATAGTTAATCTTCTACAACATGGCCATTATGGAAGTCTTTTGCATAAGTGCACATATACAGCCTATATTGATTTGCTTGCCTTCACAGTGAGGATGAGTGGGGAGGGAGGAAGGGAGAGAAGTTGGAATTCAAAGTATTAGGAGTGATTGTTGAGAATTGCTTTTGTGTACAACTGGGAAATAAGAAATACAGGTAATGGGGTATAGAAACCTATCTTGTCCTACAAGAAAAGAAAGAAGATGGGGATAAGGGAAGAGAGGGGTGTGATAGAAGGGAGGGCAGATTGGGGGAAGAGGTAATCAGAATATCAAGGTGTTAAGGGGTGGGGGAAGGGGAGAGATGAGGAGAAAATTTGGAACTCAAAATTTTGTGGAAATGAATATTGAAAACTAAAAATAAATAAATAAACATTGAAAGTAAAAAAAAAAATAGTTCATAGGCTACCTCCCAAATGAAATATTTATTTCCTGATTCCACTCAATTGTGAGATCTCCTCAAACTCATATTATTTTGTATCCATCTATCACTGGACATGTTATATTTCCCAAATAAAACATAAATACTTTAAGAGAAAGAATTGTTAATATTTTGTCTTTTTAATCCTAGAACCTACTATAAAACCTTATACATGGTAGGCATTTAATAACTGCTTGTTGAAAGTGAATGGAATTTTCACTAAGGGTCTCTTGTTTTCATCCTACTAGCAAAATAGAGCCCCTACAAGATATTTACAATATGGCCAAAAATGCTATCTGTCACAGAATGCATGCCATGGCATAACCTAAGCAGAAATCTAATCACCTGATACATTCATGCTGAATAAATTTTGTTTTGTATAAAAGATACAAGTTAAAAAGGTGGAAGAATTTCTTAATCTATGAACCAGTTAGCATGTCTATGCTGCTTCTCAGAGGCGCCTAAGGTAAAGCTTTGGTGCCCAGAGTCAGGAAGACGAAGATCTGAGTTAAAATCCACCCTCAGATACTTACTAGCTGGATGATACTGGACAAGTAAGAACTTCTGCCTGCCTCAGTTTCCTCACCTGAAAAATAACACCTACTTTCCAGAGTTGTTGTAAGTATCAAGTAAACTGGTATTTATAAATCACTTAACACAATGTTTGGTACAAAGTGTGAATTAGATGCTTAATAAATGTTTGCTTCCATCCTTCAAGGTGAAGAACTACCTGCCTAGTATTATACTTTAACCCCCTTCATGTACTTGACTACCTAGATATACTGGCCTACTAGCAGATCCTTTAAGACATGACAATATCCCAATTCTATGCTTTTTCATTGGCTTTTTCCTGTACCCAGAATGCTCTCCTTTTTCATGTTCTCCTCCTGGCATTCCTGACTGCCTTCAAGACTCAGGTCAAATTCCATCTTCTGAAAGATAAATTTCTTGCCGGGGAAGGGAACAGGAAAGACCTTTTACAGAAGGTAGGATATGAACAGAGTCTTTAAGGAAGTCATGGAAGCTAAAAGGAAGAAATAAGGAAGGATCGCATACTAGGCATAGAGCACAATTTGAGCACAGTCATGAAGTCAGGAAATAGTGCATCACTCAAGGAGCAACAAGCAGGTGATGCCTGGCTATGGCCAAAGTAATTCATTGCCAAACTTCTGTTATTGATTCCTTCTGGATTTAATTAGTTTGACCCTTGAATGACAATAAGTATTTTATCAGACCTATACTTCAAACCTTCCATCTTCATGGAATCTGGTAGCACTTTCATTACCATTAGCATAA
This sequence comes from Potorous gilbertii, assembly GCA_028658325.1. NCBI lineage: Eukaryota > Metazoa > Chordata > Mammalia > Diprotodontia > Potoroidae > Potorous > Potorous gilbertii. Next base: position 448,406,456 of record CM053771.1, on the reverse strand, counting down.
CCTTTGAGAATCTAGGGTCACTTTCACACCATGGTGAGATATCGGAGGAGGATATTTATGAAAGAATATAGATGTTAGCAATAATAGCTCTTGACTTAACTGGTTCCTGTCTGCCAGCACCCAAGTATAGTCATTATACATTATCTTTTGTATCTTGGTGCATATTTCATTTATGAGGGGGCAGCATGGGGTAAAGAGATGGCCTCAAATCCAGAAAGGACTGGGTTCAGTTCCCACTTCTGACATAGCCTGGACAGGTCACATAATCTCTTAGCCCTAGGAAATTCTTTAAGACTATAAGATGCAGTGCAAGTACTGACTTCTACATAAAATGTTTCCTCACTGGGTGCTATGCTAATAAAATCACAGTCCCTCTCTGTTGCCGCATCCCCAAACTAAGAGATAATGGACACAATTTCAAGAAATAGATTTAAGGGCAAGTAGAAATCTAAGGGTCTCATTCATGTTTCAGTAATGGTCTTTATTTTCTGTTAGCAAAGCACAGGCACAAAAATTTTTTCTTGAATCCAAATCATCATAAATTCAAGCCTACAAGTCCATGACTAATCTAATTGTAGGCAGAAGAGGATCATTTACTAATGGCCTCACTGAAGCTCTGTACTAAATGATTTTCTCAGAAAGCAATTGATGCCCCTAGAAAACTTTGAAAAATGTTCTAGTTAGAAACAACTTTGTCCATGTCATATAATTTCTGTTTTTATCTCCATCATTTTTATTCTTCAGGACATTTGGATGAAAATTTCATCTCTTTTGCTTGAGGGTTCATGTGCTCCAGCTTATTCCTCACCTGAAATCATGGGCTTATTGTGACAGTATAAGATGCCAAATTGGTTGTCAGGGAAATCGCTACATGGAACCCAACCCCCAGTCCTAGGCAAAAAGAAAAAGAAAAAAAAGAAGGCACTCTGATTTGCTTGTTAAACATAAGACCCATTTCTTCTCAGTACATTTAATACAGCATCATGATTTCTAGTTAGTTGCAAATCTCATGAATAGGAACTCTTGAAAAATACATCAATATCTTTAAAATAGGGAGATGGTACCTTAAGTAATTATTATATGTGCAGCATTTTCACAGGATCCAACGAAAAGTTCTGTAAAAATGCAAATACTTGTAGGTGGCTCCCCTTTGCATGTGGAGTAACAACAGTTCAATCAGTTTCAATGGAGAGATCCTGCACATGTGTAACACAAAACCCTGAGAAGACTGTCATGATAGATTGCTTCATCCGCTGCTAGTCATCCTCTCCTCCCCACTGCTTTTACAGAATACTCCACTCCTGTTCTCTACTCTTCTCATTGCTCTTGCCACTGCTCCTGCAGCAACTAGGGGGTACAATGAATTGTTCACTAGGTCCGGAATCAGGAAGACTTGAGTTTAAATCTTGCCTTAGACACTTACTAGCTCGGTGACTCTGGGTAAATCACTTAAATTTTTGTCTCACTTTCCTCACCTATTAAATGGGGGCAATGATAGCACCTACCTCCCAGGGTTGTTGTGAGGATGAAATTATTTTGGTATCCAATATTCTAATTCACCAAGCACACGGTGCCTTGCTCTTAGTAGGTGCTTAAGTTGTTTTCTTCCTTTCAATTTTGGTATCACTACGGCTGCCCATTGCTCAAGAGCACCCTTTATTTATCCCGTTTAAAAGTAAAAGCAATGGACTGAGAGCAGTAAGTCACTTAGGAGAGTAAAGTAGAGATTCATTCACTAACATATTGCCCTTTTTTACCTCTATTCCAGGAATGGAAGCACCACACTATGCATTTGGGACAAAATAGTTCAAGACTACCCTAAAAGTTATTCGTTACCTTTCATGACCTTAATTTTCATGGACAATTGTATTCTTAGAGGAACTTGTACTTTCTTACCATACCACTCTGAGAAGCAACTCCTAGAACATAAAGGTCTGTCTCTCAACTCCATACTATTTCATTGGCTCTGCCCTCTGTCTGCAATGTGCCTCCTCCCCTCTACCTTCTGGCTTCATTCAAGATTCAATTCACCTTCTACAGGAGTCCTTTCCCTGTTTCACCATTAGCTAATGCCTTTCTTCTAAGATTGTCTTTCACACACACAGTATATATCATGTATATACATAGTATTTGCATTTTTTTGCATGCATTTTTATTTGCATGTTTTCTCCTCTATTAGGCTCTGATCTCCTTAAGAGAAGGGAATATTTTGCTCCCCCTCCCCTCATCTGTATCTCCAAGGTGTATTACAATGTCTTAGAACCCGTAGGCACTTAATAAATGCTTGTGGAATGACTAATATGGAAAATGTTTTGCATAGTTTAAGTAAATAATAGCTATCACATTGCTTATCTTCTTAATGAGCGGGGAAGGACTGAAGAAAGGGAGAAAATTTGAAACTCAAAATAAAATTTAAAAAAGAATGTTAAAAAATTTAAAAGCAATCAACTCATTCTGATAAAACAACCCTCTTTATTCTGAAAGATGATGCCAAATTATGGTAATATTGATGTGAGCTTAGCATTCATGTTATAACTAGTCTCTTCACCTTTGATATGTTTGATTTTGGGGGCATATGTTAATGTCTAATGCACCACAGGAAAAAAATTAGAAAAAAATTTATAAAGTAAATAATCTTTAATTAAAATAAATGCTTATTAACTGAGTTGGTTAGTAGCCAGCAGTAGTACAACATCATATTGAAGTTAGAGGAACTAAGTTCCAGTAGCAGTTCTTCTACAAAGCTAGCGATGCTACCTTGGATAAGCAGTTTAAACTCTGAACTTTAAGATTTTCATTCATAAAATCAGGGTGTGAGATTATTTCAATGGTCTCCAAACATTTTTGCTTACTAAAGTCTTAATGACTGACTCAATGCTATAGAATCGTTATTTATTATTTTTCTCAGGTACCGTATGACCAATACCATTAATAGCACTGAGGAGCAAATTCTCTCTAGGAGCTTAAATACCTTGTCTGATGAAGAGACATCTCCAAAGTCTTTTGCTATTCAAATCCTGTGGTTTCATGGGTTTCATCACACCTTCCTTCAATCACAGTAACTCCATCTCTAATAGCTGCATGGCAGTTTGTCTGCTGAGAGACAGCATGAAGGAAGATGTAGCTTTGAGTCCTACTTAATAGCTATCAGTTTCCTTATCTACAAAATAGGGAACAATAATCAAATTTACCTCATCCAAGTTTATGACTAGGAAGTGAGATTACATGTAAAACATTTTGCAAACCTTAAGACATCAGGTCAGTAAACATCCATTAAATGCCTACTATGTGTGAAGGCACCGTGCTTAGTGAACAAGTTATGGTACATGATTGTGATAAAGTACTACCACGCTATAAGAAATGATAAGCTTGGTGATTTTAGAAAAAACCTGGAAAGACTTGCATGAAATAATGAAGGGTGAAATGGAAAGAACCAAGAGAACATTATGTACAGTAACTACAGTATTATTTTAAGAACTACTTTGAACTAATAAGTTATTTTGACTATTATAAACATCCAAATTAATTATAAAGAACACATGAAGAAAGACGCTATCTGCATCCAGACAAAGAACTGATAAATAGAAGTATGTATAGAATAATTTTGTACACACACATATGTATATTTGTGTCTAATAGTAGTCATCTCTAGGGCAGGGCAGAGGGAGGGAAGTAAAAAAGGTATTTACATAATAATTTAGTTGTATATTTGAAAGTAGTAACAAGTTGTGCATAGCAGATTTGCAGTATCATGTGCAATCATCTTTTTATTGTACTTTGTTATGGAAATACTTGTTTTCTTCCATAAATTAAAAACATTTTTTTAAAAAAATAGTTTCTGCCCACAAGGAAGTTACAATCTAATAGAGGAAGGCAAAAGACAAAAAGGTGAAAATTCGGGGGCAAGGGAAGGTACCCAATTCAGGGTCTTGGTGGAGAAGTCAGTCAGAGATGGTCCAAGGTATCTGAGCTAAGCTGTCTACTTAAATGGAGCTAATGGAATTCATGACCCCACCTTCCAGGCCTTGAAGTAGAGAGTAATGATGAGGCAGAATCTCACGGCTGATCGTATCAGCCTTGGGCATCATCATCATTCTTACTGGTTCTGCTTCCCAGCAATCACCACCTATATTGTATTTCCTGAAATTCCTCTTAAACAGATCTTTATGGCATATCTATACATACGGAATACAATGAAATCCATTTATGATGCACTCGCCTGTGATATTTCTCCCTGGGTATTTTCTATCATTTTTAAAGCTTTAGACTAAGGCAGCCTCACTTTAATATTTTCCCATTTACAGTATTTCTCATCCTAGACCTTTTTACAATATTACAAACACACTTCACTCTGCCTTACCTAAATTAAATCTTTTTTACCAGTTATTGTTAGTGCATTTTCCAAAAGGATTCAGTTACTTGGGCATATACTCTAGCCCTCAGTATAGATGTAACAGATTTCTTTATGGCTATGTTTCTATGAGATCAGGAGATGGCATCTCCTGGCAAGTGTGGCAGAAGGAGACAGACAGCATCTTGGCACTGGGCTCAGTTCACTTGTAACCTTGGGTCCAGTTGAGTATTATAAAACTATTTTGTATCAAATTTAGCCAATTTAACATGTCCCCTTGTGCTTACACAGGATAGTCTTGACAACTAGAATTATTAACTATAATCCTAGGCAATTTTAAAATGATTTGTGACCATGAGACAAAATTAATTCTCTTCTCTGTAAATCCAATGGCCAGGTGCACTGCCATCCGATCTACTTGACTTTACACCAAGATGCTCCCAGCAACTTAGGTGCTGGAAACACAGCTACTGCTGGGTAAGAATCGGGTAGAGAAGGAGGAGATTGAGAAAGAAAAGGAGATATCATCAGATCATCACATTTAGAGTTGAAAGATGCTTCAGAGATCATCTAGTCCAAATCGCTCATTTGACAAGTGAGGAAACTGTTGCCCAGAGAATTAAGTTGACTTGCATAAGGTCACATAGGCTTTACGTAGCAGAGTCAGGAGTTAACACAGTCACTTTGAGGAGGATCTCAAGTAAAGACTAGAGATGAATTACTTCCATTACTATATTACTATGAAATACCACCCTATCCCCTACTCCCACTGAAGAATCTTCTGCAAAGAAGCTGAATGATTTAATATTGTTATGGTCCCTCCTTTCCTTATCTCCAATGCAGAGCAGTGTTGTCACATAAGTTTTAATCTGGTGTTGGATGCATGTTTTGATAGATGATAGATAAATAGATAGATAGAGACAGACACATAGACAAAAAGACATATAGATGGATAGATGGATGGATGGATAGATAGATAGACAGAGATGCATAGATCCACATATGCCTATAGATTTATAGACCAATATCTATCTTTCTACATATATGCACACAAACATACATATTTTCCCATATATACTTCAGGGATCCTAAAGCTATCTAAATATAGCTCTTTTCCCTTGACTTCTGAGTAGCAGAAGTAGACAAGTGATTTTTGTAAAGTATTTGTTTATCATGAATTCCTTATTGCCCTTGGACCCTTTTTCTTTTGGAAATAATATGTTGTTTTGACTGGTCCCCAAATGGTTTCGAGAACTTGATATAGCAAGGCACACAAATGTAGTTAGGTATCATCATGTCATAATCTATACATGTTATCTTGTTCTAACTGAGTTTATATTTGTACAAACTGTGAACTTGCAGTTGATATTTATATACAGCCTATCCCCCAGGGATGACCTATAGGCATGCAACTTTTCCCCCAGCAAGCAGGCCCTCTCTGCATGCTGATTGTATAATATGGTTTTTATAGAAACATATCATAATATGCGTTCTAAACTTCAGGCAATCTGTCTATGTAGTCACTCATTTAAAGGAAAACAAAGATGTAAAGGTGGGTAAATGGAAAAGGGGCTTTCATACAGGTTTCAATTTGGACCACTTGCTATAAATCTATCCAGTTGTTTTTGCATCCTTTTCAAAGGAGGAAAAAAGTTGCTGAACTGACTAGTTATGAGTATCAGGACTAGTAATTCATGGTATGCCATGAATGTCACTAAACAAACTGCCCAATAAACTCATTCTAATTACAGAGGGGACCCGCTGCCTCATTGAAATATTCAAAATAACTAAGAAATTTCCAAATACCATATCCTTAAAATGTTGTAACAGCAAAAATGTTTCAACTGGGACTTCTTATTTCTCAGTTTTTAACATTTGAGAAAGAAAACCAACCTGAGGTCTGAAGCAGAATTTCACTAAATTACAAAGTCTGTTCGTCTTTCATAACCCTATTGTGAAGGAATGTTCTTCTACTAAAGCCTTCTAGTAATACTATCTCTGAGTACTCATATTAGCAAGTCCTTGTGTAATGGTTTAACTAAATATTGTTCAATTATGTAGGCATTCTGTGGCTTTTGGAAATCATGATCTAAAATTAAAATTGGCTGCTAAACGTGGTTTGCATGTGTATATCTTTAAGGTTAGAATATATAGAGCATCACAGAGCCTATTTTAGCTATATTCTATCCTATCCTATACTAAATAGTCATATACTATATAATATACCTACATGATGATGAACTGTCAAGTATATTGTTGTAATGGTGATAGTTCAGTCACTTTTAGTCATATCTGTCTTTTTGTGACTGCAATTAGAGCTAAAGATACTGGAGTGGTTTGTCATTTCTCAGATGAGGAAACTGAGGCACACAGAGTTAAGAGACTTGCCCAAGGTCTCATAGCTAGTGTCTGAGACCAGACTTGAACTCAGGAAGAATGACACAGGAAGACTGACACCCTATCCACTGCACCACCTAGCTGCCCTAAAATAACTTTCTAAATTCAGAATAGAAATTGACTGTAACCAGAGACAAAAGAAAATCATATAAACACAGATCTGTGGCTTAATGGGACCTTAACGATACTCACCTGATCCAAACTAGGTCTTAGGAAGGTTTCATAGCTTGCCCAAGGTTACACCGTTAGTTATTGGCAGAACCAGTCTTCAAGTCCAGACCATACTGTTGCGAATTTGATGATATTTATTCTTGCTTTTAAATACTACCCTTTTAGTTGCTGTCATAGAAAAAGGAGCTTTGGAATCTGTAACTTCATAATTAAGAGAAAAATACTCTGAGCATCTTTCTTACCTTTCCCTTTGGTGCTTATTTTACAAGAAGACATAAAGAAAAAAGTGAACCCTTTAACCTGTTTGGAGAAGCCAGTAAAATGTTCATGAAATAAAATAAAAGTAAAAACCCATCTCTGTCACCTATTATCCCTTAGGTCATTTATCCACCCATCTATAGACACATACATACACATACTCACAAATATGCACACACAAATACAAACACACAAACATAGAAATTCCAGTTTCTGTACAAAATTAAGACAAGGATGGGAAGGGAAAAATTAACCCATCATCTCAATATTTAATCTACAATGGTACCATGGAGAGTTGACAGTGTAAAAGAAAATTATAAAGGTGACTTTTTTTCACTTTTCAACTGGATACCTTAGTAAAACAGAAATAATGAAAGTTAGGTAGGGATCCAAGGTGATTTTTGCCATAATTTCAAGAAATAGGGTTTCTTTTGGTCTCATGAGAATAATTGCTGTGATTTTCTATCTTGCATCTTGTGTATAAGGACAATCTTTATGTTTGTGATAATGATGGCTTATGCTCTGAAAAAAAGACCTTGTTCTTACAGGTTTCAGAATAAACATCAGTAAACAAGAAGGAAAACAACCAGGTTTTTTTCTATACACAACTCTGAAATTATGAGGAACACAGCTACAAATCCAACCTTTTTTCTATTCAATTGTGATGCATTCTACAGAATTTTGCTTTTCTAAAATGATATACAAATAATATTCATGACTACCCATGCATCAGTTAGTTTGGTTAATCCTTTCTAATACAAGTAAGACAGTGAATATACTTCTATCTGCATTGTAGGGCACTTTACTGGGGCCATATCTACATCAACCAATGTGCTAATTTAAAAAAAAAAACAACAGAAACCAAAGAGCCAGATTTGCCGCTGGCCACATTGTACACTCTGTAGAACATAGGCCCAACTTCAAAAGGACAATGTAAGTGATATGCTTTTGAAGTAGGGTAGAAGGCATGTGTCTACATGCCTTAAGGCACAGGGAGGTTAAGCAATGCCCCTATGGTCACATAGGGGATGTGTCTCCACAGGCAAACTGGGACAGCATAAATTCTCCCTCCCACACCCAGAAAAAATCAGCCCACTGTTGTCTCTGTTGATATCCCTATGCTACTAATTATTTGAGCTCTAAATAAGTCAGATGGGTTTGGGCTGAGGCACCGGGGATCCCTTAATGTTGCTAAAAAACACTGTACCATAATTTTTCCTTCTAATCTCTTTGGACCACAAGATTTCACTCCTGTTACGGTGTCCCTCAGAGACAATGATGCTTTCAGTATGAACAGAAAAGTAAATCCGGGAGAGGATTTATTAAATATATTGGAAAGACTGGATATTCTCTAATACTTTTACCCCATAGAGCTTTGGAGAGATGAGGATAAAGGAAATTCTGAAATCTGAATTAGAACTCACAGCCCATATGTCAATTCTGTTCCTTGTCCACAATTTCATTTTATTTCCTATGAATCACTAAGAATTCAGATCCAGATGGTGTTAACAGAAGGAGTAAAGGGAATACCTACTATGTGTCAGCTAAATGCTTTACAAATATGATCCCATTTTACCCCATTTTATAGCTGAGAAAACTTAAGCAGACAGAAGTTAAATGACTTGCCTAGGGTCACACAGCTAATAAACGTCTGAGGCTAGATTTTAACTCACATCTTCCTGACTGCAGGCCCAGCACACTATCTACTGAGCCATATTATACAATTGCCATGCCCCTTGACAAAACTGTCATTAAAAATAATAAGAACATGCTGTTTTTTCACATGAGATTGCAAAGATGCTTTTCACCTTAAATCTCCAAAGGGAACAAACTAGATTCTTCTAACCAATAAATTACTCTGTATTGGAACCGTGTTTCTATCGGTTTCTCTAGCAAGACCTTCACAAGCATCAGTGACCCTCTAGTCCAATGTCAGCATTCCTTTCAAAGTTCTCCTTCCCTTCATTTTATAGAAAAAGAGCCTTAACCTCAAAAACAATAAACAATCCTTCACTAAAAGAGATTGTAGGGCTGTTCATAAAAGAAGCAGCTCCCTGGTTTGGATGATTAGCCTGATACTTTGCCAAGCCCGAGGCACAAGAGATCTCCTTGGCCAAGGCTGATCATCTCTAGCCCTGCCCAGCTTGCTGAGCCCACAGGGTTCTCTCAGCAATGTTTGTTGGACTATGTTCCAGTCTCTTGTCTGCTTTCCACCAAGTAGTGATGTGGTCCTCTCAGCTCAGCTGCCTTGCTTACTGCTGGCTGCATTCAGTCCATGGCCATGGTTGTGCAGAACTGGGCTTTCCCAAAGCTGTGCCTCACAGTCAGGGACTAATAGGGCTTCCCTCCAGGGCTGTCGCTTTGCATTCTGCCAGCTGCAGCTGGAACTTAGTACTGCAAGTTGCTGCAAACCCAGGAATGGAAGCTGTCTTCTTTTGGCAAGAGATGTTCACTGCAGGGTACAGTCTGACTTGGCTGTGGCCCCACAACTTCACCAACACATCCTGTCTCATAGCCCACTCTCTAATCAACTGGTCACAGATGCATGAGAGTTGGACTCTAGAAAAATTGCTGCATTCTGTGCCTTTACATGCCCTAAAGAGGCAGCCTGTTGTGTTCTCAATTCTCCCTTCTCTAGTTGACTGGTTTCCCAGATCTGTCAGTTATCACTGGCCAGAATAGCTATCTAAATTGCTATGGATTGTACAACTACCCCAAACACCTCTATCTCATTTAATGTTTTTCATTATGTTAGTAAGTTACTACTTTGTTTTGTTTTGGAGGATAGGGATGGAGACCTATGATTTCATCTGTGTAGGGAACTCTGAATATGGAAACTCTATCTCCTGAAAATATCAGCGGCTTGTATAAAGGTTACTGGTAGTCTGCTATTGGGTCTCCTTCTGTGCTCATGTGCCTATGATATGAATACACCATTAAGGTGCTAGATGTTTCATTTTGGATACCTTGAAAGTAAAAAGGAACTTATCTCTACTTTCTACCCCTGCGTAAACATTCATAGCTTTGATCACTGTGATAGTTGTAAGAATGTAAGAATTGGTATACAAGTCAGTCCAATATTTAGTCTTTGACAATGGCTCCACAGGAATACTGGAGAAGGTCATGATTGCCTCCCATTATATCAACCTCTAAAGGTTAATGAATGCCCAAAGCAGTCCTTATTTTCTCTAATAAGTTTTTTTGTTTTATATTTTGTAGCCTTAAAACCCCTCATCTGTGCCATATATCATTTAAAGTCACTCTGAAAGCTCATGGTGGCCCAATAAACCTCTGTTCTGCTTGTACCCCTCTAGCTGGAGTAGAACAGGTGACATATAAAGGTCAGAATGAAAGAAAGGATGAGAATAGCCATTGAGTTTCTCATCTTTCCATCTCTAACCTCTGTAACAAGCCAAAAAATACCCTAGAATAGTTACCAAAGATGAAGTAGGAGGCTTAAGACCAGTTAATACTTTGATGATAGACATAAAACTAATGGTGGTTAAGCTGTGGATAGGCGGTGTGGTAGAAAAAGGAAGGAGAGAGCAGGTGGCACAATGGATAGAGAATCAGAGTTAAGAAGACTTGAGTTTGAATCCTATCCTGTAACAGCTAGCTGTATCACTTAAAGTCACTGAAGCACTCAGTGCTTTAGGCAACATCTAAAATTTCATCAATAAACGTTTATTAAGTATCTACTATGCACCAGACACTGTGCTAACCCTCTAAAACAGGGGTTGGTAACGTTTTTTGTGTCATAGATGCCTTGGGCAATCTGGTGAAGTCTATGTATTTATTCAGAATAAAGTTTTCAAAAGTATAACATAAAATACATAGGGTTACAAGGGAAACCAATTTCATTGAAATATAGTTATCAAAATATTTAAAAATAAAACAAGGTCATGGCTCCCTAGGTTCAGAACTTCTTTAGTCTATGACTAGGAGTGTCAGAATCAGTGCTGATCTGCATTGGCAGAGGATATGCCTGTCCAGGAACTCTGCCATCAACCATGTATGGGACTTGTCAAATGAGGTTAATGATGCTTGCAATATCCACCTCCCAGTGTTATTTTGAGTGAAGTCTTTTGTAAAGGACTAAATACAAATGTGAACTGTTGCTATTATTTAGCCAGCTCAAGGAAAGGGATGGAGCCTGATGGTATCAAAGCCAAAATACAAGTGACAGACCCACTTTTGCACTCTCACTCACCAACTTGCCTACAATACAAAGCCCAGGGAAATCTTACCCACATCTTTCCAGTCATGGAATACCACTAGTCAAGATAGCCATGTCAAGGATGACTACCTTGACCAAAAAATGAGGAAATAGATGAACATAGAGACTTTTGAGAGATGTACATCCTATTCCACCAAGCATATAAGATCACTCTGACTTTTTCTTAGGATGATATTTTTCTCTGTTCTGAAACCATCTCTTTAAACATGCGGTTTCTACTATTTATTGGTGTACTTTTTCTTTACAATGTATAATATATACAGAGTAAACTCTGACTTTCCATGTGCCAGTCATTCTCTCTCCTCACAGAAAGCCATGTCATTGTTAATTGATCATCTATCCCCATCATCAACAAAGAAAATTAATAATATCCATTCACTGAAGTGGCAAACTTTCTATCATTGATCTGGAGAAGAGAAGTTCTTTGAAAACTAAGGCTTTTTAAGGTCTAACACAATGCCCTTGCATAGTTTCCTAAGCATTTTATTAATCATAAAGCCTAGAAGACATCCAGAGGTCTACATATTTAACCCTGAACTTTAGTGGCATTTTTAAACACTGATTGTGGGACACTATATTGAATAACTTTATGCCCTCATGTCTCCACCTATAAAATAGGGGAGATGCTACTGGAGAACATGAATTGCAAATGAATGCACATGAATATCTAATTTTAATATTTTCAATAAATGAATCAGCAACAATTTAGTAAACCCCTACTGTATGCTAGATATTGTGTTAGAATCTAGTGATACAAATACAACATGTGAAACCTTGTCAACTCACAAGAAACTTACACTGTAATGGGGAAGACAACAAACCCATAAGGAATATTAAGCTAAAAACAAGGCAAAATTATATTCATTGATAATAAATTGAATATGAAATAAGCTTCAGGGTAAGATAATAAGCAGTCTGAACACTGAAGAAGACTGATTCATCCCATAAGAGTGAACATCATGTTACTGTGTTGCAATGCAGCCTTACTTCAAATCCCAACTTGGCTTTTGGCTACCTACTTTGATAAGGTCACTCAGGTTCTTTAGACTGCTTTACTTCCTTGTTTATAAAATATGAGAAGCCGAGCTAGATATTCCTAAGATATAATCCAGTCCTAAATCTTTCACTTCGAAAAGACAACATTCTGCCTCTCCTAGGAGATTTTTGGGTAATGTCATAGCTTATGGAGGGTCAAAGGTGCTTTTTCTTTAAACAAGACAAAAGGCAACTTCGTTTTTGCCCCATAGCTGAGAATGAACAGTAAAGACTTCACTGCCTGGAATTTTTATTTTCAATGCCAGTGTTTCTATAACGATCATTTGAGGAGGCCAAGCGGCTCCAGAGTGGCTCCAGTTTAAAAGCCACTGCAACCTCACTAGGTCTTTATATCTTTCTAAATTTAATTAAATAACTAATTAACCAATAGCTGACAGTAAGGCACATTACAGATACCAAGTACTATATAAAATCATAATAAAAAGAAGCTCCAGTGCTCCCTCCACTTAGCCTCTACAGATCACTAAAAATTGGTGCTTTCCCCCTCTAACAAAAATACACAGCAAAATAAGGGAGAAAAAGCAAACATAAAAAGGAAAACTCTAGCTGGGCTAGACCAGTGTACATTTCTTTGTCTCTTTTCAATGTGAAGTACTAACATCAGTTGATACTGTAACCTAGCCATTGAACAAGTCAAGCTATGTAATTTTCTTATGCTTTTTTACCCCTGAAGATATGAAAATCAAACAATTAGAGCACCATGCCTTTGTGATTGGGAACTGCTCAGTTTTGGAGTTGTTTCTTTAGAGAGAGCAACTGTGTAATGTTTGTACCCTTTATTGAAAATTCAAACCTAGAGGGGCCAGAGGTCACCATCTCCTAGAGGACAATTTTCTTTTGACACTTCCTAGAAACCATACCTGAGCTGTTGCTTCTTAATGTTTAAAAGGAAAGGCAGATGAAAGTCAGTGGCTTTTGTTTTTTAAAGCTCTGACAGAAATCAAATGCAAATGGAGTTTAGTTCAAGCATGTTTATTAAGCATCACATTGGTGAGTATTAAATACAGAACATGTAGCTTTTATAATGAGCATGTGTGATTGATATTGATTTTTTTCAACTGAGTTATAAAGAATCATGTGCTTTTATTGGTGCCATGTGAGTCAGTGATGTTTGTATTTACCCATCCAACTTCAGATATTCTGTCTTTATCTGACGATCTCTGTTGATTGGCTAGTTCATTTAAAAAAAATTAGTTTTGCAATCCCAGTCTTTGAATTAAAATTCCGTTGAAAGTGGCACAAAGTGAATGACTAAAGAAGCTCTAGTGGACAGAGAAGATGTCACTCAAGATCCCAGCATGAAAAGCAGGTCCCTGACCAGCTCTACAAAGCCAGCAGGAAGGAATTCTGGTTCTAGCCAGGTGCCACTCTTAGTCAACAATTGGTTTTTTTTGTTAAGTCACACCACTGGAATGAATGGTGGAATGAATACTATCATTCCATCAAAGAAAATTATTTCCAAAACTTTAAAATTAAATATATTTTAAATATTCCCATTCACTTTCCATTTGTCACAGTAAAACTGCACTGGGACAAATTTTTCTGCTTAAGAAACAAAGGGTTATTCATTTTTTTTGGAGAAACTATAACAATGGCAGAAGCTGCTCCCAGTAAAGTGAAAGTCAGGATATTTGGTTTTCACAGTGGCTGGCTCATAGTATGTACTTTAAAAATGTTTCTTGACTGATTTTTTTTTATTATTTTCATGTTTTATATACTTCTAAGTGTGTGACAGCCATTTAGACAAATCTGGGACCTGATGCCTTGCAAGGGAGTCTGAGTGGATAAAGGTACTGGAAGTTAAGGAGTTTTTTCTCAACCAAGAAAGAGATGGGTCTGTTGTGGGCTTGGAACTGGAAGGTGGAGTTTTTCCACTGCAATGAATGAAGAAAAACTGGTAAAAGGTACAGTAACTTGTACCTCCCTTTTCTACATCAAATCACTGACTCTTCTAGATCAGCAGATAATGAGGGCACTAGTCATCATCTTTAAATGGCAACCCTTTAACCCTGACTCCTACTTGACTTGAAGCATGAATGGCTACTGAGCGTAGTCTTTGGGGTATAAAGACCTGTGCTACATGAACACATTATCTCATAGTAGAATGTAAATTCCCTGAAGACAGGCACTGTTTCATTTTTGCCTATCATAGTGTCTGTCACCTTGCAGCACCTAAATCCTTTTTAATTGCTTAATTAATCATGCTATCATCATCATCATGAACATAGTCATAATAACTCATCTTTATATATCATAGGGTGGGGAGGGGCAGGATGCTGGTTTCAAAGGCAGAGAACATGGGATATAATCATGCCTGTGGCATTCAATACTTGTATGATTTCAGTGAGCAAATTACAGCTTCCGGAGGCCTCAGTTTCCTCATCTGTAAAATGAGCAGATTGGACTAGATGATTTCTGAGTCACTGCTAGTTCTAAATCTGTGATCTTATGAGTCACCCATGTAAAACTGTTGTTTAGTCATGTTCTACTCTTTGTGACCCTATTTGGGATTTTCTTGGCAAAGATACTGGAGTAGTTCACCATTTCCTTCTCCAGGTCATTTTACAGATGAAGAAACTGAGGCAAACAGGGTTAAGGGACTTGACCAGGATCACACAGCAATTATCTGAAGCTTGATTTGAACTGGGGAAGGTGAGTCTTCCAGGCTCAACACTCCATCCACTGCCACCTAGCTGCCTATCTAACATTACAATCTACAGGTCACTTTAAATACAATGGAGGAAACCAATTGCACTGCACAAATTTCTTCCACAAGGAGTTATTCTATAGGACACTATGTTAAACTTTTGTGCAGAATGCAAAAATGAGGAGATACCACATCCTACAAGAATTTTCTTTAATAAGCACTTCTATGAAGGACATTTCTGTTCTCTAGCTTGAATGGGGAATCTAGCTCAAGATTCAAAAAAGCCTGGCTCCACCCCCAATAGTACAGTTACACAGCTACTATTTTTCTTTTCTTAGTGTTCACTGTCTTCCCTTTTCACCCCAGAATCTCTTTAGCTTCTTTCATAGCAAACTAATGCTTTTTCATCTTTCTTGTCTCAGCAATCCTCCTTCCTTCTCTACACTTTTATTTCCATTACAAATCTTTTTGTTTGTGTTCTGTATGAGGGTTCCCTCACCCATTTTGAAAAAATATACTAAGCTCCTCTTTTCATGCAGTCATATTTCTTACAGAGCTTTGCCCCCCCCCCCAGAGCTTCATCTACCTCTTCTGTTACTTCTGACATGTTCAGCTTTTAAATCTTCCCTTATTGTTTGTCTTATTTTTACTGGTAGTTGCTCCCCACAGACTTGGCTCATTCTCTTGTGTTTTCAGCAATGCAGATGTCTGTAATGAAAAGGAACACTTGGGAGTGCCACAGAGAGAAAAAATGCAGCTATTCTACCATAACCATTGCTACATTACTAAATGATTTCTAGCAAAATAGAAAAGGTGGAAAGAAAATTGAAGGCAGTCTAAACCTTGTGTGATAGTGTCAAAGAATTAAAAGATGAGAAATACCCAAAGCATGAAGCTGCCATATGTACGCAAGCATAAATAAGGAAGCACACTTGTCAATGCTTCAGTTGCTCAAATTTCCCTCAATAACTACAGTCTGGAGCAACTTGCCCAGTTTCTTGTTAATATATTTCAGCATATGATCTCTCACAGGAAAGGAGGCAAAGCATTAACACTGTCATCAGATTCACTTGTTGATAAGTGCTACATCAAGCCAGTAAGATTCTCTCCAAGTAAACTGAAATGGAAAGAAATTCTGCTGTGACGAAAAGTTATAGGAAAATTCCACAGCAATCAAAAAACTATCTAAAAGGGAAGCATTGAGCCATCGTATCAAATCCCTGAGAATCAACAGATTTCTAACATCCATTGATCTTCTCTGTCTTAAGAATAGGCTAGGCAAAAAATGACTGTGATATACAGGCACATCGTAGAAAGCAACAGTCAGAAGCCTAGGAAGTCAACGGTTTCTAAATTACAGAATAGGTGTGCACAATATTCTTTTAATAATCTCACAGCTGGGATTTTATCATATCCGTTATAAAAAATATATTCAAATGCTGTAAAAATAAATAATATTGTTTACATCGGTTGAACAATTTACACTATACTCTTCAGAATGTACACCCTTAGTATTTTAAGACTTTGGATATTATGATATTATATTATGTCTTTATTTTCTCATAATTATGAACATTTTCTGTCTCTTTGTATTTCAAGTTACTTTGATTTGTGTTATGGGATCCAGATTAATTATTTGATATTAAAGAATATGCTAGAGAAATCCAAGAATTTAACAAGATGATGTTGACTTTTAGTGCTAACTAGACTTATTGGTCTACCTAGTCGCTAGACAGCAATATTAATAATAATATTGAGAAGATTAATTGAGCTCATTTCTATTTTTATATTGCCAGTGAATAGTAGGCACTTAATAAATGCTTAGTAATTGGTTGATCTTATCTAAAAAGCTGCTAGATGTTTTTAAGTAGTAAATTCATATCTTTTCTAGCTATCAAACACATAAAGTATTAAGACAAATAGTTTGGGGGAATAAAAACTTAAAAGTCATGATTCAATAATCTAAAAATAATGAAGTTATTCATAAATAAATACATTTTCAAGAATATATTTAGCAGTACTTTAAATTATGCAATATACAATGAAAGGGAAGGAAGTGTGAGATTGAAATTAGTTTAACTCAACAAGATCCGTCATTTCAAGCTTCAAATATACTTGGCTGGTGACACAGAACATTGTATTTTGCCACTCAGACATTGAACTTATTTTTATTCATTTAAAAATGCTTAGCAAAATCAAATTTTATAATTACCAAAATCAACAGTGATGTTTGCCTTTTGGGTCAGATATTTTCTTCAGGTCTTCCTTCCATAATCTGGCTTTAGGAAATGCTTCAAAAATCAATTAGGGCCTTTAACCATAGACCTAGTTTATAAATCCTGTCTATAGAAGTCAAAGTACTTGTTAGTCTAAGTGGTAGAGAAATCTGTGGACTATTTTATTAAAATTAATATAAAATCTTAAAGTTGACTTAGTGAAATAAACCTCTATTGACATAGAATACAACGATAAATGAAAGATTTCTGGTTCATGTGTTTTTCTGTAAAGCAGTCAAATCATCCTTTCAAATCAATGAGATCCCAAGTTAGATGCAAAAACTTGATCTCATTGCAAAAGGTCCTGATGGCATTCAAGACTTCCAAAACTAAACCAAGGCTCTGCTCATGCAAAAACATGAAATTTATTTTTTTGTGACTAAATGATTTCTTACTTCAGAGACACTTAAAATCAATGGAAACGTATGCAATGTATGTGCATATGTATATGTCTTCCAAGTAAAATACATTTGAAAAAAAAAGGAAACCTTTCTAAAATATTTTAGAGAAATTGTGTCTAAATGAAGGGAACTTCCTTTGGGCAAAAAGCTTTATTCTCAGAGTTAATTTCAAACTCTGTCCACTGGTTCTCCTAAGAAAAAACTAAAACACTTCCTATGTGTTTTTATAAGGATAAACTTTAGAGTTCAATTCTCCAACCCTATATGGAAGAAAGTGTGAATGAGATCTGTTAAGGAGCCAGATTTCGTAGATTAGAAAATCTATGAATTCATTAGTTTAATTCATTTATATTCAAGCAACTAATACAAGAACATACAATGTTATTAATACATTATGGGCTCAGTTTTAAGAAAAGCCAATATGTGAAAATCCATGTTTACAAAACAGATAAATTAGGAGATGATTATTCATATTAGCAAACAATTCTTTTCTTTACAAAATGATCCACACAGGACTTCTTGTAAGAAATGCTCTCCTAAATCATTTCATCATTTGATTGTTCACAGATTCTGACTTAACAGAAAAGCAGATTGCGTGTGTATCTATTGGAGTGCAGTGGGCTGGGGGAGTGATGATAAAGACAGGGTTCAAGAGAAAATTTAATGCTAAAACATCAAGAGCTGATTGAAGATAAGT
Organism: Potorous gilbertii; assembly: GCA_028658325.1. Lineage (NCBI taxonomy): Eukaryota > Metazoa > Chordata > Mammalia > Diprotodontia > Potoroidae > Potorous > Potorous gilbertii. Next base: position 448,387,965 of record CM053771.1, on the reverse strand, counting down.
CAGAAATGAAAATGAAGATCCTTGAAATTTTTGTCAGCCAATGGGAAATTGGAATTCTATCCACAGTCAATTTTAAATGTAGAATTTTTTCAGAAATACAACTTTTAAGACATATTTGCATACAGCAATCATTTCATTAAAAATGCCTTCATATCAGAGTCCAATATAATTTATAAGTATTCTGCTATGATTCATGTAGCAAACTCCAGGCCATAGCTTTACACAGCAGCACACCATTGTGACTCTCAGGTGAGAGGCTCTTCGGAAACTGTCTGATATTGCACAAATAGAAGGTATTTTTATGATTATATCTCAGAATGAGGCAAATTAAATTTCTGAGACCTTTTTTTACTCAATTCCTAGTCACAAATTTAAAGGTGAAATGAAATTTTTTTGAAGTCACTTTTTACCAATGTGGTAGGAAAACCAGTAATGTCCAGCTGAAAGAATTAAGTAGAGAAATTAAGAAAACTAAAGAATGATATCACTGTCTTAGAATAACTTCTCCCAGGGCTCAATTTAATTAAAAAAAACTTATTGTTTCTTTTTTTTCAGTTTAGAGAATATACCATAAGATCTATATATGAAAAGTCAATTTTAAAATGTGTGTTCCAGTAAGTAACGAGCGAAGCTAAAATGGTTATGATTGATTGAAATAATTGATTGCAGCCTGCCAACTTTGCCTTTCCTAATTATAAAACACAATTACAGTTTTTGTGCTCGCCTACCTAAGGTTTACAAAAGCTGAGAAAACTATTTCTGTTCTACCTCTGATTAGATCAGTAATGCCACTTCCCTGAGTCTTATCAAATTGGTTTTGATATTAATTACTTGGGAAGTGTTTGATCTCAAAGATGAATACATGATTAGTTTTTCATGAAATCAGTCAACCACGCCATTCGGCACTACTCATGTGAAACCTTGTTGATTTAGCAGTTGGAAAGCACACAGTCGCCTTCAGTTCTGTTATGGGATGTCAGTCTTTGGGGAAAAGAGGGTGGAAAAAGGGCAAGTTTATGGGTAATGATATCGCAGAGGCAGATATTTAAGATCTGCTAATTCTCTGCTCAATTATACTCATTCCTTAGCTTGTTGTTGGGCTTGCTATGTGGCTACAGAATCAATCTGAGAAGAGGCATACATTTTTCCTTGTTCAAAAAGGAATTCTATGACACTATTGTCATCTCTCAAACCCTTAGAGGGTTTTGCCCTGATGAATAATATTTTATATGTGGAATGTTTATGTGATTTTCACGGAGCGATAACCTCACAACTGCCTAACTCTGATGCATTGAGATTGCCGCCTTTCCCTACTAAAGTGCTTTTACACACCAGCTCCGATAAATCGATTTAAGAGTTAGAAATGAGAGATTCAACACAACTTGCACACTCAATGGAAAAAATGTCTAGGAGAGTGTTTTATGTTAGGATTTTCATCTACTATCTATTTTACTTTATAAGCAGCAGCTTTTATGGAAAAGGCCTGGCTTGGCGGGTTTCTGCTTTTACTGAGGGGAGAAAGCATTTTATGAAGATAGGCTATTTCAGTAAATAGTCCAAATGTTTTACCTCTTGTTGCTAAAAATGACACAATTTTCAGGGATTATGCAAAAGAACTTACCACAGTTTTTGAGTCACATGTACTTATTAATAGCATTGTACTTTAAAAGAAAGGATGGTCGTTAAGAAAATGTGTAGGACTCTCAATTTTCTATTAATGATTTCCTTTAAGTCTTTGTCTGATCTTGGGGGAAATTTTATAAAAATGAAATGAAATTGAAAGTAGTTTTTAAAATATTTTTAAAGGATCTTTTACCTTTGTCCCTGTTCATTCAAAAGCTCATTATTTTAAATGAAAAACAAGGTCTGAAATTCTGTCCAAATGCTGCCTTTGTATGGTCCAATTTAGACTCTAAATCCTCACCCTGATATCAATAATATTTTCATAGAGATATGTTTGAGATTCTGGTCAGGTCTATACTAGTAAAAGTAAGTGGCAAACTTAGGAAAGTGGGATGAATAAATCAAACACTAAGCCCCACATTTACTTCAGTCATGCATAGCCATCAGACAATAGGAATTTAGGGAACAAGATAATTAGTTAGTCTGGGTCCCTACTACATTTTAATCATATGGAATTAACTAGTATAATTCTTTGGCACCAAATGCAAAGCTGACTTGCTATCATTTGCTTAATATACATTAATTCATTCAGCAAACCAGATTACCATCCTAATTTGTTTAATTTTCTCTTTTATTATGAGCTTAATTATCATTAAATAAACATTTCAATATATAAAAATATACAACATATATTTATATATAACAATGTATAACATTTCCATATGTAAAAAATGAAAAAGAAGCATGTATAAGGAACCATGGGCTTGTATACAATTGGTTTACGAATGTAAAAATATACATATATGCATATATAAACTCAAATATGTATATATATACATAATGTATGAATGGATAATCATGTACATAAAATTAAATATGTGTATTCTTATACATATATGTAATATAGTATATGAAATAGTAACAAAAACCTTCCTTTTATGTCCCCTTTCTTCATACTTGTATTTTCTTTGCAGTTAAAAGTTCAATTGATACTCCACTTTTCTCTGTCTGTCACTACCCACTAACACCCACTTCCTAAATAGAAGCCTTCCCTTATGACAAATTTTCGAAGTCTAGCAACACACATTGACCATCTCTGAAAAGGAATATCCCATTTTGCCTCTCTAGTTCATTACGTCTCTGTCAAGAGGTATGTTTTATGATCTGTCTTTTGATCAGAGTTCTGAGATCTTTTGAAAAGTTACTTTTCTTGATATTGTCATCCTTGTGTGAATGCTTCTCTCACTTCTGTTCATTTTACTTTACATAAGTTTATGCAATTCCCTATGTTTCTCTAAATTGGTTACATTTATCACTACTTATGGGATATCATATCTCTTTCTAGCAGGCAGCATAGTATAGGAAAAAGATTATTGGAAGGAGAATCTGGAGACCTGAATTTTAATCTGGACTCTGTCACTAATGACTTTGGTCACCTTGGACAAGTCATTCACCTTTCTTAACCTTGATTTCTTTATCTGTAAAATGAGTCCCTTTCACCTCTAACATTTGGAGTTGCTTAAGATCAAAATTTGAAAAATACAAAATAACAAGGGTTAATTGATATACTATTTTTTTTATTTTGTTTACATTTCCAGTAAGATATTTCTATGACTAAGGCAAAAAATACATTGACATATTGAACTTAAAATCAGGGATTCAATTCAATTAAACAAATATTTATTAAGCACTTAGTGATATATTATATCAGCTGGTAGAGATATGAAGAGAAAAATGAAACCAGATCAGCCCTGAAGGACCTTGCTTTATTGAGGCGGGGATGGCAGGATATGTAACATATGCACAGTTAAATACACTAAAAAATAATTTTCAGAGGGAGGAAAAAAAATAACTAGGGAGATGAGGAATTTTTCCTATAAGTAGTGGTATCTGTGGCAAGACTTGAAAGAAAACATGAAATCTTAAAGATCTCCCTGAGGAGAGAGTATATTCCAGGTTTAGATGGGAGATATATGAGTATACATGGGGTAGAAATTGCTGTTTTGATTACAGATGTTCTTTTGAAGCAGCTCTCCAGTGGTTTGGGAGGGAGAAAGTACCCATGTCACAAGACTAAATTTAATCTACATTATTACCAATTTCTTAAGTCTAGAGAAGCAATAAAACAATAAGTTCCTGATTTGTATGTAGCTTACTGATTTCTGAAGTATAAATACTTTCACTAAAAATTTAACAATCAGCTCTCTAATGTTCAAACTAGCTCCAGCACCTTGGAACACAGAATTATCTACTAATCAAGTTGGGCTAAAATGTATAGTGTGTGAATAAGATAAAGCTGGAAAAGAAGTTTGGAATGGGAATGTGAAAGGCTTTAAGCCCTAGGATGAGTAGTTTGTATCCTACCTTAAAGTTAATAGAAAGCAACTGAAAGTTTGGGTGGAAGAATTACAAGGTCAGCTCTATGCTTTGGGAAGATTATTTTGACAATTGTGTATAGAGCAGTTTGAAAGTAGGAGAGAATGGAAGGTGAGATATTAAATTAAGAGGTTATTATAATAGTTGGGACAAGAAGTAATGGAACTCTGAACTAAAGTGATGGCTGTATGAGTAGAAAAAAGAGGATAGATGTAAGCAATGTTATAAAGTAAAATCAATAGGACTTAAGAGAATGGGATAGGAGGGAAAGGGAAGATTTGAGATTAATTTAATATAACAAAACTGCATGAATGGGTCAATGATAGTACCAAGAACAAAAAATTTTGGAAGATAGGGAGACTAAAAAGAAAAGGCAATGAGTTCCATTTTTGAAGAAGAAATATACAAATCATGAGCAGATAGGTAAATTCATTTCGAGAATTTTTTTTAAAGAATGCATTTTTAATATTTCAAAGAGAGTTGAAGTTAGTTTTTAAAAGTTGTTCAATCTAAAGGCTACAAAAATTGTAATAATGCTAGTAGGTCACGTTTTTCAGCATTTAAAAAGTATTAGGTAGTATACAAATATCAATATCCCTACTTTTTAAATGAGAGGAACCTGAATCCAGAAAAAATTAAGTGACTTGTCCTGGGTCATAGTATTTCCGCATGCAAGGCTTTTGAATCTAGCCCAAGTCTTTCTACCCCAAGACTACTGCTCTTTTCACTGCCCCATCTTGCCCCTCTGTGTCATTTGTAACATTATGAAAGCTACCAAAATTGGAAAAATGAGCAAAATCTTTCACAGTGTTTAGAGATTATCAACACAATGTTGTAAATCCTTCATGGAATTCTCATTTAACTGTTATCTCATTATTCCCTTCCAAAGGAAGTACAGATTTAGCTTGACAATAAAAAAAAATCTATAGTGTAGTACAATTTCTGTCATTTGTAGCTAATGAATGCTTTTTAGTATTGACTAGCAACCAGCCTAATAATGACACAGACTGCGCTGGTTTGGAGCAATAAATTTGAGGACATGGCAGGCCCATATTAGTATAATAAGCTCCAACATTCATTTCCCATTAAGAAAACATATAGCACATGCAAGCTCACAAAAGACGCCTGCTTTTTTTTTCCTTTCAGAATAACTATATGGTTTGAATATAGGATTTCTCAATGTTTAATATATGCACATCCACAATGAATTACAAAGCAACTGTAGAATGTTAGAGGTTAAAGATCATTTAGTCCTTCATTATATAGAGGATGAAAACTGAAATCAAAGAGAGAGACCAAAGGATCACAGACTGAAAGGGATGTGACAAACCCCCTAAATCCAGTTCACTCATTTTACAGATGAGGAAACTGAGTTCAATGTTACATAGCGAGTGTCAGAGCCAGGATTCAATCTCAGATCATCTGATTTTGAAGTCAGTGATTTTTTGCTTGTTTTACAATGGTCAAATGTAGGGGCAGGATAGGGTGCCAGGCAAGTCAGGAAGACCTGAGTTCAAATCTACCCTCAGACTCTTACTAACTGGGTGACCCTGGGCAAGTCACTTAACCTTGTTTGCCACTGTTTCCTCATCTGTGAAATGAACTGGAGAAGGAAATGGCAAACGACTCCAAGATCTTGGCCAAGGAAACCCCAAATGGGGTCACAAAGAGTGAGACACAACTGAAACAACCAAACAACACCCAAAATGGTTAGATGACTTATCTATAATCCTACATTGAGTTGGTACTTGTAAAATTGTTCAACTAAAGGCATATTTTTTCCTCCCACACCATTCAACCTGAGCTAATCTATTTCACGTTTTCTACTATATCAATAAAGCGTATGTTTTTATCATAATTATTTTAAAAAGCAATTAAAATTTGAAGATTAATTACTGATTTTTTATGGTCATTTATGATACTAGTTCCCACTAGGAAAATTTTCCCATTGTTTATCCACAACTATGTAAGTAGATTCTATTCTGTCATCCAGTCCTCAAAATTGGATCCTTGGCAGTTTTACAGAATACCTTAATAATAATTATCTATTTGCACACACTTGCTGGATGAGGAGATCCTATCACATGGTCCCATTTTCTCACCACAACAACTCTGCCCAATAAATAGAGCAGCTTTTATCACATCCATTTCTCATCTCGGAGTGAGTGTGGACAAGTCCCAGTCAGGCTCAGTTTCCTAATCTCTAAAAAGCACCTATGACCCAGGGTTTTTATAAGGATCAAATGAAATGACATGTATAAATCACTTTTCAAACCTTAAAATACTATATAAATACTAGCTACAAGTGAGAAATTGGGAAGTACAGAGGTCTTAAGTGTTAATAAACTTCTTATCTCACAGCAGCTAGTAGCCAAGAAAGAAAAGAAGCAAGAATTTATTAAATGCCTAGTGGATGCCAGGCAATGTGCTAAGAATTCTGTAAATATTATCTCATTTAATTCTCACAATAACCCAAAGAGGTAGGTGCTATTGTGATCCCTATTTTGCAAATGAGGAAACCAAGAAAAGTAGACTTGCTAAGGTCACATTATAAGTATCTGAGGTTGGATTTGAACTCAGGTCTTCCTGACTCCAAGCCCAGCACTCTGTCCTCCGCTCCACCTAAAACTGCAACTATTTTAATCATCTAAGTCAAGCATTTCACCAGAAGTGAACCATGTTCCCAAATAAACAATGGAGATATTTATCTACACAAAAGTTATAAAACACGATGTCCATGGGCTACATGTGACCAACAACACTCCTGAGCATGACTCAAGTGCGATTAAAAGATAATTGGGAAATATTTAACAAAATAAATTAAAGTGCAACAAAACAGAAATAATAGTATATGGTTTTCTAAGTTAATATGCTGCCTGCAGGGATCCTAATGTACTGTTTAGTGGCCCCTGATTCTACTTGATTTTGACATCAATGGTCTACATAAGCTATAAAACTAAGAAAAATTGCATTAGACATGTTTTCTGTGAAGCTCTTTCTCTTCAGTCATGTAGTAAAAGCAATTCATTACATACACTCGACTTTCAGTAGTATGCTAAATATAATGCAGTGAATAGATTTTAATAGCCAGGATGGTTAGATTGTTAGTTAAGTTAAAAAAGTTCTTTAAGATCACAGTATATCAGCCCCAGACTACTCTGAAATAGTCTCTATATGCAAACGTGAAGATTTGACCCAGTATTTGTACAGGGTATATTTTTCATTTGACTTTTCCAGCGGTGATAATAAATTTACAGTGACCGATAGTTCATCAAAAAGCCTTTTGTAACTACTATGTGTAGGCAAATGTACCTACTAGATGTATGGCCACTGTGCTAGGTACTGGGATTACAAACAAAAATTTAACTGTCTCTGCCATCAAGAGCTTTATTTACATCTTATTGGGGAAAACATCAGTGATACAGATAAGTAAATGTTTATTTAAATACCAAGTAATTGTGTATTTTTCAATTAGATTACAAATATCTAAACTACAAAATGTTTTATTTATAAAAAAATACAAAGACAAGTAAAATACAAAGTAATTTTTGGAAGGAATGGCATATTCTCTCATTATACAAAACCTGGCCTGGCAATGTATTTATTCCCTTCCTCACTCTCTCTAGTCAGGATCACTGGTCCCTACATGTCCTCACATTGGTAGGTCTGACCCCTCAAAGAAGAAACAACATCCCATGTCTATAACATAAACTCTCTAAGAATTCTAGGGGTTAGTCAGTTGTACGGGAAATCGAATGGCCCTACTCTGAAGGGTAACTACTTATCCCGCACTGGTCAATCCATCTACATGGGTTAGTCATTCGTAATGATGACATCATTAATTCTCAAACACAGAACATTTACTCAATGATAAGAGCAAAGAAAACATAATCAATATATTATAGTTCTTCTGTACAAATCAAATGCAGGCATAATTAATACATCAGAGTTCACACATAAACCTGAGCCATTCTCCCACCAATGTTTACGATATCCATAGGGGAGAATAAGCATATGCTTATAAAAGCCAATCAGGGAGACACATGACTAAGGATAGCCCATGTCTTCAAGGCCCTTTGTAATTATGGACATAGACCCTGACATCCTTGATCTATTCATGAGCAATTTACACTGCATTGAAGCCACTTCTTTGCTAACCTCTCCTTTTATGGTTCTCACTATTCTTCCACTGGGCAAATATTCTCTATTAGTGAATTTTATTCACTTCCTACCATTTCAATTATAGGTTATATTAGTGAATCACAGATATGATCTCTCTCTCTCATCTACATATCTTTCCTCTTTATTCTATTTATAAATACCTTTTTGGTCACCATTATTTCCCAATATACTCTCAGAAATATTTAATTCTCCCTTTTTACAAAGAAAAAATAGATAAAACAAAATGACAAAATTAACATGCCTGACAGCATGTGTATGCCACATTCTCTTGTCCCTTACCACTCTAGCACATCATTTATCCTCTAAGATAAGGATTATGAATTCAGATATTCAGCTACCTACTAGAACTGCACTTTAAACTTTTGCAGAAACACAAAATTATTTTTCAAATCGAACTCATTCTCTTCTTTCTAAAATCCGTCTTCACTCTTCACTCACTCAGCCTGAAACCTCTAACTCATCTGTGTGTCCTCTCTCTGGCTCTGTGTATTCAAATTCTATCAAGTTTTATTTATTCTACCTTTGCACTATTACCTGAATCAGTTCACTTTTCTCTCTTTTCTCTCATACCACTCTGCTTCAGGAAATCATTTACCTCTTCCCTAGACTCCTAAAATAGCCTTCCAATGGCTTTCTCCAAATTCCACCTTTCCCCCCTCCAATCCATCTTAGCCACTGTTGCTGGATTAGTCTCTCTAATGTACAGTTCTAATTATGTTCCTGGTCTTCTCAGAAACTTTCAAAGGCTCCACAAGGCTGAAAGAATATAATTCTAACAACTTAGCCTCATAGGTGAACTACTCCACACTGTGACCTCAACTTACTTTTCCAGATTTATCTTAAGTTACTACCCAGTTTTGTCCAGAATGCCTTCCACTCCAAACAAACTGGATTCCTGGAATTTGCTCCATGCTTTCCCACTTCTATACCTTTGTAGTTCTCCTGTAATGCCATGGAATCGCAGATGTTGAGATTCATATGTTAAAATTACACAAGATTTCTTGAAAGATGCTGCAGGAAATTAAACTTTGTTGAATGATTATAAATGTTGAATGAAACATGAAAGGAATATACATGTTTGCAAAGGTGTTTGCCACTATTAAGGAGGATGTCCAGTGAAAAGATTATGTGGAAGAGGAGTTCTCTATGGATAACCAGATCTTCTAGACATCCCATTTTCAGATGGCATTGTTTGTATTGCATTCTTTCAGAATGAGATGCACAATCATTTAAATGTTACTGTTCAGTTGTTTTAGGAGTATCCAGCCCTTCATGATTCCATTTGAGGTTTTCTTGGCAAAAATGCTAGACTGGTTTTTCCTCCAGCTCATTTTACAGATGAGCAGCTGAGGCAAACATTGATTAAATGACTTGCTCAAGGTCACAGAGCTAGTAAGTGTATGGGGTTGGATTTAATTCATGAAGATAAGTCTTCCTGATTCCAAGCTCAGTGTTTCATCCACTGCACCATCTAGCTGTCCCCACTGTTTTAATGCTTTGGGCCTAAGAATCTAAATAAGAAAAAATAAGTGGATATAAAAATATTTATGATCATGACGATGTCTGGCAATCAGGCACTCAGAAAACACATTGGCTATATAGCTTGAACAGATGCTATATGAACACAATAAGCTGGGTACAGAATTGAAAAGAAGAACAATTTTCTTTGCATTTAGAAAGTGATGTAGTGCTTTAAATGACTCCAAGCTCTTCCTTGAAGCAAAAGTTCATCTTTTAAGAAATACCAATATTCATTGAATGTAGCTACATGGCTACAAAGCAGCATTTGAATACTTAGAGCTAATGGTTATCCAAGGGGACAAGCAGGCTGTTGCTTCATAGCAAAGTACAATTATGCAGGAAAAATGGCAGCGTGGAGACATTGTGACATGAGGGATAGAGATATGGTTTTAGAGTCAGGAAGACTGGGTTCCAAGCCTGCCTCTGACACCTACTGGATATGAAGTCCCTACAGAAGATAGAGGAAAAAGACATGGACACAAGTATGAAAAGAAGGAAAATGTGAATGTGCTGTGATTTGAAGCTGTGGAGGACGAACCCACATATGTGAGATCGTAGATCACTTGAAGGATTCGTCTTATCATCCCAAACTAATATATCTGTACTTGACTCAGTGGCCTTGCACACAGCAGGTGCTCAAACAATGTTTATTACATGAATGGGCTCTTAATGGAAAACTGAGCATTTGCAATTGATGGTCATGTGAAAAGGGCATGCTCTTTTTTATGAGGAAGTTGATGGCACCATGGAGAGAAGGTGGACCTGGGGGCAGAAAGATTTTGTAAAAATCCAGCCTCCGACATTTATTGGACTGGTCACTTAACCTGTGTTTGCCTCACTTTCCTTAACTGTAAATTGGGATATTAATAGTACTTACCTTCTAGAATTGTGAGAATCAACTGAGATAGTATTTGCAAAATTCTTGGCCCAGTGCATGGCACATAGACACTATGTAAAGGATTATTCCTTTCCTTTTTGATTTCTTTTATCATGTTGAAAGTAGAGAGGAAGTTCCACAAGTATTATTCATGCTAGCATGCTATATTTTCTTGGTCCAGTAAAAAATAAAACAAAACCCAAGACCCTGGACTTGGAGAGACATGATCTAGGTTGAAGTGACTGCCTGCATGTTTTTGGGCAAATGAGAAAACCCTTTGGGTCTCATCTTCCTCATCATGTGGGAGGCAATGATACCTGCATGAGAATAAAATGAGATGCTGGAAAGCACTATAAATTGCCCTGTATATGTAAATTATAATAAGGGAACCCTTTCAGCTAACCTGCCACAATTGCTAAAGTGTAATACAGAAACCTGCACAGATCAATATACACAGTAGGGCCTTAGGAAATATTTGTTGATTGAATGAATGAATGTATTTGAATAGACAGGTAGTAGTTACTTGCCTGGTAAATGTGAAAAAAAATCTGTTAATACAATATTGGTTATATAAAACAATGTATGATTCAAAGTAGTTGCTTTAATGTTTTTTAATAAAAATATCAAGTAATATGAAATGATGAGTTCAAACTCCATTTCTCCCTGAACCTATGAGTTTGAAATTAATAAGAAGTTACTGTAAATGACTAAAATCTTCCTCAGTCAACTGGCTATTCTTATCAACCTTAGTAGGCCTGTTATTCTGCCTGATTTAGATTTCCCTTTGATCTATACTGATTCCCTGTCATCTATCCACAGCATGCACAAAGTTATATATGTTTTTTTGAATTCTTCCTTTTTGAATTGGGTAAAATGCTCTGCTATGCAACAATCTCATTTATGTGGTCTCTTTTATAATGTAATCTCTTACAGGTCAGAAACAGTATCTCATTTTAGTTTAATTACGTTCAGTACAATGTCATGTTCATAAGGACATTTAAAAATACTTTTTCTTATATGTGTTTGGATACATATATAAATCCTGTATTCTATGCCTAACCTTGATTCAGAGGATTGTTCATTCCCTAAGGCTATCAACATTTTAAATTCTTATAGAAAAGCAGCTTTACTCGGGATGGCCTCCTCCTTGCAGAATTTCTGACTTTTACTCCTATACAAAGCCACTTTTTTCTTTAGTTGGATGTCATAGAAGACCCCAAATTACTGCCAATATCATTCTCCCTCTGCTCCCTGACCTGTTGTGGCTGAGTTGTACTTCTTATCGTTTCTATTAATAAATCTATCTCCAGTCACTTACTTATATGCTCACTGTCACAGAAACCCTGGTGTTAGCCCTATTAGCCTACTACCCAAGGCAACTACTTGTGCAGAAATTATCCACAATGCCTGAGGGAAAGCATCCCTTGGTGAAAGTGACTGCTGCCCCAGCCCTCCAGTCATTGAGCTCCAAGCTGCTGCCTCCTTAGACTTAGCAATGAATCTATCCATCATTCCAAAACACTCAATTGTAAATGTGAGTCCAACTAAAGAAATACAGTTTTGTCTACAACATCTGTGAGCTTCCATGTGAGGTGATATTCAGTGGACTCGTCATGACAGGAGGCTCAGCTTCCATGTCAACTTCTTACAAGAAGCCCACCTTCATCTCTCCCCAACCCTTTTCTTCCTTCGTATTCACCTCCACCATGGTCCTCTACATTGTCTTTTAGGATACAACTTCAATTTCTTGGAGACTGTAGCAGTCCACTTTTCACATCAGTTTCCAGGAATATAATCATAGAGTTACAGATTTAGAGCCAGAAGAGAAGTTGGAAGCCATCCTAATCCAACCTTCTCATTTTATAGATGGATAACTGAGGCCCAGGAAGGTTCAATTATTTCCCACAGGTTACAAAGATCCAGGATTTGGAACCTTGTGAGAAGCCTCTGTAAATATAGCTAGCTTGATTTGGGCTTTTTCTTGGATTTATGGCATACAGTCCATCACTACTTAAGCACTGGTAGCTTTTCTAACTTGGTAGAACTTGTAAGAGTTTGTGGTCTATTGGTATGGATTTTGAGAACCTTAGGTGATTCGTTGGAGCAGTGCTTTCATTCAGAGTTTATAATATAATAGAAGAGTAAACATATAGATATGTGCATATATCTGCTGTAAAGAAAATGAGAGGGTAGCTAGGTGATGCAATGGATAGAGGGCAGGCCTGGAGTCAGGAAGACATCTTCCTGAATTTAAATCCCACCTTAAGCACTTACTTAGCTGTGTAACCCTGGACAAGTCACTTAACCCTCTTTGCCTCAGTTCTTTCATCTATAAAATGAGTTGGAAAAAGAAATGGCAAACCACTCCAATAACTTTGCCAAGAAAATTCCAAATGGGGTCATGAAGAGTTGGACATGACTTTTACAACTGAACGAGAACAACAAAGAATATGAGAGATTCTCTTAAATCAACACTTATACTTCAAAACTCTATACTGATGGCTACTAACCTAAGAGAATCTTTCTTATTTTAGGTCAAAAGACAAGACCTAAGGGTGGAAGTTTCCCTTAACACTGTTACTCACTGGTGTCTGACTCTTAGGTCTTTTCCAATGAATGTCAACTTCTCATTACATGGTAAAAGTATTTAAGTTTTAATTTCTGTGTTAGACCTTTCAGTGAGTAGCTTGAATTAATTTTTCTAAGTATTGACTTATTTGATCTCTTTAGTGTCTAAAGAACTCTCAAAAATCTTTTCCAGCACCACAATTCATAAGGGTTGATTCTGTGGCACTCAGCTTTTCTTATAGTCCAACTTTCACAGCTGGACATTGCTACTAGAAAAACCATAGCTTTGCCTATACAGACCTTTGTTGGCAAGGTGATGTAGCTACTTTTTAGTATACTGTCTAGATGTGCTATAGTTTTCCTTTCAAGGAGCAAATATCTTTTGATTTCATAGCTGCAGTTGCTGTCTGAAGTAATCTTTGAGCCCAAGAGTATAAAATCTGTCACTGCTTCCATTTCTTCTCCCTCTGTTTGCTAGAAAGTAATAGCACCAGTTGCCAAGATCTTAGGTTCATTATTTTTAATGTTAAGCTTCAAGTTAGCTTTTATACTCTCCTCTTTCTCCCTTATCAAGAGGCTTCTTAATTCTTCTTCACTTTCTGCTCTGAGTGTTATCATTTGCATATCTGTGATTGTTGATATTTCTCCCTAACTTATTTCTCTTAATTTGATTTTGACTTTTGATTTATCTGGCCTGGCATTTCACATGGTGTACTTTGTATATAAGTTAAATAAATAAGTTAATAATATATGGCTTTCTTCTACATGTTCAGTTCTAACTGTTGCTTTTTTACCTCTATATAGGTTGCTCAGGAGAAAGATAAGATGATCTGGTACTCCTCTCTCTTTAAGTATTTAACTCATTTTGTTGTGATCCACACCATCAAAGACTTTAGTATAGTCAACGAAGCAGAAATAGACATATTTTTCTGGAATTCCCTAGTTTTCTCCATATTCCAGCAAGTGTTGGCAATTTGGTTTCTAGTTCCTCTGCTTCTTAAAAAACCAGCCTGCTCTTCTGGTAATTCTTGGTTCACACATTGCTGAGGCCTTGCTTGTGGGATCTTAAGCATAATCTCACTCACATATGATGCAAGTGTAATTGTTCAGTAATTTAAACATTCATTGGCATTACCTTGCTTTAGGATTGGGAGATAAACTGATTTTCCCAAGCCAGTGACTACTAGTTTAGTTTTCCAAACTTGCTGCCTTATTTAGTGCAGCACTTTAACAGCATCTTCTGTTAGGAAGAATTTTAAAATAGCTCATTTGAAATTCCATCACTTCCACTAGCCTTATTATTAAGTACCTACATTTCTTAAGTAAATATTTAGTGTTAGGCATTGTGCTAAGCACTGGGGGTATACAAAGCGGCAAAAGACAGTCTCTGACCTCAAGGAGTTTACAGTCTAGTGGGGGAGACAACATGCAAACTGATATTGTATCACAAACAGATTTTGTAAAGCAAACCTTATGCAAAATAAATAGGAAATCCATCAGAGTTGTCAAGGGAAGTAGTATAGAGGGAGAAGAGAAGAATGCCCAGAACATAGGCCTGAAGGACATCTATGATTAGAGGGTGATAGCTGGAGGAGGATCCATCAAAGACAGAGAAGGAACATTCAAATAGATAGAAGGAAAACCAGGAGAGAATGTTACCCTAAAAACCTAGAGAGAAGGTAATATCAAGGAGAGGAGAGTGATCATCAATGTGAAGGGTTATCCAGAAGTCAAGAAGAATGATAATTCAGAAAAAGTCATTAGATTTGGTAACTAGGAGGTCATTAGTAACTTTGGAGAAAGCAGTTGCAGTGAAGTGATAAGATCAAAAGTCAGATTATCAGTCGTAATATTCTCTAACATGGTAATGCTACACAGGAGTAAATGGTAAATATTCAGTCCTTTTCCTACTATGTCTAACACTTCTGATAACTATTTAGGAGAAATATGTGCTTGGTAGTAAACTAGGAGATATCATGGTGATAAGTAGGCACTAGCCTGCTGGCCTTAGAATCAAGAAAACCTGGGTTGATGCCTGTCTGACCATTCTTGGCAGGGTAGCAGGCCAAATGAATTACCAACTTGGTGTCACAGGCAGTCATCCAAAGAAATAATCTGCAGAAGTATTTCATCTGATCTGAGGAAGGCGATTCCATACCTGGAGTTCCCTACACTGATACTCCTGATTCACCATTCCAGAATGCCTTCCAAGGGAGTATCCACTTTGCCCTTCAAGAAATTGGACCCATCTCCTTTACTGATCACTATTCCTGCACATACATCACTATTGGCAAAACTCTTGATTCTATGCTTTATTTCATTCTATCTTTGGACACTCAGATAATTCTTAGAAAAGTATTTTGGTTCACCTTCTGTGAGTCATGATTGACTCCTAGGACTAAAGATGCAGGCTTTTGATATTACTTCCTACTCCTCTGATTACAGAATAGAAGTCCTGGGGATCTCTCCAGTGGTTATCTAGTGGATTACAATAGGCAAATCAGTGAAGGGGGCTTTACTCAATTAAAGCAACCCTTATTGTCACGGTTCACCCTTTCTTCTTGAAGAAGATCAGTGTAAGGTGTCCCCAGTGCCTAAGCATACTGAAGCTCCTTCTTCCATTATGGCGAAGTTGATCTTTTTTTATTTACTGCTGAAATCCATTATACTGCCTACAAAAAAAATTAGTTTAACCTAACTTAAACCACCAGAAAATTGGCCCTAACCAACCCAGCACATTGGGGGACCCACAAATTATGCCACATGAGCATTTGTCTGTTCTGCATTTATGAGCCCAGCCTTGGCAAAAAAGGTAGAAATTTAGAAGTAAGGAAAGGCTACGTTGTTCCTAGAAGAGATATCAATTAGCTAAGGATTTTTGTGCTTCATTTTACTTAGCTCCGTAGATCTGTGATCTCCTCAGGGTGAATACTCCCTCCCCTTGTGGAGACTACAATCCCTCCTCATCTTCTTATCTTGAGCATTTCTTGAAAATTCATCAATCTACACAAGGCCATCATTAACTGACAACCCAAATGAAATGAATAATTGAAGGAAGAGAGGAAATATTATTGAACTTAACATGCTTTCCAACACTCATTTTGACTACCATAGAACAAAATATTGAGAGTCAAGACCTCAAAGTTAATGAAATTTTGTTTAATTCATAATCAAATGAAAATGCTCTAGGCTCAAAGACAAGGAATAGTCTTACATGAGATATGTTTTTCTGTGCTACCTATTTATCCATTAGGGGTTATTTTTAAAATAAAATCAGATTCAACCTTTTGAAATGAAAACAAAATTGTCTTTTAATGGGAAATCTGCATTTCATTGTAAAGTTGGAACACTCCGTCCTTGGCTTCGGCATTCTCCAGGGACACTGGCTCTTGTTTTGCTGTTCACTGAGCATGTGATAGAGATAGAGATTTTAGCTGGTTGATTTCGGGTATGTGAGACAGAAAACATAATATGCACAGAGAGAGGGACATATACAGAATGCCACATGACAAAGCCACTTATAGGGAATATAGCATCCAACTTCAGTTTGGCAACCAAGGTTTTCTGAGGATGGGGGAAGGAAGAAGAACATGAGTACCTTGATATAATTAAGGAAAGGGCTAAGGAAATGTCAGTCTAAGTTAAGCAATGAAAAAAGATGTCATACATTATATCTTTGGAGCCATCAATCAAGAAAAAAAAAGTCAGTGCTCTTAAAGTATCAAACGTTTGACTGGTTAAAAGGTCTGTAATGATGACCCCAAAAAGCAAATTCTGGATCTTTTTAGCCCAATGAGAAAGAGGAGAAAGAAGAGGAGGAGACAGCTATAAACAGATTTGTGAGCAGGGTACCTTTTAAAAAAGTCATATCCTCTCTGAATATTGGTTTCCTTATCTGTCAAATGATGAGGAAGCACTCTCTGACTCACAGGTCTGGGAGAACTATGCAAAACAATGTACATGAAAGCACTTTGTAACCATAAAGCCTTATATAAATGTTTTCATTATTGTTGCTGTTTGAGGGATACACAAAGGGCTCAGTGGTAAGATCTTTTGGGGGAGGAGGGAGAAAAGACTGTAGGTATCTAAGGAATAAAATTTGCAAAGTATTTTATAAGTACTAGCTCTCTGAGCCTCGTAACTTCCTTCTAGTTAAGTATTACAGATACTATGATCTCCAGTTTGTAAATGGACAGACAGATAAGGCACAGAGAGATTAAGACTTGACTATGGTCACAAAACTGATTCATGTCAGAGGTACCATTCGAACCCAGGTCTTCCTGCTTTTAGGTCTAACAGTCAATACACTATAGTCCAGGGGTGGAGAAGCATGCAGGCTCAATGCCACATGTGACTTTCTAGGTCCTCGGCTGTAACCTTTTGAATCCAAGTTTTACAGAACAAATTCTTTTATTAAGGGGATTTGTTCTATGAAAAAGCCACACTTGGGGACCTAGAGGGCCACATGTGGCCTCAAAGCTGCAAGTTTCACAACCCTGTTGGACTATACCATGTTTCTTATCACATGAAATTAAGATGAACTCAGTGGCATATAGAATATGCAAGAACCACGAAGAATGATTATTTTTTTTAACTTACTAGATATTTAAAATTCTACTTATTCACAATTTTGCTGAAGACTGTCCTTGTTTCCTGGTACAGCGGAAAAAGCAGACTCTAGAATCAAAGGACCAAGGTTCAGATTTCATTCTTGATGCTTACTATGGATGTGACCTTGGGCTAATCATTTACCTTCTCTGTGCCTCAGTTTCCACATCTGTAAATTATACAGGTTAGATTAGAAGGTGGCTGAGGTCCCTTCCAGCTCTAAATCTATAATTTGCCTTATTTGACTTACGTGTCTTAGTTTCTTCATTTGTAAAAGAGAGTAGTTGGCCTATTTGTTCTCCGAGGACCTTTCCAATTCCACAGTTATAATCCTAAAACCATATGAAAATAGGAAGCAAATCTGTTCTTTAAAGCAGCTGAGATAATTCCAGCATATATATAATGATAAGTGGCAGAGCAGAGCAAAAAATACACAGTAATGTCACAAATCAGAAATCTAGATAAAATATTGGATTCTCCTATAAGATGAGAGAGGCAGTTTCTCATAGTAAATTCATATAAAGGAACAAGGCCCTGGGAAGCTGACATAAGATGCTTTCTGTTCATCATTGCAGCAAACAGATCTCAATTAACAAGCATGTCCCTCATATCTCATGCAGTACAAATAAGAATCAATGTTTATAGCAATGACCCTGAGGCAGAGAAAAATCTTGAAGTACCCCTTGAATCATCAAGAAAGATTAAATTACATTCAACATTTTTAAAACATTTAATGCAGTTTATCAATTGTTTTGAAAAGTGTTAACTCAAGCTTTGTATGTGTGGCAACTTCCTACGGACCGAACACCCTATTCTCTGACCATGCCAAAAAAAGAGAGGTAGATTCCTAATAGCATCAAAATACATATTAGCAGTTGCTGTGAAAACTTAAAATTTTTATTTTAAAAGACAAATAAACATCAAGAAATGAAGTGCAGTTAAAATTCTGAAACCAATAACCCTCCAAAATGTGGAGAATTTAGAAGTCAAGGGGCCAGAAAAGTCTTTCATCTATCTTAGAAATAATATTTCATGTCAGAGAAACCAAGAAAATGGAAGCAGAGGAGAGAGATCCACATAGGCACAATTATTACAAAAGTCTTAAGGAAAAAATATATTTGGAGGCAGGAGGACCAAGGTTTCTTCAATCCTATACTGAATATGCCATGCATTGTGGATGTCTGTCTAGTTCATTGAGCTTGGATATGCAATTCTCTTAAAGAACACAGGCACATAAGTAAGTTTTGGTCTTTAACTTATAAAGCACTCCAGAGAGCCAATTTTAAGACAGTAGTGAATCTCTTGTCCACTTTACATGCTGGAGCTGAGTCACTTCAAATATCACTGGCCCCACATAAGACAACAGGGAGTTACCTGCTCTGGCTCTGGGATCACCCAAAGAGAATGGAGAGCAGATCTTTTTTCAAATTAAGTGCATCATTATGAAAAAGGGATATTGATATCATGATACCATTATGTTCACTGGGAGACACAACTCAAATACCAGGAGTCCCCAAAGGCCAAATGAAATGGCTAAAGATGTATTTATTGATTGCTGAGGAAATATTACTAAGACACAGGAATGATAACGCACCACCTCTGTAACTGAATAGGCCTTGGCACTTTCAAAAGCTTCCTCCTAAGGAGACTCATCTGCAGAATATAAAGCTATTGAATGTTATGCTGTGTGTGTGTGTGTGTGTGTGTGTGTGTATGTGTGTGTGTGTGTGTGTGTTAGCCGGGGTGAAGTATTAGGGTCAGAAGCAGAGGAAAGTAGGCACAATATGAAAGAAGATGATCTCTAGTGAGTCCACATCTACCTTTGCTCTTCTGACCCTTTGGTTTATGTAATTTATTTCTTCCCTAACACATAAAAGGCTAATTAATGACTGAAATATGATGTGGCTCCATTCTCATTCTCTGTCATATTTAGGTAAGATGAGATGAATTACATTTATCTATCCTTATCAATATAAAGATATCAGTATGTGTGTATACAAAAAACCATAGGCATACACGTAAATCACTCATCATTCTTTGGGGAATTCCTTAAATTATTTTTCTAAAATACAGGAAATGAGTGAAAATAACATTTTTAAAATTTATTTTAACAATTGTCTCCATCTAATGGTCAGATAATGGATCTCACCAACCATTATGTGCCTTCACCTCCAGCGGGGGACACATAACTTTTATTGTGGTCCATTATCAGACCATTAGAGTCCACTAGAGTGTCCCTTGTTCTATTGCTTAACATTATGCTGGGGGAAAAAGTGTAGAAAATGTAGAGGCAGCAGCTTTTCCAGTATCAGAAGTGACAGAAGCATCAGCATATCTTATATTGAGGCCATTTGTTTTCCTTAAGCTACCAAGTCTATAGTGCAGATCTTATGGAAAAACCTTCCATTGTTCTGTAGGATCAAATGCAAGGAATTCTAAATACAAATCAGGGATGGCATAAGAACAGCCACAAGTGCTTTTTATGTGATATTCTGCATTCCAGTAGATTGGAAGATAGAAGATTTAACTGAAAGTGTTTGGCTTGGAACACTTGCCCCAATCTAGTAGAACAGAGCATGGATTCCAATTCCAACTCAACATTTACTGAGTGCTACACATTGGGGTCAAAAATGGACAAAGACAAAAATGGAGCAGTCATTGTTCCCAAGGAGCTCACATTCTAGTGAGTAATGTGAAAAGTTCTCAAATAGGAAATACGAAGTATATACAAAGTCATTCCAAGAGGATAAAGACACTCACAACTGGGGAGAGGGATGTGGCACTGAAATAAAAATAATAATATTTATATAACACTTTAAGATTTGCATAGTGCTTTAAAAACATGATCTCATTTGATCATGACAATGCTGAGAGATAGACTATTATACCCCTTTTACAGATGAGGAAACTGAGACACAGATAGGTTAGGTGACCTGCCCAGGGCCACTCAGTAGCAAGTACCTGAGGCTAAAGTTGAACACAGGCTTTTCTAAATCCAGACCCACCACGTTGTTACATCACCTAGCTAGTTGCCACGTGAACGATGCTTTGAAGGAAGGTAGGGAAGTTTAATCCAGGCATGGTATAATATCAATACAAAGGAATATGAGCATACAGAGAAAAGCTAGAAGTCCAGTTTGACTAAACCGAAGACTGTAAGGAAGAAACAGAGTTTTGAGAAAGTTGGGAAGGTAATAGAGATGCCAGGCAGGGAGTTTTGTTACTTATTACTTTTTTTAGTGGGGCAGTTAGGTGGTACAGTAGAAAGAGTATTGTATCTGAAGTCAGGAAGATTCATTTTCCTGAGTTCCAATCTGGTCTCAGACACTTATTGTGTGAATCTGGATAAGTCATTTAACCCTGTTTGGCTCAGTTTCCTCATCTGTACAATGAGCTGGAGAAGGAAATGACAAACCACTCCCACCTCTTTGCCAAGAAAACTCCAAATGGGGTCACAAAGAATCAGATACAACTGTACAACAATCATTTTAGTAAGGTAGTGGCATGGTCAGTTTGATGCTTTGGGGAATATCAATTCATCACCTGCAAATAACTGATTAGAGATGGGATACACTAGAAGAAGAGACATTAAATGACAGGATACTGTAGCTGACCATGAAAGAGATAATGAGGACCTAGATCAGGAACTCTCTGAGTGGCTAGAAAGAAACGTTGTACAGATAAATTCTACAATACTCAGCAAATAATTTGATACAAGGAGTGATGAACAAAGTTGAATGACTCCAAGGTTGTGCACTTAGGTGACTGGGAGGATGGTGTTGCCCTCTACAGAAACAGAGAAATTAAGATGGGGAGGGGTGGTGGAGCAAGGAGTGGAATATAATGAATTCAATTTGAGACATTCTGGGCTTGAGATGTCTATAAGACTTACCAATAGAAGATTAGAACTGAGCAGAGTGATCTACGACTGAAATTTCACTGTAGATTGGAGTCCCTAGTGACAGTGGAAAAGTAAAGAAAACTCATTTGAGGCAACGCTTCTGGCCCTGGTATATCTGATACCCCTACCTCTATATCAGTTTCATTAAATGATTCAAATATATTAGAGTTTAGGATGACAATAAGACAAGCCTCTTATCTATAGAAGGTTCTGATTGAATGAAAGCAAATATCCAAATATGACATTGTGGTCATTGTTTACTACGCTAGCTCTCAGAAATCTCTCTGTCTCTTACCTGGCCCTTTGACCTCTATAACCACAGAAATTCCAATGAATAATTTCTACTTGCTTCTCCCCATTCATATGACCAAACCTTGTAGAGTAACTTCTTTCCTTCCATTGATAGATTCCTTTTGGAATCCCTCCTCTCTGTAGAAAGGTCCAGTTAAACTGTATTCTCTCACTAATAAGGCTTCTGACTCTCTAGACTTTCTTTCCCCAAATCCACATTGTTTTTCAGCTCCCTTTTAAGCATTGTCTTCTCTTAACCATAATAGGAATTCTTTGAGGGCAGAGACTTAGTTCAGCGTTTAGAATATCTACACTTAATAAATGCTTGTCCCCTTATTTCCTGGTCCTACCCATAACAGACTTACAAACATATTTATATCAAGATGGAACATAGGTCTGTTGCATGTTTTTTACAATCTATCTATAGTCCCCTTGGGAGCAGGAACTGCATGTTTTCTGTTTGCTTTGTATAACATCTAGCACAGTTAGGGAATATTTAATAATGAAATTAACTCTGTTGTTTCTGGCTTCTCTTCTCATATCTTGCCCTCCAGCTATTCTGAAAAAACTCATTGACAGTAAAAACTAGTGATGGTTCCTCTGCTTGATTTTTTTTAGATTATACACAATATCTAGTGAATAAATAATAATAATAAATAATATTAAAATTAAGGAAGGTCTTCCTCTGTCCCAGGATTACTTAAGGGCAAAAATACTACTATAGAGGTCACTATAATGTTCTTCTTGGCTGTCAAAAAAAAATTGAGGACTTTAATTAATGAATGATTTATGTATACCTTGGGGCCACATAATCCTCTCCCACACACCAAAAATCACCTGCATACTTAACATTCAGTGTAAACAAACAGTAGGTGCTCAACAAATCCTTCCTAGAGAATGAATGGATATATTTGTCACAAATTCTGCAGTCAGCTTGTCAATTTCAGATGTATGACTGTCCCTTGCACATCGCCACTTTCTCCATCCCTGTTTTAATGTATCATGGGTCAGTCCAAGAAATTAAATGGAAATTTTGCCGAAGCCACAGATGACATGCTAAAGCCAGTAGACAACACAGAAAAAGTTTAGAAACTCAGAAATGCACAACATAAATGTATAGTGTTATATAATATCAATATATTCTATCTTTTAATACCATAATAATTCAGATTTCTCTTTTATAAAGGGAAGGTCAAAAAATTTTATGTGAATTTTCCAGATGATGAGGGTGCCATACTCCTAACTCCCCCTAATGTGAAAGAGATAATTGTACTGATTGCCGTCCCTCTCCCCTCCATAATCGTAAATTTTATGACTATAGATGATACAGATGATGTTCAGAATCCCCATAGAGTTTTCTCAGTCACAAAGCTTTTTTGTAGAAATAGTAATACCTAATGGGATGGACATTACCTTGGACAGGAAATGTGTTATAATGAAAAAAGCACTGAACCAAAAGAACTAGTTTTGAATATCACTTTTACTAGCTGAAGGACCCTTGTCAAATTATTTTGTCTTTCTAAGTCACAGTTACCTTGCCTGTAAAATGGGTATGATAATTTAAAGAGAAATGTAAAAAATAGTTTGTACTGCCTATCTCATGAAACAGAAGTGGGAAATATGTTTTACAAACCACAAATGTGAGAATTTTTAAAAAATTAATTGATATTCTCTGCCTGATATCCCACAGTAAACAGTAGTCCTTTCTTGCTTTTCAGATAATAAACAGAATCATAAAGTTTTATCCAAGTGCCAGTTAAAATAGCTAGTTTGCACAAATTATTCAAATTTGAAAATCGAAACATTATAGCTACATGCTTCGGTGCTATTGTGGGTTTGGTTCCAGACTACTGAAATAAAGTCAATATCACAGTAAAACAAGTCACACAAAGTTTTTGGTTTCACAGTGCACATAAAAGTTGTTTATGCTATCCTGTGATCTATTAAGTATAATAGTATTTTGTCTGGAAAAAAAAGATGTACATACCTTAATTTAAAATATTTTATTGATGAAAAATGTTAGCCATTATCTGAGTCTTCAGTAAGTCATAATCTTTTTTCTTGTGGAGGATCTTGCCTCAGCATTGATGACTGTTAACTGATCAGGGTGGTAGCTACTGAAGGTTGGAATGGCTGTGGCAATTTCTTAAAATAAGACAACAATGAAATTTGCTGCATCAGTTGACTCTTCCTTTCACTTGAATATTTAGAGACCACTGTAGGGTTATTAATTGGCCTAATTCAATATTATTGTTTCTCAGGGAATAGGAAGACCAGAGGAGAGGAAAAGGGATGGGACTGTGTAGTGGGTGGAGCAGCTAGAATATACCCAATACTTATTGATTAAGGGCAGGTTCATGGTGCCTTAAAAATGATTACAATAGAAAATCAAAGATCACTAATCACAGATCACCTTAATGGATGTAATAATAATGAAAAAGTTTGAAATATTATAAGACTTACCAGAGATACAATGTGTGCAAGTATGGTTGGAAAAATGACACTGATAGACTGGCTTATAGCAGGTTTGCCACAAACTTTCAATTTGTTAAGAAAAAAGCCAATAAAACAAAATTCAATAAAATTAAATCTGCCTGTACTTGTAACCCACTGTCTGTTGCTGTTCAGTCATATCTAATTCCTCATGACCCAGTGGACCAAAGCACACCAATCATGTCCGTGAGGTTTTTTGGAAAAGATAATAAAGTAACTTGCCTTTTCCCTCTCCAGCTCATTTTACAAATGAGGCAAACAGGGTTGAGAGACTTGTTCAGGGTCACATAGCTAGTTAATGTCTGAGGCTTCATTTGAACTCAGGTCTTCCCAACTCTAGGCCCAGAGATCTTGTCCATTCCACCATTGAGCTACTCAACAGACTATCTATCCTTTCCTAAGAATTTGTCCCACTTCCCCCAGAACAGGAACCCTTTCTTCATCCTAATTAGAATATTACCACAATACGTATAGTATGATTCAGGTTTACAAATCTTGCATGCAACAAATCTTGCATAGCCACAAATGCAGCAATTTAAACCTGGTGATTGAGTTACAAAGAAATAAACCTTCATGAAAATCTTTTTAATATAGTTCTGTGTTGTGAAAGTTGAAGTTGTTGGCCTGGAATGGAGAATTTTTAAAACCAGTATCTCAGATATTTGAGGTTTTCAGAATCTGTAAATGTACAATGAATATGTCCATCAATGTCATTTTCATTAGCATTATTATATCAGTGTACAGAAAAATGCATAGATATGAATTCTATTTTTCTATAATACTATGAGGGATTTGTGATTTTCTCAATGTGAATATTTCCTCTTTCGATGCAAATCACAACTCCACGCCTGCCCATCGGTAACTCCTGTCTATGTTCTTTCATTAATCTCCTAGAGGGGATCTACCAAATAAAGGAAGGGATTCCTTTACTCTCTGTTGACATCACAAGCCTATCAGTGAAGCAAGAAAGCTGTTCATCAGTCATCTCTTGCTTTTGCTATCTAGACAATACATCTTTCTTTTGTCATACATGATTTGGATAATGTTCTTTAGGTGACTTCTTCTGAGCTATTCCTTGTTGGTAATTTTTGTGGACTAACCATATCCATTACCTTTTAGGATGCACCTCAACTTTAATTTTTCAGAGATTTTAATATGCTATGACTCACGGTCATATTGCATCTGTAGAAAAATATGGTTTTTGAAAGATATACCTTTGTTTTGATGGTGTGGAGGAGAGTCTGGTGTCATTAAAAGGATTTTGCAATTTCACAAAGGAAATTTGTCCCACTTTATTTCATCTGTTCAATTCTGAGTCTAACACAGTCTCTGTCTAAGATAGATATTCCCAAGACAAGCTCCATGGGCTACCCATTCAACTACATAATCAGGATTTCTTCATCTGCCTTTTCCCTTGTAGATAATTAAACCAAAATCAATTGAATGATTCTGATTCTCATTTGGGAAGTTTTTAAGAGATCTAATTTTTGTCTATCCTCTACAGTTTCATTAAATGCTCTCAAAGTGATCTTGGGTTTCCTGGAATGCTTTCTCTGAACTTGCTTTTCCATTCTACGACTTCATAGGGATTTATGAGGGATTATTGTTTTCCATAAGATTTGACCAATGAGCTACTATTCTAAGCCAGTGTTGTGCTTGACACCCAGACTTTGTGGAAATCAAGTATTTGCTAGCCGAGGTAATTTCTTGGTTCCTTTAGCCTTCTTATTAAGAGTTAAACTTTTAAAGTAAATGGTGGAAAACTGTGTCAATGTCTGTTTTTATACATTTCCCAACATGTTAGGTTGGAGCTGTTTTCAATCATGCAATTAATCATTTCCATTTTTTCTCCTAATTTAGTATTGATTATGATTTTTGTTTCAACTAGTCATTGATCTAACTATACATAGACAGTTACTTGAGAAATGTTTCCTAGATCATAAGATCATAGATCTAGAAGGGACTTCAGAGATCATCTATTAAAATCTCCTTATTTTACAGATGAAGAAACTGAGGCAAACCTCTCTCAGCCTTAGAGGTTTCTAATCATTTTATGGATGAGGAAACTGAGGTGAGGAGAGGTTAAAAATGTTTTATTTGCCTAGGGTAAGATAGCTAGTAAATGGTCTTGCTAACTCCAAATCTAACATGCTATGCATTGTACCACCTAGCTACTAAATTACTAGTTGATCAAATAATTTTACCTCGGTGTTTTTCCCTCATCCATAGGGATAGTAGTACCTTTACTGGGCAGCTGCTTATAAAACTTAAGCATATATATGTTCTCTAAAATTCTAAAGTGTCATCGGATAGAAATGAGACTGCTTCATAATGAGCTCCTTTGGGTACTTTAGTTACTTAGCACCTTTGAATATGGTCCAAGATGAGTCAACATATTATTGAATTCCTACTTTATTATCAACTTCATCAAACATTTATTAAATGCCTAGGGTTCTGTGTTAGGTGCTAGGGACTCAAAGAAGTATAGGCAAGATTCCTTCCTTCAGAATGCTGATAATCTGTTTTAAGAGATGCCTCTATCTTATGTTTCTTTCATCAGAAAAAAAATAAAAAAAATAAACATGGTTTCATTAAGATTTTTTCAAGTTATTCAGTTGTTTTTTATCATGGCTTTTGTCCTATGAGAAAACTTTTTATATAAGAGTTGCAACTGTAGCAAAACCTCTCCAGAAAACTCCCATAGCTCAGTGGAATTATCTGTCCCTAGCCCCACCCCACCCTTTAGTATAGCCATCTTGCTGTTAGAATACCCTGCTGTAGTAGCTGTAGAATGTTCAAAGTCAAATGTCTACATACTATGGCCTGAAGGAACTAAGCCACTCAGCTTTGGAACTCCCACCCTGGGGACATCTTGATCTAATTGCTGAATATGAGAGAACAAACTCTCACAGTCCCCTTTATCTCACCAACCCAAGATCCATGCTTCACCTAAGCCATGCTGGTCTAACTTCCCTCAGCCTTCCTATTCTGGGAATAGTAATGAAATCAATACCCTTGCTTCTAGCAAGGTAACATTAAAGATTGCTCTAATCAACCCTGTGACTTCTCAGACCAAAATGCCCTTCCCTTATCACCATTTTCCATAAGTATTGCTTTTCCCTTATTAGAGCATAAACTTTTTTGAGATCATGGATTATCTCTCCTTTATATATGTATTTCCAACACCTAGCATAGTAAGCCATATAGTGTATATTAAACCCTTAATAAATACTTTTCATTCCTTCACTCATTTCATTTCATTCAGAGAGGAAATTTATATCAAACAATAAATAATATGAATATTTTCAGTTTTGTTGTTGTTGTGCATTAGTTTCAGTTATGTCTGACTCGTTGTGATCCCCTTGGGGTTTCTTGGCAAAGATACTGGAATAGTTTGCCACTTCCTTCTCCAGCTCATTTTGCAAATGAGGAAACTGAAGTAAACAACATCTTTTGGTTTCCTGACTTCAGACTCAGTATTGTATCTGCTACACCACCAAGCTGCCCCAATATGAACACTGCTGAATACCAAATGTGGGCTCCATATGTTGTTAGTATGAGATGTTTTCTCTAACTCTTCTAAGTAGGCAAATGGAGACAGCAATTGGTATGCATGACTTTGTTGAAATAAGACTGGAAATAGGTCTGGTACTAAACAACTGTCAAGGTTGTTTCCTTACAGAAGAATTGTTTGTTCAAGTGAGACAGGTCTCAATCCTAAGGATTCTGAGCTAAAACTGGGGCAAAGGCAGATATAGGGGCAGATATAGGATAAATAGCCAGGAGAAAAGAGAGTGTATTAAAGAAGGCAAGTTAGTTGTATTTTGGACAGGTCCTAGGTAAGATTAATGTTTTGTGGATGGTAAAGCAAGTAGGTTCATGGTCAAAAGATCAAATTGGGACCATAAAATCCAAAAGGATGGTAACTATGGAGGCTGAGTATAGATTGCAGACTTGTTCTTCTGATGGAGGCACAAGTTGTTGGCATCAAAGTAGTCCAACATCGGAGAAATCAACAACTTGTACATGCATCAGAAGAGCAAATTGTACCTACTGAAATTTGCCCTTCTAACAGAACAATTAGGAACTTCTATAGCAATCTCAAGATGGGTAAGAATAGAAGGAAAGAAGTTGTTCTAAAAGGGCAGCCTTAAGTTCCTCCTTCATGTGCACCCTGAACTGCCTTTGCTAGGACAATAGCTTCATATATAATATATAAATTCTCTTGCAGTCCTTAAATTCTGTGATTCTTTGGCCCAGGAATATTTTTATATGAAAAACATTATCATGTCCTTTGGGTAGATGTTGGGGCTTTAGTCAGATCTATTTAGAGCAGTGCCTGGCACATAATAGGCACTTAACAAATGTTTATTAAATTGAATTAATAAATGTGATAATCCCCAAATCCTTCCATGTGAAATGTTTTTCTCCTACAGTCCAGACCAGAGGACCCATAATGAGGATTTTTCTCCAATAGTATGTTAAGAAATACTACAAAAATTCAGAGAAGGGGAGTGGTTACTGAGAGAAGGGGGAGTTGAGAAAAGGAAAGCCTCACAAAGGAAACATCATAAATTGAATCTAGAAGGAACCAAACAAACATAAAGAAGAATATCCCTCATGGAACTGTATTAAAAAATGACACCATGGTCCAACTACCTGTTTACATCAAAGGGTTTCAGTGCCATCTCACTTGTAGTCTTCAGCTCCAAAGCTATAATCAAGACTGCCACCAGGTGAAATCAACTGTCTACCTATTCCCTAACCTCCATTTTCTATACCTGTTCCAGTCCTCTCCCTCCCCCCAACTCAGTTTCTGCCTTATGACCTTTCCTTCTTCTTCCCCTTCTCTTCTGACTATCAAAATTTGTCTCAAAAAGAACCAAATATAGAATTTAAGTATTTCTAATGTATAATTTTATACTATATTTTAAATTGTATAATCAATGATAATACTATAATTATATAATTATTATATTATGTAAGTGTATTATATATACACTTATATAATGGCGTGGCTAGGTGGTGCAGTGGAGTACTGGGCTTGGAATCTGGGACATTTACTTTCATGAGTTCAAATCCACCTTCAGACACTTATTAGCCATACCTAAGGTCACACAGATAGTAAGTATCAGAGGTAGATTTGAAACCAAGTCCTTCTACTATAAAGACTGCACTTTCCCCGTTGTACTACACTGCCTCCTATACTAAGGTTTAAGTGCTGATAAGCCCTTCCCAGGGGCACAAGGGATAAAGTTCCTGGCCTAAAGTCAGGAAGATTCATCTCACTGAGTTCAAATCTGGCCTCAGACACTTCCTAACTGTGTGATCTTGGATTTAACCCTGTATGCCTCAGTTCTACATTTGTAAAATGAGCTGGAGAAGAAAATGGCAAACCACTCCAGTATCTTTGCCAAGGAAAACCCAAATGGGGTCCCAAGAAGTTGGACACTGAGTAGCAACAACAAAGGCCTTCCCCAGAAGCATTCTTAACGTAATAGAGCAAACACCCTTAAGCCAAAAGACTGAATCCCTCAATATGAGATTTAGAGAACAAGTACAAAAGGTATTTTGTGAAGACTGGAGGGTCTTGGCAGGATCCCTGAAATTCTACCCTGTAGGATTTCACCATAGAGTAAGACTGGCCCTTGGCTATAATTATACACTACAAAGCAATGACTAGCCAGCTCTCCAGCTAACAGAAGTGATAGTAAAGGAAGTCAGTAATCTTCACTCATGCCTAAATGCCTGCTTCTTCCAAAGGGTTTATAGGTTCAGTGGCATCCACTGATGCGGGAATGAATGGATATGATACTGTTATTGACATCTCTGCTGACATTTCATCCATTATCACTGGGTTAATGTCCAGGAAGACTACAGCTTTTAGAAAATATCATAGGGTGATGGATGGTTTGAAACTGGCAGTGTGAATGAGGATAAAGGAGACAAATAGGGGATTTCAATCAATATGTGCACAAAACCGAAGGATCTTTGTCTGTATCTGTCTCTTAAGTGTGAGTGGCCCAATGTGAAATATTACCATATGGTAACTTTGAGCTGGCAGAGTTGGACCTTGTTCCCTGAAGCACAGGTGTATAGGTGGACTTCTCCTCCCTCTGTATGACAGTCATATGCTAGTTGCTTTCCCAGGATTGGAATAAGAAAAACACAATTAAGCAACATTGTTTGACTCTATAATGCTTTCCTTTGATCTCTCCTGTCATCCTCAGCCAGGCATTTGGGGGTGATTAATTCATTTTTTGAAGGATGACATGCATTTCCAGTGGATAATTGGTGGAATGGGGAACATGTCAAAAGAGAGGAACGTTATCAGGCAAAAGTAAGAAGCAACTATTTCAGTCCTAGCCCTGGAATTTTATGCTGCTATAAAGCTGGGTTTCAATGAATGGGAAACAGTGAGGGACTGACAGTTTAGATATGTCTAAAATGGTGAAATTTCCTTCAGCAGCCACTCTACTTCACCCCATGTACCCTGGATACTCTAATATTCAGTAGCCTTTAATGAGCATAAGTGCATCACTTTACAGAGGTAGTTTATGTTATCAGTGTCTAGAATAGCAATCTGATTGTGACATCCAGACTACCAGGGGTAATTTACTTAATCATGAGGGGTTTCTGACCAGGTCTCAGTACCCTTAGACACCCTGCCTAAGAGTTAAAGCAGAGTGAGACTGGTTAGAGTATATTGGGGGTGGGGAGAGATTTTCCTTTTAACTGCATGAATTGCCAGTAAAATAAATAAGAAATAATATGTGCATTAGAAAAGAAGTGAATATAAAGCTTGGGAAAATAACATTGCTAAAACCCAGTCAAAATCAAAATAGGGATTCTTTGGAGTCTCAATATGATTACCCTCTGATCAAAGTATCCTAAGTGAAAATAGCAGGATTTAAGGGCTGGAAGACACTAGTGTTACGAAGTCCAAGCAAGACCTGGGTAGACAGGATGATGCTGGGGGATAAGGGGTGAAAGGGTGGTGGGTGCATATATATATATATATATATATATATATATATATATATATATAAAATATATTTATATTTATATATTTAATAAATTTTTATATATATTTATATATATTTTATAAAATGTTTGTTTTTTAATGGAAGGCTTACCTCAATTCTAACACTAGCATTTTCATCCTCTTTAAAGCTCCTAATGACTTCTCAAAGAAATCCGTGAGTAGAGAAAACTCATTTTAGAAACAATGAATCTGGTTGTTCATTCAGTTAAGTAGTATTTATTAAGTATCCAGAGATAATGAAGAAGTAGTGCTTAAGATTTATACTAAGGAAAAATGATCTCTGCCCTCAAAGAGATTAGAGCTAAATTCAGCAATTGCTAGAATAGAGACTGTAATATGGCACAAAGAGAGTATTAAATATTGGCTCCAAAATCCATCATCTGTTGTAAAATAATAATTTAGTTTTATTATAATAGAAGAGAAACTGGACTAGAAATAAGAAGATTCCAATTATGACTTATAGTTTCAATTGATGACTGCCATTGATTCATTGTGTGACCCTGGGAAAGTCACTTAATTTATCCATGTCAGGTAGAAGAAAAAAAAAACAATTCTCTCTATTTCAAAAATTTTTTTGTGATGGAAGAATGAGATGATGTTTGAAAGTTCTTCAGAAATAATACATTGTGCAAAATTTCAAGGTATTAATAGAATTATAGATAAAAAATAAAATGATCCCAGTAATCATAACATTTTAGAGTTAGAAGGAATATCCAATCACTTTTACAAATGTGGGAACTGAGGTCCAGAGAAGTTAGAAGACTCTTCCAAGGCCACATAGAAATTTGTGTATCTCTCAAATGATTTTATTAGGGAAATTGTGAAGTAAACAAAAGTTTAAAGAATAAAAGCCTGTTTTAATTGATGTCTTGTGCTTATGCTACTCATTTAAACAGCTGTGCACAGTTTTGTACATGCTCTGAATAAAATGGTTCGTTTAATTGGAGCCGCATGAGAGCTATATTAGATTGCCATAGGACCAATATTTGAGAAATGGACATTTTCCATGACCAGGCAAGAGTTTGTTTTCCGTTACTCTGAAAGACTGGAAGAGTTGGTTTCCCAGTGAAAGTGACAAGGCAGTGTTCATGAAATACCACATTATTAGCCATCTCCTTTCTAGTTTCTTCTGCATGTCGAGTGATCCGGGATGAAAAACTAACAAGCACCTGTCAAACCCAAAACATCAGCTTTTTTGACAGAAGGTCCACTGGACTTTCATTATCAAGAGAGCCTTTATAAGTAAACCTAGGAAATCTCTCTCCAACAGAAAGGAAACAGAGCTCATCAGAATTTCTAGACCCTTGACTTACAGGGCACGCTATCTCCAATGAAGGTCTTTTGATCGCAGCGCTTTTTTATTCAGATTTGACTTCACATTATGGCTAATCAATACTTTGCAACCGTCCAAGTCCCCAGTTAGATGCACATCTCACAATCAGGCAGGGAGGCCTCCTAATTGAAGAAAAGTCAGAGACCCAGGTACCACAGCCCTCAGGCCATACTCCCACTTCAACTTTCTCTTTTCATAGCATTCTAGAAATAGTGGAAATAAAATTTAGAGACATGACAAGCACAGAAAAGAAGGATCAATTCCCGTCACTTGCCACCAATGTTTACTGCTTCCCTAGGTCTTCAGAAGATGTTTTTCTTTCATAGCTTAGGGGAATTTAACCTTTTACAAATGGGAGGAGGGTTTTTTCATGAATTTTAAATTATTTTATCTCACATGTCTAGGATTTGTTGATTAGACCAAAAATGAATATTTGCTTTCTCCCCTAAAATGCCAAATTTTATCCAGTCATAGCCATGGAAAATATCGATCAGAAGAACTCTGTATTTGTGATCTTAGACTGCTGGGGAGAAAATGATCACTAGCTACTTTGATGGAGCTAGGAAGTTGAAAATGAGAACTTTTTTAAAGAAAGGAATTTTACTTGTCTAACCCAGATCCTGTATTCCACTGATCCAAATATTTAATTGGGAATTTAAAAAAAGCCCTGGACTTTGTTTCTAGATTTCTTTTATAATTGAAAGTTTTTAGATATAGCTTCACACTCTCATTTTATATTTGTGTCAGATGTTATATAGGATGCAGATAACAATCAGAATTTGAACTCATTTCCTTTTTTGGCTTTAAATAATATTTTATTTTTCCCCAATTATGTATCAAGAAAATTTTTACCATTCATTTTCATAAGATTTTTGAGTTCCAAAATTTTCTCCCATCCTCTAATATAATTTATACATATGCTATCAGGTAAACATATTTCCAAATTCATCATAGTTGTGGAAGAAGAAACATATCAAAAGAAAAAATAAACATGAATTCATGTCTTCTGACTCTAAATACAGCAAACTGGGCTGCCTAAACTTTGTCGAAGGTTCCTTCACACTTCAAGTGTCTGTGTGACCTGAATGACTTTCATGGGTCAAATCTACCCTAAACACCCTATTTGAAGTGCCCCAGAATTAGATGGAAGTTAATCAACTGGAGATATAAATAACATAATTTCTTTTAAAATGTCCCTACTTGATAATAGTTCATATTAACTTAGTGTTTTCAGGTTTGTAAAGAAGGTCTACATTAGTTCAATTAAACCTTGAAACAACCCTAAGACATAGATGAAAATAATGTCCCTCAGGTCAAATGAAAACTAAGGAGGAGGTCTAGAATTTGAACTCAAGTCCTCTGAGACCAGAAATAGTGTTCTTTCCATTATATATCACAGGAACATTGATTTTATTCTTTACCTTTCCATGTCTGTGTCCTAATGAGGTAAGATGTGGTAATAAAAAAAATGAAAAAAAAAGTATATTGGATTTGGCTTCAAGAAAACCTGTACTGATACTTGCTAGATGTGTGACTATAGTCCAGTTAGTTATCACTCTCAGCCTCAGTTGCCACATTTGTAAAATAACCACTATAATAATTATACTTGGAGCATAAGGCTGTTGTAAAGATCACAAGATAGATAACCTATTGAACATGGCTTACAAATCTTAAAGCACTATTTAAATTTTAAATACTACTAATATTATTTCCAATTATTTACTATTATGTAGAAAAAAATCCAAACAAATGACTTATTTTTTTAACTTTTCTACTGAGTGTTTTGGAATCACATACATATAACCTCTACCCTGGCTTCTCTTTTAAAGAACAGAGGAATGGATAATATTTCAAAGGCTGCATATAAGAAATATATATATTAAAAATGCTATGCATTCGAAAATCCATGTTGGAACATTAAGAAGATACTATATTTATACCAAGTCTTTCACATAAAAGAAATCTAAAATGTTTTACCCTTCATGGGGACCTTGCAAACAAATTAAAATCATGTTAATTAATTAATATTATATTAATATAACTCCATAGTGGTCTTTGGAAAAAAAGCGAAATATTTAATCAATTAACCAACCAATTGTTTTGTCTGATCAAGGTCAATCAATACATTTGACTTTATTTTTTTACCAAGTTAGACAAAGGTTTGTTTGTTGGTGGTGGTTTTTTGATGTTGTATAAATATAATATATTGATTTTTCCCCTACCTGATGGGCAGGTAGAAATCAACAATCAACAAACATTTAGGACCATTCCATGCTGCAACAAGTAAAATCAACCTTTTTACTGCTCACCATGCACAAGTTTTTACTCACACTAAGCAACTCGTCATTTGTTATGTCAATAGCTTATGTAGAATAATGAAACCGTAATTTCTTTGAGTCTTTGGAAGCAATTGAGTGTCCTGCTGTCCTGGTTTACTAATCAATCTTAGGACTCCATTTGTTTCAGTTCTTGAGATTAAGACCCCCTTTATAATGTATACACCTTTCTGCCTCCTAAGGAATAGTGTTCTAAGCATTATTTAATCTTTGATGATACATAATGTACTTCCCAATTTATAATGTCTCATTGCCATCTGTACCAATAACATTGGGGGGAGGGGGAGGCTAATGTGGTAGAGTAGAAAAAGAAATGGCCATGGAGGCAAAAAGTCTTCAGTTAAAATCCTACCCTTTCCACTTGCTTCTTGTATGAACTTGGACAAAAACCTCCCTGTTACTTGATTTCTTTATCTGTAAAATGAGGGGTTCATACTGGATGGACTCTTCTGTTTGTCCCTTTCAACTCCAAATCTATGATAGTATGATGCTAACAATTCATGTTCTTCCTAGAACAGCATTTTAGATGTGAAAGGTGAGGAAGAAGAAGCTGAATGTGCCTTCCAGGATATGTCCGGAATGTTCTTCATGCATTTTGTTTTGCTTTCAGCCGTATCTCTAATATGAACTTACTTTGTTTTGATATGTCTCTCTCTTAAAATTTGAGAGTAGCTAAATAATCTTATGCATTAGAGAATCTCAGGGAGCTGAGTTGGTTTTGTTAATCAAGGTTTTCCTGTATTACATCAGTACTCTGTGTGTACCACAATAAAGCAACTTTTATTAGTTGAAAAGATACAGAAAACTAAACTGACTTCAAAGAGGCCTTACTGTATGTTGAACAAAATGCCTTCTGGGGAATGAAGTGCTCACAAATATAAGATAGCCAACCTTTTGACCTTTTCCAAAGATTCATAGATGATCCCCATGCTTAAATAGAAATTCTTCCCCTTGAAGCCCTGTAAGAGGTCGTCTACCTCCTCTGGGTTTAGAGAAGAATTGCACATTCTAACTCAAGGACCCTATCATTGCTCAACTACAGAATCTTATATTGTATTCTTTCATTTTAGGAATTGTCGTGCTGCTGTACAGAGTTCAAGGGCCTCTGGTAGCAAGAATCCATATTAGAATGAAAGATGTCTCACAACATGGCAAACCTTCGCATGTGTGATACTTGCAAATACCTGGTTTTCTCCCCAGTCCTTGGTCTGGGTAGCCTGCTGTGGTACTGATGGGCTGTTCTTCTACCTGTATCCATCTTTTCAATAAGATCACATTAATTACATTCCATTCTTTCCACTTTGATATCTCATTAAAATCTTATAAATGATCATGCAGTGACCTTGAAGACCATGCATAATACATGAAAGTAAACCTGCAGTAAAATGTATTCTTTCACTCCTGACTGGTTACATCCCACATTTTCTTCTTCCATCCCCAGTGACCCCAATATGGAGAGAGTCCTGTGAACTGAGCCAAGGTATGCTAGAGTGTGCAAATCTACCAGCTCCAAAAGCTTTCCCACTGATGACTGCTGCAATATGTTAATGGCTTGTGTTTAGATGTGATGGCCCCGTTACTACTTAGGGCACTCTGCTAATTACCATAAGATGGTGACAAACAGGTGCGAATGTCACTTTGCATCAACATCATGTGGGTGGAAAAACATAGCTGGCAGCACTGTTAGCAAAGCAAGAAAATGTTAACTTTAGTCAGCAGCCTCTGATGCTCAGAAGGACTTTTCTTTAATGCTCATGATTAAAGGAATCACACAAGAATACTGCTGCTTTTTTTCTGCAAGTACAGTAATTCTGAATATATGGGGGATGTCTTCATAAGCTATTTTAAGATATGTTTCAACAAAATGCACTTATGTGGCAGATCAAGTAAAATGCACCAAGTCTGTATTTATGTAGCCTTCCTTATTGAATAAAAGTTTTGCTAAGCCACATTTATTGCAAGGAGAACCCACTGAAATGGACATGATTTCACAGAGAATGAAATCATAGTGTCAGTAGGACCATGGTTTTGCTGTCAGTTATATTGTACTTTATTTCACTTATTTATTTGGGTTTACTTTTCACCATATGAAACAACTTCCCTTTTTAATGAAAGTAAGAACAAAATGGAAACAGAGTCACATTCTCCACAAGGCACCAGTATGTGAGAGATTTCAGGGGAATGTGGATGAGAAACAAATGATGCATTGCCACTTTTGAATAAGCAATAAATAATCATTAATTTCCTTTTAAAACACCAAGCCATTTAATATAATTCCTATTGAATTGGTGAAGTGATTAATAGGGCTCCTAGTTATGTACTGTACAGATTTTCCCTAAAGAGAAAGTATTTATCTAATCAAAACTGGGCAGGGGGAGGGGGGAATTATGTTTATATTTATTTGGTTTTATTTCAAATTGCCTTAGAAAATTAGGGCATAGATTTAAAATAGTAGTGTAACATATATTTGGCAATTCAACTTTATCTTAAATAAAAAGGTGATTAAGAAGAAAGGCTGTGTTTGGAATGGAGGCTTTCAGGGCAAAGCACTGGGACTCCACTAGAGCAGAATGGTAACTTCAGATGCAAGAATGTCTTTCTACCAAGGCAGAATCTCATCTGCACTTACAATGTAAAAGCCAAAAGTGAAAATGTTTCAAAGACCATTTGTGAGGCAGAGCCCCAAACCATTGCACTGAAAAGATCATTAAATAAACATAAAACCTTCCTAACTAGGTGTGTGCATGGTTCTGTGAAGAGAACAGACTCTGTAAGTAATGCCTTATGTGGGTCATGTTTCTGGCCCAGCTCCTCAGTCACCATGCGTCTGAAAGGAATTCTGAAAACTCTCTGACTTTGTTTCCATAAAGGGGATCCAACACTATTGTTGGTACAGCAAGGGAGGAGACACAAGAACTCAGAAGTCTAGCACAAATGAGCGTAAAGCTTACATTAGTATCTATACCAGGATATTTTAATTATATAATTTAATATGCATATATATGTTTATGCATATACACATAGCTGGGCATACACGTAGACAGACAGACATATATTTCCTGGAATGATGGAAGATTTGTGGTAAGTGATTTTTTTGCTGAGATTGAGTAGCTGAAGCATACTTATCCCCACTGTTTTAATAATAGCTAACATTTATAGAGTACTTTAAGAATTATAAAATGTCTTTATAAGTTATCGCATTTGATCTTTATAACAACCCTGTGAGGTTGGTGCTATTATTCCTATTTTGTAGATAAGGAAACTGAGGCTAGGAATATTAGAAGCTAATATTCAGCTTCTAAGTATCTGACACAAGATTTGAACTCAGGTCTTCCTGACTTCTAGTCTAGTTCTCTGTACTACCTAGCTGCCTCTCCATGAATCTCTTTATTGCTCTTTGGGGGAAGCCATGATTTTGATTGTCTCAAGATTATAGTACTCCATAAGTCATAGTCATATACCACCACTGGGAGAGTACTGACTTTTAAAAGAAGGATTTTTATAATGTGGGGTAGCTTGGGATTATTGACTCTACTGAATAGTTTCGCAAGGACAGTGCAACCTGTTCTCTTCATTCTCTTCAAAGTCTAGCCAAGAAATGGCTAATGATGGATTTACTCAACTGACTAATTATCCTGTAGGAGAGGAAATGTGATTTAGTTAAGAGTACCTGACTTTGAGTCAAGAAGATCTGAGTTTGAATCCTACCCCTGTCACATCAGTTGTGTGAGGGTTCGTAAGTCATATAAGCTAAGCCTCACTTTCTTCATTTGTAAAAATGGTATAATCATAACACCTACTTTACATGCTATTACAAGGAGAATATGAGATAATATATGTAAATTGCAAACCTAAAAGTGCTATAGAAATGTTAACTATTATGACGTTAATGGCAATTATCTTAAGAAAAGCTGGCGAACTAGACATGTACAAAGAATGAAGGATCACAAACAGATAACCTGAAGGCTTCATCAGTACCCATACTTCCACTACCATATGTATTTAAATATTAAAAGACCTGCAGAATTTTGGATAGCTCTTCTATGAAGAATTAATGTTAGAACACGGACAAGAATGAGAAGAATGAATTGAAATGTGTACCAGTGGAGGAAGTATTCATATATTTTTTAAAAACCTGTTATTTCAACAATATTCTTAATCAGCAAATGTTTATTAAGCACCCATTAGTTGTCTTCTCCATACCTTGAGGTTCCAATGGGCTCCTTAGGGAATCTATTTGTTTTTTTGTTTTTTGTCATTTTCACTAGCTGACAAGCCTTCCTCCTTTTCTAAAAACTCCTATATTTGATATGATGTTTTATACCACATATTGCACCCAAAATTTGTCATTAATGAGGAGAAAGTGGAGCCAGAAGAGTGTATATGGGACCAAATCCTGGAAGATGACATACCTGGCCCAGAAATCAAAGTTGATCATATTGGTATTTCTGCCTAGGGCTGTTAATGGTTAAATAAACTGGAAGAGAAGCCTAGACTCTTTTGTCTTTGGAGAGGGTGTGGAATTTGGAGTCACTAAGACCTGGATTCCAAGTCAGTCTCTGATGCTTGTTACCAGCATGACCTTGGGCAAATCACTCATCCATAAAATAAGGAAGCTGAATTAAAGCTCAGAGATCCCTTCTGGATCTAGATCTATGATTCTATGGTCTTTTCTCAAATCCCATGTTTCAGCTTGCAACCCGGCTAACACTGGCAAATTACTTACCCTCTCTGAGACTCAATTCCCACTGTGCTTGGCACACACAAAGCATTTAACAAATGCTTGCTGATTGATCTGTAACATGCAGCCGTTGGGATAGATGGCTTCTGAGGCCCCTGGTTTTATAATCTGATTCATGCACATTTTCAAAGAGTACACCTGAGAGACGGATGATAGAGTACAAATGTGACAAAGCTACCATTGATGCAAATGGAAATACATCATTGTAAAAACTGTCAGCATATTTGTTCACTTTAGATATTTGTTATCATCTCTTTAATCAACAAATGCTCTCAAAGTAATTCCATTTAGATGAACCTCATGCCAAGCTCTTGGCAGATTCATTTTCTCTTCAGTTTTTTTTTCTGCTTTATGAAGTCATTTCTATGCAATGAAACAATTTCCTGACTCCTCACCACACTATAGGTGTGACCATGGGTTCTGGGAAGCTAACTCAGAAGAGAAAGAACTCTTATAGGGAACCAATATGGTATAGAGTAGATGAAATGCTACTGTAGGAAGTCAGAAGACCTGTATTCAAAACTCACTTCAGATACATAATAACTGTGTAAGCCTTTGCAAGGCATTTAACCTATCTGAGCCTCAGTTTCCTTGTTTATAAGATGAGATTAACAATGGTTCCTACCTCTCAAATTTGTTATGAGTATCAAATGAGATCAAGCACTTTGTACAGCTTAACATGCTGTATAAATACTAGTTTTTTTATTAATAGGTTTTATATATTATGATATATATATGTGTGTTTATTACCTGAGTATATTTATTCAACATCTTTATATATACATGTATATGTATGCATATATATCATACAAGTGAGATATGAAAGAGAAAGTGTCATCTCCTCCAATTAGAGTGGGAGCTCCTTGGACATAGGGACTACTGTACTTGCTTCTATTTGTATCCCCAACATTTAGCAAAGTGGACAGCATATTATAAGTGGTTAATATATTTTTTATTCATTCATTTTTTTATTGCCTAGATATATGAGTTTATATGACTATAGGATTTTCTCAAAATTTGCTTTGTTCTTTATCTATCTCTAAAATATTTATCAATATTCTTGTGAATTGTGCAGGGAACTAATAGTCCCAAGAAAATATACACATATTCCATTTAATATATAGATGCTAATTTTATACAAAATATGTGTATCCTGGCAGTATGAGTTCTGTATAGATTTCACAAGGATATCGTAAGTTTGTTTTGGAAATAGATGAGGCTCAGATAGAACAAATGTTAGATAAACTATCAACCAAACCTGAAGAAATAAGGGTTAGAAATCTGAGCTGTACTTTAGCATCATTTATTTCCAAATGTTAATGGCACATAGAATTTAACTATTAGGTACTAGATAATATAGCACTTCGAGGTTTAAAAAGTGATAGAGATATATGCGTGTGTGTGTGTGTGTGTGTATATATATATATATATATATACACACACACACACACACGCATATATATGCGTGTATATGCGTGTGTGTGTGTGTGTGTATAATCTCACTTGATTCTCTCAAGGTGGGTACTATTATATCATTTAAGTTTTACACATTAGGAAACTAGGAGAGGTTAAGTGACTTGCCCATATTCGCACAGCTACTAAGTGTCTGAGTCAGATTTGAACTCATGTCTTTCTGATTCCAAGTCCAGAACTCTTATCAACTATAACAACTGACATCCAGCTTTTTCCAGCCTTTCTCTTACTTTTTTCATAGAAATAGCATAATTGTTGGATGTCACAACATTAGTAGCTTAATGGAATATAGTTCCAGTGCCTTCATTTTCATCTTTGACAAGTTCAAAATGTTTATTTGCCCATAGTTGGGTTTAATTGGTGGCCTTATGCTAATGCAAATACCCAGGCTTAAGTGAAGAGATAAATTCTTTGTTGCCTATCACTCTTCTATGAAACGAAGGTGATAGATACCAAAGTAGTAGAACATCACCAAAATTATAGACATTTAGAACTATATTTTCTATTCTAGACATAAACCCATATCAATATCTCACATTTCTATGGTGCTTTGGAAAGTACTGTCGTTGCTGAAACCCTGAGCAAAAAATAAATAATCACAAATATTATTAACTCTACCTTACAAATGAGTTTGAGAAAAGGTAAATGACTCACTCAGTGCAATGTAGCCAGTATGACATAGTCATTGACAGAGCTAGGGACTCAAACCCAGATCTTCTCACTAAAGATCTGGCATTCTTTCTCCTGTACTACATTCTTCACGCTATATATTATGCTGTTTCCAAGTGGGAGGCACCTTAGAGACAATCTAAGTCAAACCCATTCATTTTACAGATAAGAAAACTGAGGCTCAGAAAAAAGGAAAAAGCCTAGAGTTACACACAGAAGGTTGTTGGAATAAGTGATTAAAGCCCAGGACTCCTGGACTCCTGGTACAATGTTTAGTACTTTGTTTCCAGTCATTTTACAGATGAGAAAATTGAAAGCCAGAGAGGTACTGTTACATATTCAAGCTCTTACACCTGATTGGTACTTGTACTCATGTCCTGGATTCTGATACAGTGCTCATTGCATTATAGTCTGACACTCTTTGATCATGAGAAATATGGAAGGAAGAAATCAATGTCATATCATATCCAGTTGTATAAAATTGAATTTGCTGAATGGTAGAGTACACTTTTATTAATAGCAATGAAGTAACAACCCTGAAGATTCAATTATGGACTCATATACATCCATAGATTGTTATTGCCCAAAGGGGCCCTAGAGATCCTCTAAGCTAGGGGGTTCTTAAACTTTTTTTGGTATTCTGGTGAAGACTATAGCCCAGAATAGTGATTTTAAATACATAGGATTAAAAAAAAACTCAATTACATAGAAATATACTTAACAAATTTTTTTTTTAAAAAACAGTATCATGGATTCCAGGTTAAGAAGCTTTTATCTAATCTAACTTCCTCATTTTACAGAAAAGGCAATTGAGGACTAGAAGTGATCATTGTTTATGGCCATAAGGCTAGGTAATGAGAGAACTGGGATTAGAATTCAGAGCTCTTGATTCTTCTGCTTCAACATTCAGATCCCATATATCAATTAAATTCAACAAACATTTAGTAAACACCTATTATGCTCAAAGAAGTAAGTAGGCTAGCATTGAATATTCAAAGATGAAATGTAATTTAGTCTCTGTCTTCCAGAAACTTGCAAGAAAGTCTAAAATGTGGAATCAGAGGAAATGGATTCATACTCCAGCTTTGCCACTTCGTGACTTCTTGTGTGACTTTAGCCAAGCTGTCTACCACTCTGGGTATTAGCTTTCTTACCTGTGTAAAGTAGGTTTCACTCCCTCACTTGAACCTGAACTAGAAGGCTGGGTACTTAGTAGGTACCTGACCGAGATTTCTAGTGTTATCACTCACAAGTCCCCATTTCACATGCCCTTCATTTTTAAAATATATTTTATTTCCTCCCCAATTCCATGTTAAAACAATTTTTTAAGAATTTTTTTAAGTTTTGAGTTCCGAATTCCCTCCACCTCCTATTCCCTGAGATAGTAAGCAATCAGATATAGGCTATACACGGGTGATTATGTAAAACATTTCCACATTAGTAATTTTCTCCAGAAAGACTCAAATAAAAGAAAAAGAATGAATGAAAGAAAATGAAAAGAGCATGCTTCATTTTGTACTCAAGCAATATCAGCTCTTTCTTTGGAGGCTGATACTACATTTCATCATTAGTTCTTTGATGTTTTCTTGGATGATTATATTGCTGAGAAATACTAAAGCATTTACAGTTTTGCATCAAGCAATATTGCTATTACTGTATATAACTTTCTCCTGGTTCTGTTCACTTCACTTTACATCACTTCATGTAAGTCTTTCCAGATTTTTCTGAAATCATCCTACTTGTGATTTCTTATAATATGATAATATTCCATTCCCATCATATGCCACAGTTTATTTAGCCATTCCAAAACTGATGGGCATCTCTTTGATTTCCAATTCTCAGGCACCACAAAAAGAGCTGCTAGAAATATTTTTGTACAAGTGGATCCTTTCCCTTTTGTACTCTCCATTTTCTTTTTTAAAATTATTTATTCACTTTTAGATGTCAACATTCACTTTTATAAGATTTTGAGTTTTTAATTTTCTCCCCCTTCTTCTCCTCCCCAAAATGGTGAACAATTTGATATAGGCTATGCATATACAATCATGTTAAACATTTTGCCACATTAGTCACATTGTAAAGAAGAATTAGAACCAAAGGGGGAAAAAAAACATGAGAACAAAGAAACAACAAAAAGTGAGAAAATAGTGTGCTTTGATCTGCATTTGGACTCCATAGTTCTCTCTCTGGATGCTTATAGCATTTTCCATCATGAGTCTTTTGGAATTGCCTTAGATCCCTGCATTGTTGAGAAGAGCTGTTCATCCAAGTTCGTCCTCACGTAGTGCTACTGTTGCAGTGTTCTCCTGGTTCTGCTCACTTCAGTCAGCATCAGTTCATGCAAGTCTTTTCAGGTTTTTCTGAAGTCCACCTGCTCTTCCTTTTTTATGGAACAATAGTATTTCATTACATTCATATCCTACAACTCCCTCAACTATTCTCCGATTGATGGGCATCTCCTCAATTTCCAGTTCTTGACCACCACAA
This sequence comes from Potorous gilbertii, assembly GCA_028658325.1. Lineage (NCBI taxonomy): Eukaryota > Metazoa > Chordata > Mammalia > Diprotodontia > Potoroidae > Potorous > Potorous gilbertii. The sequence goes on along the minus strand of CM053771.1, from coordinate 448,343,441 downwards.
AAAGAGCCACTATAAATATTCTTATACATATGGGTCCTCTTCCCATTTTATGATCTCTTTGAGATACAGACCTAGAAATGGTATTGCTGGATCAAAGAGTATGCACAGTTTTATAGCCCTTTGGGCATAGTTTCAAATTGTATTCCAGAATGGTTGGATCAGTTCATAACTCCACCAGCAATGCATTAGTGTTTTAATTTTCCCACATCTTCTCCAGCATTTGCCATTTTTCTGTTGAGTCATGTCAGCCAATCTGATAAGCGCAATGTGGTACCTCAGAGTTGTTTTATTTGCATTGCTGTCATCAACAATGATTTAGAGCTTTTTTTATATGATTATAGGTAGCTTTAATTTCTTCATCTGAAAATCGCCTGCTCAGATCCTTTAAACGTTTATCAACTGAGAAATGACTTGTATTCTTATAAATTTGACTCCGCTCTCTCTGCATCTTGGAAATGAGGCCTTTATCAGAGATGCTGTGTGCTCTCCATTTGCCATCAGTCAGTAGAACTCTGTTGGCTTCTAGAAAAGGATATTTACTTAGAAGGCATAGAAAGAACGCTGATTACAAAACATTCCCTCCCAACTTGGGGGAAGTTCCTCTTAGAAACACAAGTACAATGAGAGTGAGATATGTGTAGAAAACATGGCCAAGGGATAAAAGGATATATTCCCAATTCCTAGCCTTGGAAATACTTTTCTCTCTTTGTGGGGTTATCATGAGGTTCTTTTTACATGGAACTCTCTTCTGGGCTTTGAGCTGTATTTTTAGACTCCATAGTCAGATTGTCTCTCTGTGACAAGGGATCATGAACCCTGAAGTGGATACTGTCTTCCAGGTATTGCCTTCTCACTTCTGTCTGCTGGTACTTCCCTGTTATTGACTTTCATAGATCTAGTCACCTTGGCACTCTCATCTCAGAATATAATTCACCTAGAACAAGGAAAGAAACAGAAAGGGAAGATGAAGAAGATCCCATGCTCAGAGATGCATAGAAACCAGGTGGGGAAAAGGCCAGTTTTCCCCTCCTATACAGTAACTCACAGCAGTCCTCCTTTTGCAAAAAGCCCTAAGGAAAAGAGGTTAGACACATCTTTTCTATGCATACTTAATTCTAGCTTGGTAATTACTGAGTCACCAAGTCTTTTTTTAAACCAAAGACTTTTTATTCCCACATTGCGCTAGTTTCTCCATCATTCCTGTCTAGAGGTAGGTTCACCAAGTCTTCACATTAGATTAAAATAGGGCAAGAGTATCTATACAAGTTTTAAGGGCAAATCCCAGCATTACCTAAGAACCCACTAGACTCTCCTTGGTTAATCTCCCTATCATACCTCTATGTAGCAAGTAATTTGATATTACTAACAGAAACTACTCAATACCTTTGTGTTCAGGCTCTTTAGAGCCATTAGGCTGTGACCCATTATATAGCCCCCTCCTAGCCATGTGGGAAAGGGAGAACTGTATTTTCATGAGAGGTGAGACGTGTGCAGACCCACTGAGGGGTGGTTATCAGGAGCTAAAGGAAAATGGTGTTGCCAAAACAGAGATAGGGATAGAAGTTGTAATGGCATAGAGAGACAGATAGTTGCTATGTGTTCATGCCACAGTCCAATTGGCTTGAACCATGGTGCCATGGTTCTATACCCAAGTGGCTTCAACTGCGGTCCAACTGATAGAAAATGATAGGGGACGCAAGACTAGCCACACTGGGAGACCACCCAGTGCCATTGTTGCTGCTGATGCCACTGCACTGAGAGAGAAATCCTGAGAAAAGCCCATAGTTGAATTATGTGAAAGCCACGTAAAATAAATGCAGAATGGCAATAACTATCCTAATTTTTTGAGAATAAAACTATCAATTTTTCTTTTTCCCCATGCTTTATATCATTTTATAGTGTACTCTGTACTTATATCCCAAATTTTTATTTTACTAGGTTATTTCACTTTCTGAATTTACCATGTTGTTTTTTTTTCCAATAGAAATCAGTTTCTCTAAGATACCATTGACTGTATTTATCTGTATGTGTGTATATGTCCCTGAGGGATTAAATGCAGATGAGAGAGAGGTTATGGTTGACCAGGGACACAAAGGGAAGGAGAGAAATAGATTCTGTGTCTAACCATTAGGACTACCAGCTGGGGGCTCAGGCTAAACCAAAGAGATTTTATTGATACATATTATAAAAACTCTCTCAAATCAGAGGAAAATGAATAAACACAGATCATTCTGGATATAGAATGAACCAGAATTTTTCTGATGAGAAAAGATCTGGTAAATGAGCAAGAGTCAGCTTAGTGTGTGAAATAGGGACTTAAAGCAATTTCCCTTTCCATCACTGTCTCTCCCTGGGAAGATTTAAAAGGACTACATATCATTTTAGGAGTAGAGTGAGAACTTTGACAAAGGAGAATGTCATGCCCTGAAAAGAAGAACTGGGAAAGAATGGAGCTAGCTACATGAGGGTGAGGGTCAGAGAGGTGGTAGCTAGTTCACTTCATTGGCCAAACACACATCCTCCGATTTCCTGCTGGATGTAGAATGGGGGAATTAGACTTGATAATACTAAGTTTACTTCAGGGGCTGGGGGGAGAAGAAAGAACAAAAGAGTAGAAATATTCACAAATAACTGAAATCCAAAATGGAAAATGGTGAATCCATAAGAGAAGTTAAGAAGAATGACGCAAGAGGGTTAAAGAGGGATGTCACTTACAACCAATGGGTTCAGAACAAACTTCCTGGAGAAGCTTGACCTTCATAGGGGAAAAGATCAACAGTGAGGCAGAAGGACATGGTAGACACAGTGCTGGGACTTGGAGTTAGAAAACAACCTGTTTTCAAATCTGACACTACTCTTACTAGACTTGCATGACCACAGCAAAACACTCATTTCTGAGCCTTAATTTCCTCAGCTATAAATGTAGGATCTGGACTAGAAAGTTGTGAAGGTCCCTTCCATGTCAAGTCTGCTAGCTTGACTAAAATTAGCATTATACAAAGAAAAGGGTTTGAAATCAGGTCTGGCATAATAGGCTGGAATAAGACATCTAAGAAATCTTGGGTTTTAACAGGGTTTTCAATTTTAATAAAACCTTTAAATACATAGAAATAATGAACTAATAAGTATTCACTTCAATATGAAACTACATTTTCCAGAAAAGGGATACCTTTTTGCGAATCACATAGTCTTTCTGGATAGTGTAAAGATCCCATTTACCCTATGGTCTTCCATAATCCTTACTTGAACAGTAAGTTATCAGCTAATTCCCTCCCCACTCCAAAGTATACATATATAATACATGCACAGATGATTTTGAAGAAGCACTTAAGTCAACCTCAGAGTACCAGTAGTACTTTACTGTTGTTGAGTCATTTCAGTTGTGTCTCCTTCCTCATGATTCCATTTGGGTTTTCCTTGGCAAAGATTACTGAAATGGTTAGTCATTTCTTTCTCCACCTCATTTTACAGATAAGGAAATTGAAACTGAGTTAAGCGACTTGCCCAGGGTCCCACAGCTAGTAAGTGACAAAGGCTGAATTTGAACTCAGAAAGATGAATCTTCCTAACTCCAGGTCTGGCATTCTAACCATTGGCCCACCTCGCTACCCTTATTCAATCTATTAAATTATTAATGATTCCGTTTACTCCTCTGGCTTATTCTATCAACACAACTGGCAATCAATGTGATTGTGGCAATAACGATTTTAAAATGATCTACCAATCAGTGATTATTAACTGGACCTTAGTGTGGCCTCTGAGGTCACGTGAAAAGTTTGCCTTCGTTTTCTGGGTAGAAAAATTGCTTGAGCTAGAGGAAGGAAGAAGTTGGACTTAGGACGCCTCTATTCTCCACATTCGTTCAGCCGCCACCATGCCCTAACTACATCAAATGTTGATTATCCTTTAACCTGATGCTGACCAGAAGAGGAAGGATGGAATGAAAAAGAAAAATGTTGATAAACATTTAGCAACTGACTCTCCCTTCTTCCCCTCCCAAAAAGATATTTGTACATGATATACTTGTGAACTTTAATCTGCATTATTAGCACTTTTTAAAAAAGTCTTGGCAGTCAAGAAAACAATCAACCCCCTCCTGATTTGTAGTGATTGCCTATTTTCAAAGTATAAATGAACAAAGAGAAAATTTAGCAACTATCTCTCTCAAGCTGGTTTGTGCTGGCACCAGAACAGCCCTAAAGAATGATCAAATAAAAGAGAAAAGGAGAAAGGAAGGAACAGAAAAGAGAGAAAGAGGGAAAGAAGAAGGAAAAGAACTATGTAGAGTAACAAAATATCTGGTTTATTTATGTATTCACCTTTTCTGAGAACCACACATACAAACAGCCCCTTTTAGTAATATATTATTTTCAGAAAGAAATTTTTAATTCACTATCACTAGAGATCAACTATTTCAGAAGTAATGGAAACATTGCATAGTTTTTCTTATTAATCAGCCAATTCAATCTTATTTGAATGGAAATACAAAAAAACCACATTGATGGAACACACATAACTGCACAGAAAGAACTTCAGCATCTAGTCCCCTAATATGTTGATGGTGTTTCTGCTGAAGTTATTTTTTTCAGATTAGCCTGTGTTATTTAGCACTCTGGTTTCTACCATTTTGCCTGAGTTGACCAGTCAACACCTGGGAGACTGGGGAGAAAAAAGTTAGACTAGGTACTTAATATATTGTCAGTCGGTGATTTCAAAGCCAAGGGTATTCAGGCCTTTATTATTAGGACCCAGGAATCTATAAACAAGTAAGCAAACCTTCCCTGAACTTAATTATATATCTCACAAATATATATATATATAATTTTTCTTATAAATGTAGATGCTGTCATGATTTAAAAATTAAATTCTTCCAAAGCATTAGAAATTGGCTTCATATTAACTTTTTGTCATTATATATTTTCTCAGTAGTACAAACAATATTAGTATGGGAGTCTATAAAATTTCTGAGAAGCACTCACACTGGAAAATTTGGGGAAACATCAGTGTATACTGAACAACCAATTGACTGATTTACTTCTTCATTATTTTAACTAACTATGTTATCATATAGACTCAATCTGCCTTTTTACACATTTTTTAGATATGTTACCAGTCTATCTGTTGCATGAAAATAGAAAAGGCAATATGATATAATGGAAAGACGGATGGATTTGGGATCAGCAGCCTTGGGTTCACATTTCATTTCTTCTGCTTACCAGCTATGTATTTGGACTTTGGGCCAAAAATTCACCTCAGCAGGACTCAGTTTTCTCAACTATAAAATGTAAGAGTTGGACTCCAGGATCTCTGAGGCACCTTCCAAGTCTAAATCTGTGATCCTAAGGCAGTTTACTTTCTAATTTACATTTCAAAAGAAATTGAGTGAGAATTGCATTGTAGGAGCTCAAATGAAAAACTAAAAAAAAAGAGTTTAACTCAGTCTGCAATAAAGCCAAAGTCTATAATAAGGTGAAGTACAAAGAATTGATGATAGGAAAGGTTTAAAAAATATTCAAAGACAATTAACTACAATTCAGAGACACCTAACACAGAATGTCCACTAAGGGATTCTGAGCATTCATGGCCCATAGTTAGTGGATTTTCAGGTACATGTATATATATATGAAAGAGGGAAAGTAGCTGTAAGACATTTGGCTTTGAATACCATGCTAGCAAAACAGTAGATAGACCCTTTGAAGTATTTAAATAATACATGTCCTCTGAGAGGAAGCCTAGCTTTGTGTAATTACTAGTCTTTGCTAATTTTCATAATCTTTTGCTTTTTTTGGCTATTGTTTGACAATGTAACTCCTGGATGATTACATTCCTACTCCCATATTTTGTAATTATATGCCAATAAAAAGATGATTTAAAAAGGAAATTGAAAGACATAGTAGGAACTTCAAATCCAAAACATATTAGTAAATACTTCAGAGCTATCAGTTAGCATCCCCAATTCTCTGGTGCAATCATGCTATTTGAAGCATTTTCTAACTACTCCAAATCCTAAAAATGATAGCTAATATTTCCTTTTTAAATGGCTATTTTGCTAATTGAACTATAAGTCTTAACAGGATCTCATTAACTTTGCTTCCTAAGTGAAGATTTCTCCAAAAATCTGTGCTGCTATTGCAGGGTGTTTAACTATACATAGCCAAATCTTTGTTATGTTCCTTTATACAGAGCCTATATTATTTTCAGGAACATCCATTTGCGTGTGCAAATACCCATATTTGCTCATGGAAATTGCACAGGCAAACAGATGATAATTTATAAAGAAGACAACCCTATCAGCACGCACCAATGCATGAAGAAGCATGTACTTTCAGTGCATAAAGATTACCCAATCTGGGTGCAGTTGAGGGAACAAAAATAGGTTTCATTTAGGCATACCAATGCATTGACAATAATGAGAATATAATTTTCATATATTGTTTGCTATCATCTTTCAGCTTTGTAAAACTTAGGGGTCAAGTGAAAGAAATATGATATGATATTTTCTTAATATTTTTCGTAACTCTAAGTGTCCTTGATGAGCCATTTTCCCTCCCCCTTCTTTTTTTCAATCTTTATCTTCTTAGAATAAATTCTTTTCTCCTTAGTTGAAACATTTTTAGTAACTTAACAGCCAGCATTTATTTTTTTCCCTTAATTTCCTTCTTTCTTTTTTTTAACCACGAATGTAACCATCTTCCTTATCAAAATAGAAACCTCCTTTTAATCATTTAGCCCTTTTATTACTGGTATCTCTGTTTCATTGTACTGATTTTGGCCATGATTTTCCCTTCTGAAATTTTATTGGATCAGATAATTGTTAGAGTATGTAGTAAGCCTCCTGTGATACCATAGAATCCCAAATGATTTTTATTTAATGTTCCTGATAGGCTGTTATAAAAATAACTGTTGTTTTCACATTGACATTGAGAAATGCTTGCATCAACATAAATACATATGTAGATTCTCCTTTGTAAGCCTCCACTGAATTTGATCATATATGATTAACTTTTACTTCAAAGTTTTCCTCCCAACTTTACAAGTCTATGTATAGTTTGGGAACTTCTCATTTCTCTAGGTTCCATACCCTTAACAAGGGAAAATTTCAGAATTTCAACATCTGGCATTCCCTCTATTGTAGCACCAACTTCCCTTATAAGCATGCAGATTCACAAGGCATTAAGCATAGAAATAATTTATTTTAATAATAAAAGACATAATAAAAAATCATAAAAGAAATCAAACCCAAGTTTATAAAGAGTCAAGGGTCTCTTCTGAAGGCTGCCACCTCCATCAAGGAACTATGTAGTTCTAACACTTATTACTACCCTGGGTAGGACCCTCAGTAAAGGAAAATAACTTTTATTTCTGAGCCTATAGAGAGTTAAGAGGAAAGACTTATAGAATGTGGCAGTAGAGTAGAGACTTTCTAAAACCTATATAAAAACATAGAGATGTTAGTCTAAGGAGCAAATGGATCAATTTGTCTGGAACATAGGGTGTGTGAGGAGGAGTGATGTGATATCTATTTGGAAAGACAGGTTGGAATTTCATTGAGAAGAGTGTTAGATTTGATACAAAGGGGTTTTCCTATTTATTAGAACCAACAGGAGGTCATTGAAGAAACTTCTTGATAAGGACAATGATATGATCATATGTGAACTTTTGGAATATCAATTTATCAGCCACATAGAGGATAGATTAGAGAGGGATGAGTTTGGAATTAGTTAGGAGGGTATTGAATCAATAACCAAAAAAGCATTTATTAAGTATTTCCTATGTACTAGGCACTATGCTAAGTGCTAGGGTTCCAAAGAAATGAAAAAGTAGTCCTTGCCCTCAAAGACTTATATTCCATTGGGGAGACAAGAGATAAATATTCAGTACATGCAGATGCAGAGCAGGGGCAAAGTAATCTTATAAGGGAAGGCTCCAGCATCTGGGGGAACTGGAAAAAAATCTCCCACAGGAGATCACTTTTGAGCTGATTCTTGAAAAAGACATGGATTATAAGAGGCAGATGTGAGGAGGCAGGGCATTCTAGCATGAAGGCAGAAGATGACATGTCATGTGCAAGAAACAGCAAATAGGTCATCATGGTTGGATCATAGAATGTGTGGAGTAAAATGTAAGAAGAATGGAAAGATAGGAAAGGTTCAGGTAGTATAAAGTTTTAAATGCCAAACAAAAGAATTTTCATTTGATCCTAAAGGTAATAAGGAGAGTTTAATGAGTAGGAAAATGGCATAGACCTGTGCATTAGGAAAGTCATGGGTAAGGAGATGAGTCAGGAAAGCTAATTAGGTTATTGTAATAGTCAAAACAAGAGGTCATAAGGGCTCAAACTAGAGTGGTGTCTGCAGGATTGGAGAGAAGGATATATATACAAAAGATATGATGTGGATAGAAATGAGTTTGGCAATTGATTGGGATATATGGGCTAAGTGAGAGTGAGATGCAGATGACAGTGAGGCTACAAACTTGGGCAACTAGAAGATTGCTGGTATCTTTGAAAGAAACAGGAAAATGGGAAAGGGTGGGGGTTTAGTAGGGGAGTGGATAATGAGTTGTATTTTGGACATGTTGAGTTGAAGATATTTATGGAACATCCAGTTCAAAATGTCCAAAAGGAAGTTGGAAATGCAAGAGGTGAGAGGGGTCTAAGCTAAAGTAGCAGTGTTAGTGGTTAGAAGATGCGAAGGTAAGGATATTGTAGAGATAAATTTGGTAAAAATTTGCAACTTTTTGGCTGTAGATAGGGAAGATGAAGAGTGAAGGTTGATTCTGAGGCTGTGAATTTGAATGACTAGAAAGATAAGTGGTGTGATTAGTAGAGTTAGGGAAATTAGGATGAGGGGTTTGAGGTGAAGGAGATGAATGTATTTCTGAGGAGAAGGAAAAGAGTTAAAAGTTGGGAAAGACTGAAGGTTGGAGGGGAGGAGATTTGTAAGGGAGCAACCTCCTATATGGGAGATAGGAAAGGAGGGGATCAAAGTCACAAAAAGAGGGGTAAGCCTCATTGATAAGTGACATTCAGCAAGTAAAGAAGAAAATAAAGGATGTTCTCAAGGAGTTTCGAGATAAGGAACAAAAGAAAAGCAGGAGCTCAAGATAAATGATCCCTATTTTCCTACTAAAAGATGAGGTAAGCTCCTTCTGAGATAGAAGTAGTTGTGAATGAGTGAGAGAAAAGGAAAAGTTTTTGAATAATCACTATAAGCTATGTATCAGGAAGTCAATTAGGGCATAGTCAAAAGATCGCTGGGCATAAGAGAGAGCTCAGCTGACATGAGATAGCATAAATTTGTAGAGATTCTAGTCAACATGGTGACGACTTCCTCCAGGGTCACTGAGATGCATTTGGGGAGGAAAAAAGAAAACTAAAAGTGTGGAGGTAAAAGGTAATGAACAGTGATTTGAAGAAAGGACAAGGAGGTGAGAATAATGTGTAGCTGAACTTTTTAACTAAAAGTTTAAGGTGAGAAAGTAAAAAAAAGTCATCAGGATAGGGTTAATGGTCTGAGTTAACAAGGTTAACTATTGAGGAATGTTTAGAAGCAGACACAATATAGGATCTCTATCTAATTGATCCCTGTGACATTTGGGTGTCCAATAAAGCCTAGATAGAGTGGATATGTGTAATGCTAGCATGGGGTGCCTATCCACAACGTATCTCTTCACACTTCTCAAACAGAACATATGAAGTCATTCTCTGGACTGACTCAGTCATCGCAACCTGCCCTCACACTGGCATGTCTGGATTCCCAGAGAAGAACCACATAACTATACCTGCTCAGTATCATAGGGATAACCTGCTGTGGGGGAAAATACTGCTCCTACTCATCATTCTAATCTTTAAATCTCCACTGGCATACTTCCAGTTACACAAACCAGCCTCTCACAGTGCTAAAAACCTTTAAAACTTAAACATAATAATTTACTTAACAATAAGACAAAAGAAGTAATATCATAAGTACTCATATATTAAAATAAATTAAATAATAATAAATATATTACAATCCACACATTACCTGATCTCAGTGTTCTATCAATTTGCTCAGTATTTATGAGAGAGAATGGGCATACATTTATAAAAATATGGTAGGAAACCAATTAATGAGGAAAGCCTACAGCTCAGAGTAACTCACATGTTAAACAATGGCAGAGAACTGTATCAGCGAGGACCCCAACATACACAGGAGGACACAGTTTCATCAATTGGCTTTTCTAAAAGGAAAATAATTTTTGAGAGGGTGAAAAATCACTTTAATCAAGCACATGTATCATTCACTTCATTCAGGGGAATAAGTCAGAAACCTGAATTTCAGAGTAAATACAGAGAAATCAAAGATTTCTTCCAGCTGTCTGACATAAGCAATACAAACATCGTAGATCAACAGATAGATCCAACTGTCTGACTATTGCATATATACATTGTTACCAGAGAGGGAAGCACCAACATCTGGGTTTTCAAAGTCAGGGGGCTGCATAGTGGCTTCCCAGAGTCTCATCTGGCACACAAAACTTCTTCCAAAAACTAAACCTCAAAGTAAAACCTGACCTCAGAGTATTTATACATTTTTTGGAGCCAGAGGAAATCACAACCCTGGAGAACCAGTGCCTCATTAACAAAAGGTGTGGACCTTCCTACAAATCTTCCCAGGACCATTAATGGGTGGAAATCTTTAATCACATTATTCAATCAGAAGTACTTGATTATACTAAAATAAAAACAACACTTGGCATTACAGGAAGTTGTAGCCTCAGCCTTTCCACCAAATCCAAACTTGTCAGAACAAAAACTTTAAAACTTCAGGTCTTGGTGCCATCAGTCCATTTAGAAGCATCAGTATCACATTACAGTTTTTCCTGTCAACTGCTTTCCCTTGTGTTCCTCACTTCTCTCTAGCTTTTAAAAACAAAACAAAAAAACAAACAAAAAGACAAAACATTCTCTTTTGCTCTTGAATGAATGAAACATTTAAAAATTCTTTTTTTAATAATTATTTTATTTGTTTTCAGTGTTCTATAATCACTTCCATATATCTTAGATTTTTTCCCTTCCTTCCTTTTCCCTTCCTTCCCCTCCTTCCCCCCTTCCCTCCCCAAGACAACTTGCAATCTTATATAGGTTCTACACATACATTCCTATTAAATACAATTTTACCATAGTCATGTAGAATAGAAGAATTAGAATGAATGGGAAAAATCATAAAACAAAACATTACACAAAAGAAAATGGTATGATTCATTCTGTGATCCAGTTCCATGGTCCTTTCTCTGGATGTGGAAGGTGTTTTGCCTCAAAAATTCATTGGGAATTTTTCAGGTCCTTGCATTGCTATGAAAGACTAAGTCTACCAGAAAAATTCCTCACAACACTGTGGTTGTTGCTGTGTATAAAGTTCTCCTAGTTCTACTCCTTTCACTCAGCATCAGTTCATATAAGTCTTTTCAGGCCTCTCTGAAGTCCTCCTGTTCATATGTTTCTTATAGCACAATAGTATTCCATTACATTCATATATCACAACTTGTTCAGCCATTCCCCAATTGATGAGCATCCCCTTGATTTCCAGTTTTTGGCCACCACAAAGAGAGCTGCTATAAATATTTTTGTACATGTGGGACCCTTTCTTATTTTTATGATCTCTTGGGGATACAGTCCCAGAAGTGGTATTGCTGGGTCAAAGGGTATGCACGTTTTTGTAGCCCTTTGGGCATAGTTCCAAATTGCTCTCCAGAATGATTGGATCAACTCACAACTCCACCAACAATGAATTAGTATTCCAACTCTCCCACATCTTCTCCAACATTTATCATCTTCCTGTATTGTCATGTTAGCCAATCTGATAGGTGTGATGTGGTACCTCAGAGTTGTTTTGATTTATATCTCTCTAATCAACATTGATTTAGAGCATTTTTTCATATGACTATGGACAGCTTTAATTTTCTCCTCTGAAAACTGTTCATATCCTTTGACTGTTTATCAATTAGGAATAAAATTTCTTTCACAATTACTCTTAAATGTATGCTGAGAACGTATTAAACTGTAATTTAACTAGAAGTTCCCTTGAAGCAAGGAAACTATCAAATTCATAAGACTGGCCTTCTGTGGGAAGCCCTGCAAGTCTGGACAGCTATTAACTTACAAAGACAATGTTGGCCCCCAAAAAGGCACAAAAATCTAGCTTGTCACTCTGGTCTCCCTTCATAAACCAGAGCTGAAAAGAGAGAGCAACATGTACCTAAAAGAACTGACCTCTCTCACAGTCTATCTAGTACCAAAGGGAGACAGCAGACACTAATGCTCTGATTTAACGAGATTTGCATTCTAGTAGGGGAGAAAACATGTAGATATATAAGGAGATGAAAAATAAATACAAGAGTGGGAGTGAGAGAAGCACTGCCAGCTGGTGGGTGGAGAATCAGAAAAATCCTCGTGTAAAAGCTGGCACTTGAGCAAACATGGAATTTCAAGGAGGCAACACCTTCCCAGAATGGAGCGTAGGAAGCAGATAGGTAAGAAAGAGAGAGAGAGAGAGGAATAAGCAGCTTGTCCCAAAGCAAGAAGAAGGGGAATGGATTATTGTCTCTGAGGAATATCTAGAAAGCCAATTTAGCTAGAACTAAATCCTTCTAGGTAATCATCTTTATAGTCCTTAGAGTAACTATAGGAATAAAAATAATAATAGAGAGAATGTTTACATAGACCTCTGAAGTTTGAAAAATGTTTTACATGGATTATTTCATTTGATCCTCAAATAACCCCATAAAACTGAAGATAGGAAAATGTGACTTGACAAGGATCACATAGGAAGGAAGTATCTGAGGCATGATTTGAATTCAGGTCTTCCTGACTCCAGGTCCAACACTCTATCCACCACACCACCTAGCTACCTAATATTTAATACAGCTCTTATGAGCCATCCCCTAAACCTTATCTTCTTTAGAGAAAATATATCCAATTTCTTCAACAAATTCTCATATGGAATGACTTTGATACCCAGCATCATTTGGCTGCCTCCAATTTATTAATGCCCTTCCCAAAATGTGATACTGAATGCAATACTCCAGATGTGATGTGACCATATCTATCACCTCCCCGGTCTGGGCAAACATGCTCCACCTATTCATATATTGTTGACTGATATTAGTCTTGAAGTTCACTATAATCTTCAAGGCTGTACATACTTATATATATATATATATGTGTGTGTGTGTGTGCGTGTGCATGTATGCATATATATGTTGATGTGTATATACATACATGTGTATATACATGCACATGAATGTATATGCACATATGTATGTGAATGTGTATATATGTATGTCTGTATGCATGTACATATACATCATATGCACACATTTATATACATATATATAAAACTGTCACATAGACATATCTGTTCCATATTGTGCTTGTAATGTTTTTTGTGCAGGGTTTTTTTTAACCAAAGTGTGAGACAATGCATTTATCCCTATTACATTCCATTGTATTAGGTTTCCTGATATTCAACCCATCAAGATCTTTAGCTAAATTCCTATGTTTTTCTTTTACTTTCACCATCTTAAATGCTTTTGATAGCCTCCTACTCCAACATGTAAAGTCATACAAAAAATATACATATAATGTGTTAACACTACATAATAAAATAGAATTTTTTCTTAGTGTTATTTTTCAACTATCTGAATAGCCCTTTCAAATATCTACAATTGCCTTTTTCTTCATATACACATTCACAACAGACTCATCACCAGTTTTCTTGATTGACTTGTCAGTCCTCTAGATATCATTTTTAACCTTTAGTCCAGAAAACAAATCACTGTCTTGTTAATTCCATCCATGCTGCTGAGATAACAGTTCAAAGAGAACATAGCCAAATCTCTGTAGAAATATATCTATATTTTTTACCTCTCCCTTACTTTCATTTATTTCCCTTAGTACAGCAATTTCATGTTTGCAATCTCTGGAAATATATATTTATGGATTTACTGTGGAATATTGGATGAAGAACCTTAAATAGGCTCAGTAATGTGATTAGCACTTTTACCTCCTCTTAAAAATGAGAGAATCCATGTGACTAAAAAGAGAATCCTCAATTAAACCCATGTCCCTCCATCCACTTCTCTTTTATATAAAAGCCTCAATTTTCTATGCATGTAAGAGAAGTCAGTGATTTTTATCATTATTTCTTACATCTGTATAATATGAGCTAGGTATATTCTCTCTCTAAAAACCTTGAAAACAATTGACAGGGATTGGATTATGGAATTTATGTTTTAGTCCTTCACTTATTGCTAGCAATAGTGGAAAGAACTCTGCCTGTGGTGTAAAAAAATATTTAAATGCTGCCTTTGATTCTTAATGCTGGTGACTGTGGATAAATCACTTTGTCTCTAAGCCTCAGTTGGCTCCTCTGTAAAATTAGGGAATTAGATCAGAGGGCCTTTTAAGATACCTTCCAGTTCTAGATTTATGATGCTATAATCCCATGATTCTACATCAAGTATGTTTCTAAATGGATACATATTTTCTATAATGATAAATGACAGATGGATAGATGATAGGTAGATAGATGGATGGATGGAAAGAAAGAAAAAGAAAGAAAGAAAGAAAGAAAGAAAAAGAAAGAAGGGAGAAAGGGAGGGAGGGAAGAAGGAAGGAAGGAAGGAAGGAAGGAAGAAAAGAAAGAATACATGTATGGAGTATTAAGGGAAGACTAGCACCTCTGGTGTGAGGATTTCTCATTTCAGGGGTGCTCATTAACTTTTGGTATCCACCTTCACTCAGCTCTCACCTGTGGCTCCAAGAAGCTGTAGCATACCCAATGATCACATCCATACAGAACTGTCTAGGCAAGCAGACTAAACCAGGTTGAAGGTAACTGACCGACCTCAGAACCACTGATGAGCTATGGGGAATGTCTACCTCAACATCTGAAAATATCCTCCCTCCTCTGAGTAGAATGGGAGGATGAGAACAATTGGTTCCAATGACCATGTAGGTTGTTGAAGCGGTCATGGTGGAACACTTAGAGCTTGGTTAGACTTCAAAGGCACCAAGGTCATCGGCTGCAGCCTGGACCATCACCAATCATGCTGACTTTTGTCTTGCTACTAGACTTTGATGACATTGGAAGAGAACGAGGTTGACAAGTTTGTGCAACTCTCTCTCTGTGATATCATTGGTTTTCTTTGAAACAATGGACAAACAAGTCGGATGGAAGGATAGATGAAAGAATGGATTTCCAAGAAAAGAAAGGAGGAAAGACCATAGTTCTGGTTCTAAATCTCATAAAATTCTAGATTTTTTCTTTTCCACATACATATTGCTTAACTCATAGTTATCAAATATTTTCTCCCTTTAAAGTGGATATATTCTTTTGATTTTATGAGTCCATAATTAGTAATAATTCTTTATACATCTGTTCTGTACAAAACTAATAGTTCTGGGTGTGGGTCTATTTTCAGGAATGGAGGGAGTGGATCAGGAGACAAAGGAAAGCCTAGAAAAGGACATAGAACAGTGCCCTAAATTCCTTCCTTGGGGGGATTTTCAACTGAATGCTGAAGGTTACATGACACAAAACCATGGGAGAGAATGCTATGATAGGCAAGATAAATTGCCAAATGTATTTTTCTAGAAACTCTTCTGTTAGATGAAAGGAATGCAGTCTGATCTATCCTGAAAGAAAAATGATACTTTAAGGGGAAAAATTATAAAAAGAGGTATGTATAAAGTTATAGAGGAAAATCTAGGCAGATGAAGCCAATGGGTATGGCAGGAAAAAAGTCATGGTGACTCCAATGATACAAGACCTTCATTTGAATAATCTGTGAAAAGTAGAGAATTGCATAAATGATCACCATTCTGATGTGATCTGAGGAATACAACAAGGACCCTGACAACCTGTCTCCCCCAGAGCTGGAAATTTCCACCTTACAAATAGCCAGTTTAGATGACATGGTGTAATGGATAAAGAACTGTATTCAAAAGCAAAAAGACATGTTCAAATCCAGCTTCTGACACATCCTGTTTGTTTGACCCCAAGCAAGTCACTTAACTAATCTATGTTCTAGGATTAGGCAGCCTCTAAGATTCTAAATTGTACAGAAGGTACGACCTACAATGGAAGGGGATTTTCCCCACTGGCATTTCCCTAAATCAGTGAAATCATAGGTCTTGTATCCATTCTTCTCCTTGTCAGTTATAGAATTGTAAAAAGTTGAAGTTGGTTAGGGATCAATCCCCGCATTTAGATAGCTTCAGTAAAAAATGAACACATTCAATTTGATTCAACATAAACATTAAGCATCTACTAAGTGCCAGTCACTGTGCTAGTTGCTGGGGAAACAAAAACTCAAAGGAAGCATTCCTTACCTTCAGGGAACTTATATTCTACTGAGGCAACATCTAATATCAGAAGACAGATTAGTGTATCAGATTAGCAGGTTATCCCTCTACAGAGCAAGTAGCCAATCATAGGATCACAAATTTAGAGCTAGAAGAGATCTTTGAAGCCAACTAGTCTAACAATATCCCTCTACAGATGAGGAAATTGAGGCACAAATAAAAAAGAAAGAGAAGGAAGGAAGGAAGGAAGGAAGGAAGGAACAAGTGAATGGTCAAGATCCTCTCACCCTAAACCTGCCATTTTTTTTCCACACTGCTTTCCTAGGGAGAGAATGAGACACAGAACAGGAAGCTTTACTAGGGAGGAAGGTACAGAGAAAGGGAAACTGTTGAGACAGAGCAGGTTTAGGTGGGATGCTGTGAGTCAGAGAATAGCAGAAAAGCACTGTGTACCTCATCTGCCAATCTAAGTAGGATGCTGAAGGGATGAATGGGAGGACACTGAAAACAAACTTCATGTACTTTACGATATCGCCCAAGGCAAGCCCTGGACATCAGGGTCAGTACCGAGCAGTATGAAAAGGTAGGAAGCTTGGGTGTCAATGCATTTCCTTGCTGATACTTTTGCTGAACTCATCAAATGTGAGTTGCTTTTCCTGAGATTAGATATCTCACTGATGCAGTCCATTCCAACATTTCCTCATAAATAACATGTGACTGTTCCCTTATTGCCTGATATAGTCTTTTTTATCTTTATTAAATACATTTATTTATTTATTTAACTTTTTACATTCATTTTCACAAAATTTTGAGTCCCAAATTTTCTCCCCATTTGTCCCCTCCCCCCTCCCCAATACACTGAGCATTCTAATTACCCATATCACCAATCTGCCCTCTCTTCTTTCATCCCACCCTTCCCTT
>CM053771.1:448296624-448325672 GCA_028658325.1 Potorous gilbertii | reverse complement strand
GAGCTGAAAAGAAAATTTGACTTTCAAACACAAGAATGAGAAGAAGCATGAAAAAGTAAACAGCAAGGAGAAGTCACAAGGGACTTACCAAAGTTGAACTGTTTACAATCCTATATGGAAAGACAATATTTGTAACTCTTAATTTCTTTTAAGGCACTGGGTCAGGGGGTCCTGCCCTCTGGCTCTGAAAAGTGTAGAAATACTCTGAGATGAGATTCTACTTTGGGGCTTATTTTTTGGAATGAGGTTTGTGTGCCAGATGAGACTCTGGGCAGTCATTTTAGAAAGGCTTTGAAAACCCAGATGTTGGTGCTTCTCTCTTTGGTAACTATGTATGTATGGTCGGACAGTTGGATCTGTCTGTTGATCTGCGATATATGTGTTGATTATGGTTAGACTGTTGGAAGCCCTGTTTATTGATTTTTATTTCTCTGTATTTTCTCTGAAGTTCAGGGTGCTTTTTCCCCTGGACCAAGTGAATGGTATATGTGATTGATTAAAGTAGATTGTTGATCTCTCAAAAATTGCTTTCCTTTTAGAAAAGCAGATCTAAGAACCTTACAGCAGGCCACGATCCTTGATGTTACAATATGTATATATGTATGTGTGTATGTTTGTGTATATATGTGTATCTATGTGTGTATGTATGTATATGTATATATACACGCACATAGATGTACATATACATATATATATAAAACACAAAGTTATATGTAACATTGACAGGTAGCATGACATATAATTAATATATAATATATCAATATATAATTATCTAATTATCTTTCCCCCTAAATCTTTTCTCCCTCTACCTTCTCTGTTACTATAGAGGGACATACTATTCTATCCCCCAGGCTCACCTCCTAGGAGTTATCCTTGACTCCTCACTATCTCTCATCTCCTATATCCAGGCTGTTGACAAGGTCTATTGATTTCACCTCTGCAGCATCTTTTATATATGCCCCCTTCTCTCCTCTGATACTACCACTATTCTAGTTCAGGCCCTCATCACCTCATACCTATTAAACTTGCTGAAAGGTCAGCCTGCCACAAGTTTTTCTTCATTCCAATGCATCCTTCATTTAGCTACCAAAGTGATTTTCACCCACTTACTCATTAAACTCCAATGTCTCCTATTATCTCCAGGATCAAATGCAACATGCTTGGTTTAGTGTTCAAATCCCTTCATAATCTAGCTCCCACTTAATTTTCCAGTTTACTTATACTGTATTCCTCAATGCATATTCCAATAACACTGTCCTCCTGGTTATTTCATAAACAAGGCAGTCTATCTCCTGGCTTCAGGCACTTTCTCTGGCTATCCTCCATGGCTGGAATTTCCTCCCTCCTCAATTATGTCTACTGATTTCTCTGGCTTCCTCTAAATATCAACTAAAATGCCATCTTTTATTGGAAATCCTCCCCAAATCTTTTTCAACTATTTTCTATTTATTTTATATATAGCTTACTTTGTATATATTTACTTAACAAAGGTTTTTTGTATACATTTATACATTTATTATATTGTCTTCCCAATTAGATTGTAAGCTTCTTGAAGACAGGGCCTATCTTTTGCCTCTTTTTGTGTGGCTAGAACTTAGCACAGTACCTGGCGTACAGTAGGTGCTTAAGAAATGTTTATTGCTTAATTGACCAAAGACTGGTGTCAGTCAGAAAAACCTGTATTCAAGACCTAACTCTGAAATCTACAGGCTACACAAAGCTGGCAAATCATTTAACCTTTCTTTTCTTAAATTTTTTTTATTTTATCTTAAATTTATGGAATAAAACAAGCATTTCCATAACATAGTACAATAAAAAGATGATCATACATGAAACTGCAAACCTGCTATGCATTACTTGCTATCCTTTCAAATACACAACAAAATTACCATGTAAATTCCTTTTTTCTTTTTTTTCCCTTATTCCCTCTGCCTCCACCCTAGAGATGGCTACCATTAGATACACATAGGAATATACTGAATCTTTCAATGTCTCTGCAATTCTAAGAATAGAAGTTGCAGAACAGTGGCATATTTTAGTTGGTAGAGGTAATTTCCTCATTAAGATTTCCTTATACTAGTCAAATCACTAAAATGTACCATGTTACATGTATGATAACGTGATATCTTTCATCCATAACTATGCTACTAATCTCGAGGTGGTGATAAGTATATGCTCATCCATTAATACTCTTTTGATAGGATCCTCTTTAGAATAAAAAGCACAAGTTTGTAAAACTGTACGGTTGAGATTAAGGATAACAGGGTGGGGAACCTGTGGTCTTGAGGCCACATGTGGCCCTCTAGGTCCTCAAGTGTTCCTCTTTGACTGATGACCCCACTTGAGGACCTAGAGGGTCACATATGGCCTCAAAGCCATAGACTATAATCCTTAGTAATAAAAAAAGAGAGAAGACCTTCTTCTATGGGTATCAAACTGGTCTCTTTTAGGGTTAGACCTTTGATGTCAACATCACTGGCATTGTGATCTATCAAATGAATGAATTAGCCACAGATTATACATGTGTAACCAACCATTTGGAAAATAATATTTCTGTGACATTGTTTTATTTTGAAATGATAATAAATATTAGAGAATTATCACATATTTAAAGACTGATTTGGGGACATTGACAGAGATACTATGAATGGTACATAAAAATATGTAAGCAGCTAAGTTCGAGAAATCAGACTTGAGTAGAATCATCAAAAGCAAGAGAAAACGCTTTGAGAGAAAGTTGAAGCCAAACATAAATCAAATATGACTGATAAAAAAGCTAATCTGATAACATGTGCTCTGGGTGCTAAAATTTCATTTAACCATATATTTATAAAGACAAGAGTTCTGAATCTGAATTCTAAACCCTGAAGAAAACATTTCAGGACAGCCTTCCTTTCTCATCAGCTGTGAAATGAAAAATCCATAGGTCCTTGCTAGATCTACTGTATAGCATCTCTTGCAATGAAAATGCTGGTTGGGCAACATTTTTTTTGGCCTGTGATTTCCCAGATGTTAAACTTTTATAATATATTATATGGGCATATGAAAAAAGGAAGTGTGGTACAGTGGAGAGAGGGCTAGTTTTGGCATCATGGAAAACCTAGGTTCAAGTTCCATTTCAGATACTTATGACTCTCTGAGCCTAGGCATTTAATTTTTCTAAATGTAAGTCTTTTTCTAGGACCCATTGCAAAACTGAAGCATAACAGAAACCGTCAGAGCCTCAGTCAAGGAACTCATCTTTCAGTGAGTTATAACTGAGTTTTTGTGCTTACCATGGTTTCTCAGTCTGCCACCCTTCTGCTAGCTCCAGAAACTCTCACAAGTCTGCTTCAAAATTTGTCAATAAAATTGGAAATAATAGTTCAGTGGGAGCCCAAACTAATGTTGAAGATTGGGGAGGGTACACAGGATAATTCAGGAACTGTTTGCATTAGCAGTACCCTGTCACCAACATTCTCTTCATCTACTAAATCATCTTCCAGTTTTTCTCTCAAAATCATTTCTTATTAGCTCCTTATAGTCCTGTTTCATTGATGTATGGAAAGAATATGCAGCAATCAGAAAACCTGTGTTCTAGTGCTAATTCCCCTATTAACTAGCTAGTTCCACTGAGTTAAGTGAGTTAACCCTACTCTGTCTCAGTTTTTCATCTGTAGATATTAGCTCTGTTCTATTTCTGAGAATTGTTGCTGAAGAGCAGGTGAAATAATGGGCATGAAACTGCTCTGAGAGATATAAAAACAGTACGCATTTGCAAGATATAAATATTATGTATTACTTCTATAACTGTATAGCCAACATTATGGATTACAGTTACCCCCTGTAATGTGTGCTTATGTAAATACAAATTGTGCATATTTTAAGGAAATAATAGAAAAATTGAATATGACACAGATATGAAGATCTTAAACCACAGATACCACTGAATTGTGGAAATTGTTTTATATACTTATATATGTATTATAATTTTCTGTGATTTCATGCCATGTTTTATAGAATGAACACTGTAGCTAGAATTCTAAGGAAGCCTCTATTGACTAAGAAAGAGCTGACAGAGAATCTTGGGAGTTGATGCTTAGGGGGAGGACACAAAAATGCTTTCAGATTCTTTATGAAGGATTTCCATCAATTGCCATAAGATGAATATGACTATTATGCACAAAACCGCATCAATCATAGGGAGCAAGGGATGAAAATCCTTTCAGTCATTCCCAAGTATGGTATTACTACTTAAAAGACAAGGAGGAAATTTATCCCATGCTAAGTACTGGGTCTGTCGATATAGTTCTCAAGCCTGTCATGTTGATATCTGCTTTTAGAGTCTTGACAGGTTAGAAAAAGATACAAGCATTGAGACTCAGAAACATAAAAAAGGAAAGAGACCCTGTAAAACATCCCTTTCCCTCAATTTTGCTGGATAGGGAATGAAAATCAGAAGATGATGGAAGTATTTCTATAAGTCATCCTCTTTCTCTTTCCATTCCCACTTCCTGATCTCACCACAGATTTTCTAAACTTATACAAAGGATATACTCGCACATTAAACTTAGGTCTGCTTCAAAGTGGATTACAAACAATCCTGCTAAAACCCTATGCTCAGTGAATGATAAAGCATATGACTTCTCACATTATTATTTGTGCTAAAAGCTATTATGTAAATATACTGGCTTAGGCGAGCTTAAATAGTGTGAGTTGAGAATGCAAAGAGAGGGAATACATACATATTGACTGGAGCAATGCTCCAGGAGCCTTGGTTTTAATAGAAAATTGCATATCCTCACTCAAAGGGCAGAAAAGAAACCATATGTCTATTTTAGTGGCTATGTCCTGAAATGATGCACTTATTCCTTTTATTGTATTTTCAAATAAATACATATGGGACCAGTCAGATGTCAACAGTGGCACCGAAAAGAGTATGAATTAGTCACACCGGCGCACAGGGCTCTGGAACAATGAACGGTGCTCTGGAAGACCCTTGAACACAAGCCTATTTGCCTCTTAATCCAGATGAATAATTAATGATAATTACCATGCTGCAGTTATTATCTGTGATGATAATATATCCGTAAGGTGAATAAATTCAATCTGCTACTATGCAGAAATGGCAACTCATAATATTCTTAAGAAATACAGATATAATTATCAGTATTAACGGTCAAGGAGAAAAAGAGATTTTTACATAAGGAATTACAGCAAAAGGTCCAAAGTAAAGTAGGAATGAATTCTCTTGCATGATGTTTATTCTGTAAGCTGTCACGGCTGTGGCACCAGTCTGCATTCCTTTTGCTACTTATGTGGGTAGAATCCATTTAAGTAAAAGCTCTTCCATGCACTTGTGCACTGTAATCTGCCCATAATATCTACATCATTGCTCCCCTGGAAATGGCTCTAGTTTGCTTTGAGATCCTTTAAATGAGCTTATGGAGACTTGTCAACAGGGATGGGGTGGTTAGCCTACCATGCCGATAATTTACTCAACTATTAAGTAAGGAAAGATACACACACACACACACACACACACACACACACACACACACACACACGCACACGCACACAGCAGTCAAAACAAATACAGCGTGAAAAAGGTTGGGTGTTTGTCAAGGGACATTGGAGGTTCATGTCAGTTGTGGGTTTTTTCCCTCCCCTATCCCTCTCTTAATGTACTAATGGCTTTAGAAATAGCTAAGTGGAATTGAATATTATATGGCATTTGCCCTAATTTTTCTTTCCAGTTTTCTCATCATCTCTGGAAGAGAGGCAGTTGCTTTCCATTATTTGTGTTCTGCTTTTAATTTCCTCTTTTTGTTTTCATTGAGGCTGGGTCTAGCAAGTGAAACAAAATGTAGACAATGAGATAATTCTGATCCTTCCTCAATCCAAATACAAATAGCTAAATTTATTTAGCACCTACTATGTGCAACATATTATATCAGGCATTCAGAGGAATTGGTCCCTTCCCTTAGGGGGCATCAAGTAAACAAACCGTAATCCTCACCTTGAAAAAATCAGCAATAATTCCAAAGCCTCTATCTATGATTACCATCCAGCAGATTTTACCCTTTCCTTCTCTCTGTTTGTATAGATACAACTGTAGGCAAATAGTTAGCAGGGGAAAATTTATATGAAAGTATTAAAGTCTCACACATTGACAAAATATGCTATATTCATCCAGAGTTCTGATTTCTCCAATAGTCTTGCCATTTGAAGCTCATGAACTGTGCCCCACTCTTCCCTGAAATAAGTTACCTAGTTTTTGACAGATTAGGTTATGCAAAGAGATAGGTGACCTCTAACTTGCTTTGACTTGAAAGTGATCATTGCAAAAAAAAAGAAAAGAAAGAAGAGAAAAAATGGAAAAATGAGTTAGTCTTAGATGATTCTGAATATCTGGTTTTCAAACCCATTTCTGAAGAAGCAATATTTATGAAGGAAATACTTTGTAAATGATAATCAATTAACTAAGGAATTCAAAGAGAAGCTTCTAAGGTTTCAACTTAAACTCCTCAGTTTTTCATATGAATATTAAATGCATGGAGGCACCCTGATTCCTAATGAATTCATCAAAATGTGATGGTGAATCTTAAGAAATATTCTTTGAAAATAAAAAGATGCCATTTAAAGTGCGATGAGATAGCTATTTGCAAAATTTCTTAAAATATTCATTCTTTAAAAATGCTCCTTGCTTTTGTAAAGTCTTCTGGGACTCTGTCTACCTTCTTTTTTTTCTGTATACCTCATAGCAAAGTGTATAAGATGGTTTCCAACTTCCAGGAGGCACTCTTTACCTTTGGAATTCAACAGACTTTTTCTTATGCATTTTAACATCAAGATTTCAGGAAAATTTGGAGATATTAGCAATATTGTTTTAATGTTATCATATTTAAAAGGGACAGAAATTACCTTCTTTCAGAGATATCTTGATAAGCTATATGAGTTCTATTTCCTCTTCCATTAAAAGAACAGTCCTCCTGTAGGCATTTTGGGTTACAGTGGAAGAGGAGATGATAAGGGACCCTCATCCTTCTGCAAGTCCTTTCTACCTTTGACAATGAGAAAAATACATTTTTTTAAAAAAATCTAAAAGAAAGACTCTTTTCCTAAAGCAAATTTTATCTTTCTTTACCTATATATTTCAGAGCTATATATTTTTTAACCCATGAAGTAATTCATCATTGATTTAATGAGGTGATACAGTGTGAGTAGTTAAACACAGAGTTGGAATTGTAACTATTTGAATCAACCTCTACAAAGTCAGGTATCTACATTGTTCAGACCCATATGAAGGCATATAATTTTCTTTTTTTACACTTTTGATGTAATGCTTCCATATCCCTATTCTGAGGAACTCAAACATCAAATATGTGCCTGGTCTCTGATTTTGAAAAATCAGTTGTACAAAGATCATGTAATTCAAGGGGCAAATTTTTTCTCCTTAATTACTGGAAAATTGAGAATATATTGTAGAATCATAAAGCTGGGAAGATGGTGACCACCTAAATTGATCTTTATGTAGGAAGGAAGAGTCTTAAACTGTCACAGAAAGATGAACAACTATCCTATTCTAAGGATCCTCCAGTATCTCATTTAATGTTTAATAATACTCACTGACAGACAATTCTTATTTTTAAACCAAATTCCTCAGGCTGAAAATTAGTTCAATTTCCCCCTTCTCTTTTCAGTAGAGCTGGCAAACAGCTGGCCATGATCTCCATAACCACTTCTCATGTGCTTGAAGACCATAATTAAATCTCCCTTTGGCTTTTCTTGGCTTTTTAATCATCTTTGTGTCTCTGTTCTGAATTCTCTCTAAATTCTGTTTCTTTTCTTCCATTTTAGGTTCTAGCATTGAACTGAAGGCTATATTGGTTTAGATGTAGGATGCGCTCGCTTGCAAATCTGTCTTGTGCAAAGTCCGAGAGTAGTCTATAATCATAAACCAAATAAGAGACCAACAATGAAAGTGAAGGAAAGGAGAGAACGATGATAGAAATGAAAGAAGAGACTTTGCTTGAATTGAAAAGTTTGTTTAAAAAAATCTTTAACAGTAAACATTTCAATATGGCAATTTCATCTAGTAGAACAATGTGACCCAGAGGTTGGAGAACTGAAGCTTGGAGTCAAGGAGACCTGCATTCACAGTTCACTAGCTGATGGTAGCAGTGTGACCTTGGGTCAGTTGTTTCAAGTTATAGACGTATGTTGCAATCTGTGTTGTTGAATTGAGGGAGTTTTCATACTGAAAATTTATAGTTCTTTGATCAATTAATAAACAAGAATTTATTAAGTACCCAATTTGTACCTATGTGCTTTTTTTCCATCCAAAAAGTGACTTTCTAAAAAGTGTCACTGATATTGAGGTGGCCCTATATTTGAACCAATATTTGGATAAGTCTCAGAAGGGGTGGGAGAAATACTTCAAAATTTTTCCATTCTTTCCTGCTCTTTGTGGATTCTGGTTTTGTGATATGACTTTTAAAATAAATCCTGTATCATTTACTCACTTAAAGCATTTGGATATTTTCCTACTGTTTCTTATTTATCCAGCTATTTCTAGCCTTGATTTTTTGATTACACTTTCAGATGTAATTTTCCCAGGCCCTTGTCCACTTTGCTGAGGTCAACTCAATTCTTGATTCCATCTTTGGTTATGCTAGCATGGCTTTGGTTTACTTTTTCTACATATTTCACTCTGCATGGTGTAGACATCTCTATTATTATTTAAGAACATTGTACAGGAACTTTTCAGTCTGGGAAGAGTTCCAGAAACCACCAAGAGGTTGCACAAGTGATGAGACCCAACCAGAAACAAAGATAGCAGCATTACATCAGAAGTCAATAGAAATTCTAGAAGGATAAGTAAAAGCTAAATTCTGTTTTTGAGATAGTGTTTTTCCCCTTCTTGCTATAAAGGAGACAAATTCTGAGTGCTTGTGGCAGAAAGAATTGACCGAGATTGTCTAACTTGATGAAAACTTGTCACTCGTAAAGACAATCTCCTTCCCCTAGTCTCCAGTCTCCTACACCAGTGGATGGCTCTCTAGTTTTGACATCTGGGTTTCTCAACGCTTAAAAGAATTCAACTTCCAATCATAGATATCTGAGGGAAAAGGTTGTTTTCTCATTCAAGTAAAAGCTACAGGAAACATTTATAAAAACAGGATTATAATTCAGAGCTAGATTATAATCCATAGGTCACTTATTCCAACCCCTTTATTTTATAAATGATGAATTTAGGACCAACGAGGGTACATGGCATGCTCAAAGTCACACAGGTAGTATGTAGTCATCAGAGGTGGCATTAGAACCCACATTCATTGACTTCCAAGCCAGTGTTCTTTCTAACTGCATGGACAGGTCTTTTTATTTTTATTCATATAAAAATATTTGAATGCCTTTGATAGGCCAACATGTAAATTACCTCTCTGATAACACATACAAAGATATGTATAGATGTATCTATCTATGTATGCATGTATGTTTCAGATATTATGTCTGTTTATATATTTGTCTTCTAAAAATTTAGAAGAATCTTCTGTATGTGTTTAAATAATTTCCTTAAAACTGATTATGTTTCAACTGGTAGGTGGTTTGTCCAAATCTAGAAAATAAATATACATATACCATGCCACACACATACATGTAGTGTTTTGTACATTTGGCAAAGAAGACTCTCTGTAAATAAAAGTATTCTATTATTTCTAAGGAATCTTAATTTTCTGAATGAAAGGTCATTTAACAGTATCTGGGTAGCTCATACATTAGGTATCTGTAATGTTGTGAGTCCTGATGTAAGTTTTCAGGAGCTGGGCTGATAAATGCTCATCCACAAATAAAGAAGGAAATAAAAACAAAGGATAGAATCATACTCACGTCTTCTGAATGATTTCACAGGAAAATTCATGTTTAAATTATTAAAGTGGGAAATGATAGTATTAATAATGAGGATGATGGTACATTTAGCATTTATACTGTACTTAAGGCAAAAGTTCTTTACATACATCCTTTCATCTGATACTGAGAAGTCTTACCATCCTCATTTTGCTGATAAGGAAACTAAGGCTCAGAGTAGTTGTCAAATGACTTGTCTATGAATCAGAACTAATATTATAGCATTCTATGCTTTGAAGTAACATGCTTAGAAATTTCTCCATTTGACTGTTATGTATGTGATTATGATCAGAGGGTCATTAAACCAAGTTGTGTCCTTTGTTATATTTTTCAAGGATTCTTGAATGATTTTGTTGTATTGATGGGAGGCTCTTTATTGAAAAAAAAAGCCTATTAGGTAGCGTTCTCCTTTACCAAATAAAATACTTTTTCCATAATCAACAAACACTAAATATGATGTGTTGGTAATTCACTCCAAACAAAATGACAAAATTGTAAAGAGCATGCAGGAGGAGCTAGTTGTCCAGTTTCCTGTCCTCCCTCTCTATTTCTCCAAGAAATCCACTTTAGGTTGGGCATAGAGCAGCAGCCTGCACAGGGGTGACCACTCTTACACTTAGAAAACCTCATGACCACATTTTAGTTTCTTACACTAATCCAGACAGTTGGAGATGAACTATAATTGTATAGTGTCATAAATGTGATGATGTTATACCATTAGTGTTTTAAGCACACGCTCTTAGATATTACTCGAATCTGTGATCTCATCAATCTGGAAATTCCCACTAATGATATATGCCTATCTGTCTTATGAGGTTGGTGTTCATATCTTCCCACAATTTGATCACAGGGGGTCCAACCTGGAGGATAGAGACTTTCTTTGATTTTTTCCTAGCATTATAAGGTTGGAGTAAACTATTTGAGCTTTCCACGTATCATTACTCACTCTTGCCACATGACCACATATAATTCTTTGCTTATGTTTTATTTCTTTGTGATTCTATGTTGAAGTCTTATTAGAATGACCATGCATTTTTGCACTGCCCTTTTTGTGATATTGACATTTAATTTTTTTTGGAGACTTCTGTGCTCAGTCTCCATATCTGCTATATATAGTAATTAAATAGAAGATGCCACTGTGCACATACACAGTCCTTTCCTGAGGAACTAAGATGTGTACTTTCCTCTGCCTCTGAAGGCAATCAAATCAAAAGTTCTAAACCTGAAAATATCTTGCCAGTCAATTCCAATAGGCCGTTGTTTCTTTACTCTATCAGAACATCAAAAGTTAATTAAAATTTACCACATTATTGGACTTCTTATAAAATGTGCTGACATCTCTGTTGGTTTTAACAGCACTACATGTTTCCCTGAATATAAGCAGGATCAATGTATATAAGTGAAAAAAAATAGTATAGTTTGGTGATGTATTCAGTTAGAATTATTAATGACCATATAACACTGCAAGAATTGATATCCCATACATAGAAATCATATCAATAAGAGCTAAGCCTAATTGTTATAAACTTGAAAAGATTTTGTTATGACTTAAATGCCTATAATAAAGTCTTGTGGATTGATTAATGGATTCTTAAAAGTTAAGTTTAATAAGACCCAAGACTTTTTGTAGCCAAAATACTAATTGGCTTTTAGTGAGTGAAGTTAAGTATGTATGTTACCCTTCACATAATGTCTTTTGAAACACTATGACAATTTTGACATTATGAAATGATGACAAAATTTTATGATAGGTTTCTTGGCTGATTCCTTGTGGAATCTATGAAATTGGCATCTTTGTAGAGTTCTGACAGAAAGATTATGATCTGAAACACTAGTATATTCTACCATCCATCTGAAAGCTTGCTACTGACATGCAAACTTGAATTCAAGATAATAGAGAGATTTCTGGAAAGACTTTTAATCTATTTAGCTAAATCTGACTATGATACTTAGTTCCCTTTAGAAAACAAGGTCCTGATATTTGCCATGTCTGACTGAGAGAATTATTTTCCATTTCTTTCCTTAAGTTACTATCTCCTGTTTTCCTTGTGCCTCCTTTCACATCCCACCATCCTTTAGTTTTTTTTTTTAATATTTTCTCTTCATCTTTTCTTCCACACTTTTTCTCCCCTATGGCTCACTCCTTAAAAGACCTTTTTACTTCCTTATCTTAACTAAAACTTTCCCTGTAAGACTTTCTCATTTTTCTTTTTCAGTTCCTCTCTATTTATTTTTCTTTCTTTCCATGTTCTCACCATTGTATAGGCCCTGAACTACCCAGCCATCTCATCACTCACTAATTAGCATGTCTCCATGGTAACAGACAGTTGTAGAAAGGGAATCATTCTCAGTAGCAGCTACTGCTGAGTAACCTCTAGGCCTAGTGGGGAGGGGCTCTGACCTGATTAAGAAGGAGTTTCTCTTCATGGTGGGAGAGGAGTGCATCTCAGGAATGTCTTCTATCCAAGGGGAATGAATAAGTTAGTGTGACTAAAGAGAGACAGTGTTTAAAGTTAGGTACATAAATCAAACTGGAAGAACCCCCCAAAAGGTAGTGAAGTTATTAAATTCCAGTTCCCCAAGATAAATAACATTTTGAGTTAGCAAATGTATCTGGTAGCAAATGCTTGAGAACACTTTGCTTTCTCAAGTAGGGCTGCCATTTTAAAATTGGAGTACCATAACTTTTCTTCAGTTCACGTTTTCAAAGAAGGTGATTGAGATTAGAATGTGTGAGGTGAGAGGTACCTTAGAGATGATTGACCTGGTCTTATCCTCTCGTTTTATAGTTTTGTGGGACTGCTTTCATGGTGAGTACTGACTATTTGTTGGAAGCAGTATTGCTTGGCTTGATCTGGGTTCAAGTCTTACCTTTTGTATGTGACCCTGGGCAAGTCAATTGAAACTTTTAATGTCTCAGGCAACCATACATTGCAGGCCAGATGCTGATTTGGAGGGAGTTTTCTTACCTGGGACTTCCATGTACAAATGAAATCCCATGTCTGGACACCCTCTCCTCTTTGAAATTATTCAGCAAATAGAATATATATATATACATATATTCATATTCATATATACATAACAGAATACTTTTATATTAAATATTTTAGGATATATTATCATATACACAATATCCTTGTTTCTTAAAATTTAGAACGAGATGTCTATTGTTTTCATTTTATTGGAAGCCATCATAAGGAATTCTTCAAATTCATATTTATGTATGTGTGACCGCTCAAACTTAATCCAAAGTGAACATTTTTCAGATAAGTAAGGTTGAACTTTGAAATCTCTGACCTTTATGTTCTTTCTGCTAAAATGTGACCTGAAGTTCTTGCTTTGCAAAATGGAAAATATGACTCATCAAGGTTTGACCCCAATGAAAAAATGTCTACCAAAAAAAATCAATAAAAAGAAATTATGAAAATATAAATACATCTTCACCTCTTAATACATGTTATGAAATTAATCATTAATTAGAGAAGTTTTGTTTTTAATCTTTAAAAACTAATTCACAGATACCACTACCTAGAGTATTACTAAATAAATATGTACTTACTTTATTTTATTTTTTTGAAAGGACCAGGATTTATTACTACATATAGTGCAACACAAAGCACTCCTTTTAATCCACTTGACCTTTCTGTCTACAATATTTCTTCACAGGTTTCTCTGCCTATCAACATGTATAGGTTTATTTGCTCTATACCCTCTTCCAGACCCTGGCTAGCAGTCCCTGGTTGAAGTGCTTGGGCAATCCCTTGTCAACTCAATCCAGTTTACTTCCCACACCTACTCCACCCCACCTCCATATTCCTGGTAAATCAGGAACGTCCCCTGAGGGTTATTTATGTACTCCATGCTGTATGATGTACCATCTAGATAGAAATTCTCCCACTTCAGTATCCCACAGCACTGTGTCCTTCTACTATATGGACAAACAGTTAATTTCTTTTTAAATATGTACTAATTTAAAACAATGGTACAAAATATGAAATAAATACAAAGCCTATACCAACAGAAGAATCTTGAAATATCAAAGATTCTTAATTTATTATATGAATCTGCCTGCAATCTGGAGTGTGGGTTATGATTGAGAAACTCATCCACCCCATAAAGTTCTGGAATATAAAAAGCTCTATCCTCATTCATGGGCCAAGTTATGGAGAAAGCTAGCAGACAGTAGCATTGGAGATCCTAGGCCAACCATCACAGTGCTGAAGGGCCAGTAATAACATTGTCTCATTGGGCAATGCACATAGGACATGTGCTGCATCCACATACCCTCAGAACAGTCATGAACAATGTTCAAGTTTCCAAAATACCTTAAAGAAGATCATGAAAATGAAAGATGTGAGGTAAGAAATGTCATAATCTTTTCTTTGGCTATTCCAAAGAACTTGCAGTCATGTAGGTAGCAGATCCTGAAGCACCTTCTCTTCTTGTATCCTATCTTGGCTTTGGATCGGCACATAGAAATGTGCCAATCAGAAATACAACATTTTTTCTCTAAGAAACTTGGAGAAGTACTATTTTAATACCTAGAAAAGGCTGATCTGCAAGCAAACTATTAAATGCAATTTATTCCGTACCTTGGCTAGAATAATTTACACGGTGAGACTTCTCAGATGTGTCACCAATAGTCTGGCTACAGGAATACATTAGGTTTTATACATTTTCTAGGTAAATCAGAACTGCAAATGCTGACTTGAACACTCAGAGGGAGCATGTGAATTTGTGACATTCCCTGGGGAGTCTGAGGTCCAGAAACCGATGAAAAGATCCAAACGAAACAAGTCCAGTATTTTCATGTGTGACAAAGTGATCATAGTCTGAAATTCTTATTTTTATTTAAAGACAACTCAACCCATTTCAATTATCTCACAGCCCAAGTCTTTCAAAGGCAAGACATTCTCCCTAGGACGAATGGTAGAGAAGTACTGATCCATGCTGCTGGCTGCTCCAGCCTGTCCCAAGGGAGGCCAGTAGCAAAAGCCAGGGTAGAGAGCTCCAGGGAAGCACAAACAACTAAAACATTTCTCATGACATAAGAACTAGTAGGGAAGACAGCGAAGATTTTTATAAGATCATGGAAAAAAGTTGAATTTTCTGAGTGTTAATCCAAAACCAGGATAGGATGCAAGAAGAGAAGTTGTTTTATGATCTTTCATTTAGATGACTGTAAATTCTTGGGGGGTGGTGAAAAATAACAAAATGACTTGGTTCTTGCTTGTCTTCCTGATATCTTCTGTTTTGAGAGTTTCCTTTCACTTATTCTAGAGTCTTGAACATTGCTGATGGCTGTGCTGAAGGTTTTGTGGATATAGCACTTATCCTATGTGCACTACCCAATGAGACACTGTTACTGTTACCCCTTAGCCACTGCTATGGCTGGCCTGAGATCCCCACTACTGTTACTTTCTGCCTTTCTTTCATCCTTGAGTATTCCATCCAGTTTCCATTGACAAATGAAGATTATGTTATTTATATTCCAAAACCATATTGAGTAGGACAATCTCATAGACATAACCCTCACTTCCACTTGCAAATATATTCATGTAATAAACTTAGACTATTTGATATTACATGTCTCTTCAGTTAGTATAAGATTTGTCTGGAGTTTGTTTATTTTTATTTCATATTTTATGCCATTGTTTTAAATAAATACATGTTTAGCAATATCCCAGACTTTGATAGTGGTATCAGGGAATGTGTTTCTAAATCTTAAAAACTTTTCTAATGAATGATTAATTTTTGTAATATTTAGTAGAAGAGTACTTTTGCACCTGTATTTTTATAATTCCTTTTTATTGATTTTTTTGGTAATGTAAATCATTGGTGTCAAACCTTGATGAGTGAAATTTTTCATTTTTCACCATACATAAAACTGTTATTATTAATACTAAAGCAAAGAACTAGAAATCATAACATGACATAAACAAAGGTGGCACTGACACATTAGATCACTTATCACGTTTACTTGACATAGAAAAAGCTTAAGTTGGTATTTTTGTGGCCTGTTTATTTAACAAATATTATTAAGCACCTACTGCATGCAAGGCATTATGTTAGTTAATGGTGTTTCAAAGATTAAAAGTGATACAGTCCTTTACCTCAAGAAACTTCACATTCTCTTGGCCCTCTAAAAATACATAATGCAGGCTCATTGAATATCAATTTAAAAATTAAAGAGAAATTCAAAATAAAACAACTTTGAGGTTCTACATCATACCCCTCAGCCTGCTAAAGCTGACAAAAAAGGAAAATGACAAATGCTGAAACAGTTATGGGAAAACATATAGAATAATACACTCTTGGTAGAGGTGTGAGTTGTCCTAGACATTTTAGAAAAGGCATTTGGAATTATACCTCCAAAGATGTTAAATTGTTCATTTTGTTTGATGAAATAATTATATTGCCAGGTCTATACCCCCAAAGAGATCAGAGGGAAAGGACAATAATATTTAGAGCATCTTTTTTTTTTTTTTGCAGAGGCGGAAATTAAGGGGGAGGTTCCCTTCAACTGGGAGAATGATGGAATGAGCTGATTGTGCTGTCATACTACTGCACC
This sequence comes from Potorous gilbertii, assembly GCA_028658325.1. NCBI lineage: Eukaryota > Metazoa > Chordata > Mammalia > Diprotodontia > Potoroidae > Potorous > Potorous gilbertii. Next base: position 448,309,210 of record CM053771.1, on the reverse strand, counting down.
ATAAGAAATGATGAAGGGCACAGTTTCAGAGAAATCTGAGAAGATTTGTATGAGCCAAAACCGAGGAAAGTGAGTAGAACAAGGAGAAAAATTAATAGTAATACTTATTAATAATAATATTGTAAAGACAAACAACTTTGAAGGACGAGAACTCTGATCAATGCCCCATAATTCCAGAGGAGCCTTGATGAAATATGCTACCCACACCCTGACTGAGAGACAATTGACTCAGAGTTTGAATTAGGACTTATTTTTGGTGGGGTGGGGGGTTGCGGGGATATGACCAGTGTTGAGATTTGTTTTGCTTAAGTATATGCATTTATAACAGTTTTATTTTCCTTAACTTTTCAACTGGGAGTGGGGAGGGGTGGAAAAGAAGACAGAGTTTTAATAGAAAAATTAATAAAACTAAAAGTAAAAAATTAAAGCAATTATATCAAGTATGAAACTTACGAGTAAAGGTTACACACTTAGGACTCTTCAGTTTAGAAAAGAAAAGGTTGAGATGGAGATAAATGTTTACCCTGTATTTCCAGTGTTAATCTTTGTGATTTTCTCAGTGCTTTCTTCTTATCATGTTTAAGCATCACAAGAGAAAGAGCACTGACTCTGAGGTCAGGGAACTTGGGTTCAAGTCCTACTTCTGATGCATCTTATTTATGTGACCTTTGGCAAGAAATTCCCTTGGTCTCAGTTTATTTACCTGTAAAAGGAGTGAGTTGAATTAGATGTCCTCTGAGACATCCAATGCATCTCAAAGATGTTCCCTAGGATGTCCAACTTTAGATCTGTGATCCTTATTCCCAGAAAATCTCTTATGATGCTCCTTTATCTTATTTTTTTTTGAAAATGCTTTGTTTTCTTGTTCTGCTCTCACCCTGTTTTGTGGGTAATGTGAGATGTCCTGAGCAGATGCCAAACGGCAAAGAAGGTGAAACAACTGTGGCTGTGGAATCCCAGAGAACCTTAGAAACTCCCAAAAGATCATCTTGCTGAATGTGAGGGAGTTCAAAACATTGGCTAAGATCCTATAGCCTCCCCATTTTCCTTTTAAAAACATATTTTATTTTCCCCCAATGACATGTAAAAACAATCCCCAAGATGGTAAGCAATCTGATATAGGTTATACATGGGCAATCATGTAAAACATATTTTCATATTAGTCATTTTGTGAATGGCAGCTTGAAGACAGACAGGAAGCAAGGCAAGAAGGAAGGAAAGAAGGAAGGAAGAAAAGAAGGAAGGAAGGAAAAATAGTATGTTTCAGTCTATATTCAGATGTCACCAGTTCTTTCTCTGGGGGTGGATAGTCTTTTAAGTCATGAGTCCTTTAGGATTGTCTTGGATTGTTGCATTGCTGAGAATAGCTGTCATTCCTAGTTGTTCATTGTACAATATTGCTATTCTTGTGTACAATGTTCTCCTAGTTCTGCTCACATCACTTTGCATCAGTTCGTGTAAACCTTTACATTTTTCCTGAAAGTATCCTGCTCTGTATTTCATGCTTATATTCCATTTTAATCATATACCACAACTTGTTCATCCATTTCTCAATTGATGGAATGCCCCTTTATCTCAATTCACATAGCCACTATCCTATTTCACACCAGCTCACCTCTTACTTAAATAAATGCAATAACCTCTTAATTTTTTTCCTTGACCCAAGTTTTTATTCATTCCAATCCATTTTCCACAAAGAATTACCAAAGTAATTTTTTAAGTAGAAAATCAAATATAAACTTTAGTTTGGCCTTTAAAACTCTTTGTAACCTGGATTCTCTTTATCTTTCTAGCCTTCTTATACATTCCTCATATTGGCCTGGAAGCTGTTTTTCACAGAGGAGACCTCATCTCCCATCTCCTATCTCATTGCCTTTGAATTAGCTCTCTGCCATGTCTTAAATGCTCTCCCTCTTGGCCTCTACATTTTAGAATTCTTAGATTCCTTTAAGACTCTGCCCAAATGAAACCTTCTGCAGGAAGTCTTTCTTGATCTCCCCCACCTCCAATTGTCATTGCCTTCTACTCTAGGGTGACATATCTATTCTGTATATATTGTGTATATACCTATTTATTACAAGTTGCCTTCCCCTTTGAATATAAGATTCTTTTTGACAGAGACTGCTTTCCCTTTTTGCTTGTTTCCCTAGTGGTTATCACAGTGCTTGGCACACAATAAACACCTAATAAATGTCTTTTGGTTATTCATTGATGAGAATCTATAGTGGTTCTTAACCTTTGTATGTGTGTGTGTGTGTGTGTGTGTGTGTGTGTGTGTGTGTGTGTGTGTAAAATGAATCCTTTTGTAAGTTTGGTGAAGGCAATGAACCTCTTTTAAGAATAATATTTTAAACAAATAAAATCCATAACATCACAAAGGAAATAATTATATTGAAATTCAATGATTCAATTATTGAAAAAAAATTCATGAACCCATTGTTAAAAAACCTCTGGTCTATAATCTTTCTCACTAATAGGAGCTAGAATTAGAAGAATTTGGAAATTACTTATCACAATACCTCACTTGGCAAGAAGAAATGGATAACTATAGAGAAGTCAAGTGACTTGCTAGAGGTCATACAAGTAGTATTTCCCCTCTGTGCATATGTGGAGAAGATGCAAAACAGAGAAAGAGACACTCATAAAATAGAGCTCATGAAGCTCCAGATGAAGAACCAGTTGTAGTTTTCAATAAGGACAGTCTTTCCAATCTTTCCAGACTACTTTTTGAAGAAGTACTTTGGACAACCCTTCTTTTCTTCCCCTTGGGAAAAGTGGTGGGGACACATAGTTACTTTTATCTGTGTTGTAGGAGGACAGTACTTTGTATCCAAATGTCGATGACTGCATTCGAGAATAATTAAATATAGAAACTATTTCCAATAATAAGCCTACTTTTTGTTTCCTTGTCCATTAAACTTGCTGAATCATGTGATATGAAAGTATAAATCTTTTTCCGTAAATTTGGATCCTAATTAGACAGAGGGCCAAAATAATACAAAATGAAATTTTCCAAAGGTGAAAGGTGAAATTTTCACCTTTGGTGAAAGAATGACTAAGAATCCTCATCTTATCTTGAACTTTAGAAGTAGAAAACAACACAAAACAAAACCAGTCATGTTTTTATTTTAGAATTTTAAAATTTCTCTTAGAATTATTTATTCTAATTCTACCAGAGTGAATTCTTTATGTATTTCTTGCATTATTTGTGGGATCTTGTGGATTTATATTAAAGACTGTCCTGCACCTGATAAATGCACTTGTTACCTTGAATGCTTATACTGCATCTCAGTGGAATGAAGTGGGGTAGCTATTACCCACATCTGTAGAGGCTTAATATATAAGCTATGGCCTGATATTTCTGAAAGGGTGGAGGCAATATAAGGCAAAGAAGCATTGCTCTTTGGGAATACCCCTGACATTTGACCCTGTCCATGTAATTTCAGAATTAAGGGGCACATTAGTTTAAAAATGAAAAAAAACATCTTTCACCTCATTATGATATCATTATTTTCAACATTTACCTTAAAAATAAATGAGAATTTTGTCAGACTTTAAGGTATTCCTCTAAGCTAAAGCACAAGTTGAACCAATTAGTTTCAGGGATGTCTCTTTCTCTGGGAATGAGTCTAATTTTAAATTAGGGTATGCATTATTGACTTTCTCTGCCTCAACATTCCCTTGGACTTGTTGATGTTCTGCCTACACTTGAAGGTCATCATGTTCTTCCAAAAAACCTTGGGTATTGATTAAAGGATCTGCTTGATGTGCTGGTCCTAGGGCAATGGTGGAATTTAAGTGCTGTTAAAATGTTAGCACATTATTGCCTTGAGGATATAATTGACTATTTGAGTATCAAAGTATAATGGCTAAGTATTTGAATGTAGCTGTGCTGTTAATTTGTTGTGTGACCTTGGAAAAGTTATGAAACCTCATTCTCATTGGTAAATTTGGAGTCATGCTTGGTATATTCAACATGGAAAGGACTTTATGTCATACATATATTGGGAGTTCTTAACTTTTTTTCATTTTGTTTCAAGGACCCCTTTGGCTGTCTGGTGAAGTCTGTGGACCCCTTCTTAGAATAATATTTTAAAATATAAACAACAAAATACATACATTAAGGAAACCATTATATTAAAATAGTCAACAAGATATTTTTAAAAAACCCACTAGTTCAAGGACTCCAGGACCTAAAAGCAAGTAGCTGCCTAAGTGGTATGATGTGAGAGGTACTAGAAAGGGCTTCCTTCTACCACCTGAACTCACACATTTGAAATTTATTACCTTTGATTTGGAAGATTTTTTAGGGTCAAATGGCAGCAGTGGCATGGGATTTAGGTCACTGAAATTGGAGTCAGGAGGATCTGAGTTTAAATCCAGTCCAATAAACATTTATTAAGCACCCATATAATTAATAAAAGACAGTCACTGCCCTCCAGGGGCATACAGTTTGAAGGGCAGGGAAGGCACAAAAGGAGGTAGGAAAGAGGGTGGGTAGGACACAGGATATTAGGGGGTATCCAGTGAGGGGGCTTCTTGTTCTATGGCACTGAAACCGGGCAGAGCAGCAGATGCAAAGTGGAGTGAGCTGAGAGCCCTTTTTAAAGTAAGATTTGGAGAGCAATTCAGTACTCTGTCCTCCATCTCTGAGAGGGGAGCGAAGGCTCACAGAGGTGGTTGACTTAGCAGCATAGTGGTGAGTTTAGAAGTGATGAGCTTATGCTGAAAGGGACATCTCTTCCCCTGGAGTTGAAACTAAGCAGGGCAACAAGATACAAAATGTCTTCAGCATTTGTTGTATAACTGGGCCAGACATTTAATCTTTGGTGCATTGATTTCCACACTTGAAAAAAGAGAATTTATGAGGGCCTTTAAGGTCCCTTCTAGCTCAGAATCTATGATGTCTAAGATTTGTCACATATTAAATATTCAGCTAACAGTAGGGGAGATGGGTGACAAGTAGCTAAAGGCCAAGACCTAAGGAAAGAGACTAAATGGGGAGAGATAGAGGAGGTATCTGAAAGGAAGTAGAAGTGGGAAGGCTCCAACACAATTTAAAAGAGCTGATATTTATATAGTGCTTTATAGTTGACAAAACACTTTGCAATCTAATCTTCTTTGACCTCCACAATAGCCCTGTGAGGGTCCTTTTTGCCTGGTGAGGAAACTGGGGCTTAGAGATGTTAGTTAAACAACTTCTTCAGGATCACACAGCAAGTAGGTGTCAGCCTCAGATTTTCTGCCCACTCCACAAGACAAACTTCACCTGTTTCATAATTTCACCTAGAGACAGCCCAGCTTATACATGGTAGCACCATCACTAGATAGCAATAGAAGAAGGTAAGTATGAAGAACTGTGTTATTGAAATTGAACTATTGACAGACTGAAGGAAGAAAAAGACACTGAATCATGTTTATAGGGTCTAGGTTGCTTTTATGTAGATGTTTAGTTTATCAGACCATTCTGTCGGGGCTAGCTGATAGAGCAATGTTCTTCAGCCTCTCTCCCTGCAGGATGTAAAGTGTGCAAGCTATGCTTTGTAGTGCTTTCGAGGTCTCTGTTAACTTTTGATATTATCCTGTATTTAATTAACAAAAAAAACTGGGCACCCAAAGAGGCTTTTGTGACTTCTGGTTGACTTTGGACCCCTTCGACTCCCAAGGCTTATAGGATTACTCATTTTTAAGTTTGGAAAGTAGATATATCATTGGGGTGTGTTATCTTTCTGAGCTCTTTGTTAACTTTCAGTATTTGTCTCTGGTTGAATTAATAGAAATAGAGGGGCTATCTCTCAATGAGTGCCTGTGGCTTTGTGATCCAGTTTTTGGAAGGGCTTCCTTAGCTACTCCTATCTTAGTTATAATCTCCCTGTATGTTCTGAGATGGACAAAGATCTGTTTAGGTTTGAAGTCACGAGAGATATATCAGAAAGATCACTGGTGCAATAACCCTTGTACTCTGTTGGAATAGCTGTGGAATATAATTCAGTTAATTGGACAAACTGTAGGAAATTAGGAGACCCATAAACAAAAATATTCATTGTACCTAAATCCTCTAACTAGAAGGGAACAAAACACTGAAGGAGAGGAGGCAGCATGGGTATAAAGGAATAGGAACTCAACTCACAGATCAGAAACATAAGGTTCAAATCTCAAATCAGAACTTCAACTCTTAGTAAGTATGTGAGCTTGTAAGTCACTTAATCACTTCAATCTCATTTAACCATCTATAAAATAACAGTAGTAATATTTGTACTACCTACTTGTAAATTGTGGAGAAAGTGCTTTGTAAATCTGAAAGCACCAAATAAATGAATGATCTTTACTAGAGACATGCCCATCTTGATTATATAGATATCCTGATAGATATGACATTAGGCAGAGAATGGAGTCCACAAATTATAAACCAATGAATTTTTCTTTGATTCCTGGAAAAATTCTAGAATGCATTATTAAAGAGATTATCAGTAAATATCTAGAGAAGGAAGCAGCCATCTCCCAGAGTAAAAAGGGCTTCACCAAGAGCAACTATAGCTTCCACATTGTAGTGAGGATGTTGATAAGCTGGCAAGACAAGAAAGGGAAACCAGGGTGAGGAAGCACCTCGAAATCATGCTGTAACAGGGTCAGCTGCAGAAACTGGTTCTGGTTTACCTGGAAACCAAGGGAGTGCCCATCAATTGGGAAATGCTAAGCAAATTATGGTATGGATGGATATAACGGAATATTGTTGTGCTGCAAGAAATGATGAAAGGAACAACTTCAGAAAAATCTGTGAACAATTGCATGAAGTAGACAGCGTAAGTTGAGCCAGGAGAACAATTTACGACATAGTAACAGCATTGTAAAAATAAACCACTTTGAAAGTGGTTAAGATCTCTGATCAATGCAGTAACCAACCTTGATTCCAGAGGACTTATGGTGAAACATGTTACCCACCTCCTGACAAGAAGGTGATGGACTCAGGGTTGAGAATATGACATTTTTTTTTGGACATGGACAGTATAGGAATTAATTTTACTTGACTAGGTATATTTGTTAGAATGGTTTCTTCCTTCCTTCCTTCTTTCCTTCCTTCCTTCCTTCCTTCCTTCCTTCCTTCCTTCCTTCCTTCCTTCCTTCCCTCCCTCCCTCCATCCCTTCCTTCCTTCCTTCAGTTTGAATCCTATGTTTCTAGTCTTTGAGTTGAGTCCTTATTCCTCTATACCCATACCACTGCCTCTCCCTCACTTCTTTGCTCCCTTCTAAAGGGAGCTAAAGGATTTAGGTACAATGAATAATTTTGTTTATGGGTCTCCTAATTTCCTACAGTTTGTAGGGATGTGGGAAGAAAGGCAAGTATATTTTTTCATTAACATAATTTTAACAGAAGAGATAATTCAGGGGATTACATGAAATACAACATCTAGGCTTGAATTTTTCTGTTTGACCGTGGAAAGCAAAACTAGGAGCAATGAGTAGTTGTTGCAAAGATGCCAATTTAGACTTGAGGTAAGGAAAAACTTCCCAATAATCTCACAGTGGAAAGGGAGGTTGTGGATTTTCCCTCTTTGAGGGACTTAAAGTCTAGAAGACTACGTCAGGAATACTGTAGAGCTGAATCTTGCCAGGTATAGATTGGCCTACATTGCCTTTGAGGCCCCTTCAGTTCTGAGATTATGAGAAGTCATAATTTTTCAGTCTCAACTTTCTAATTTGTATAGTGATATAGTAATGCTGGCCCTATCTACTTCACAGTTAGTGTGACTACTTTGTAAAGTCAAAAGCATTATTTACATGTGATTTATTATTCTTGTTTTGTGTGTGGAATTATGCTTCAATAATGACAAGTTACACCGTGTAAAGGTGCTGGGTAAACTCTAAATATTTCTTTGGTACTTAGGAGATCTCAGAATCACACGATCTCAGAGTCTGAAGAGACTTTAGGCTGTGTGGAAGCCATATAAGATGACATGCTCTCTTGGGAGAGAGGGGGAGGAAATTAGGAATTTATGGAAGTGATTGTTGAAAGCCAAAAACAAATAAATTAATAAATATTTTGGGAAAAAAGGGAACCTCAGAGGACATCTAGTTAAACCCATACCTGAAAAAAAAACTCTCTATAACGTATCTGACATTCAGGCATCATTCAGTCTTTGAAGAACTAAAGCAGAAAGGAATCTACTACTTCGTGAGGCAATGGACAACTGTGGAATGACTTTAATTGTTAGGAAGTATTTGCACAATTTGAGCCTTATATTTTTTGCCCATTGCTTCTGGTTTTGCCCCCTGGACACAAGTAAAACTTTTTTCCAAGTGTTATCCTTTAATATTCTTGAAGGCAGTTACTATTCCCTACGATGTCTTCTGTTCTCTAGCTAGGGTGTTAGAGAGGATAGACCATTGGGTCAGAAAGATGAGTTCAAATCCAGTTCCAGACACTTATTTGTTGAATAATGCCAGACAAATCACTTCATCTCTGCCTGCCTCAGTTTCCTCTTCTGTAAAGTGAGGATGACAATAACACTTACTTCCCAGGATTTTTGTGAGGATAAATGAGATAATATTTGTAAAGTATGTATCATAGTGCTTGAAACAGAAGGTGTTTGATAAATGCTTCTTTCCTTCTAGGTTAAACATCCTACGTTCTTTCAGCTAATCCTTTTATGGAATGAACTTGAGACCTTTCACCAACTTGATTATTCTCCTTTGAATGCTCCCCAGGTTAGTCATGTCCTTCCAAAAATACAGCATTCATGATGGAATACAACACTCTAGCTGTGGCCTAACCAAGGTGGATGGTGATGGAACTACTTCCTTTATTTACCTGTTATTTTTTTTTCCATTGGGGTCCTTCATCAATACAGAGGACACCCTTCTAACCTTGAACGAACTGTCTTTATGAGTTGGTCTCACCAACAACATTCATCATCTGTTTGCCAACCTTAACCAACAAGGAATGTTCTTCCGGGTCCATACTCAGCTTTTGAGGTTTGGTGCTCTGCTGGAATAATCCTTAAGAACGTACAGTCATCTCCATTCTACGATGAAATGCCAGAGTAGCAATTTAGTCAGTGGTGTTCTGGTAAAGGTATAACAACCAGTTTTCCAGAGGGAGAAAAACATATTCACAATACATTTTAAAATTTAATCTGCACTTTTAGCATTTTCTTTATCATTTTTTAAAATCTGAGCAACCAACAAAACAAATATGTCAAATCCTGATTTATAATACTTGCAGATTTCCAAGGTATAAATGCTTATATTGAAAATTTAACAACTGACTCTGATTGACATGCAAGCTGGCTCCAGCATGTTCGTGGATCTAGAGTTTTAATAGTTTATTAGCTTTATTAATTTATTAGAAAAACCTAAAACTGAGTTGTTTCAAAACTGGAATGAGAACAGATATGTATGTTCAATACCTTTGTTAGAAGATATCACCAATGACCAATCCAACTTTTTTTTAAGACAGTTGTCACATTTTTGCTGGTGACACAATAGGCTATATCACATTTTTTCTACAAACCCTTAGAGCCTTTTAGTTTAACAAAAGCCACTTTCAATTGGAAACTGATCTAAACTTAAAAACACAGGTAGAAATAATGTTGCCTACATCCTCATTTCATTACAGAGATTGGAGGTTCACAGGTATAGTACATTACATGTGTTTTCAAGCTATTTTGACATATTGATTGGAATTATTGTTTTTCCCCCTTTTAAATATTATTTATTGCATGGGTTGACTTTCTTGGAGTGGGAAGGGAAGAGTTACTTACAGACATTTTGATGGTAAGAGATATCAATGAAAATTCATTCTTAAAAAAAAGAAAACACTTGAAACTAGGTACAATCATGGATCCCTGAGACATTTTTCTGGATGAGGTAAAAGGAAGGAAACAACATTTGGTAAATGTTGTTTAGCACAACTACCATGTGCTAGATATTGCGCTAATGCTTTATAAATATAATCTCATTTGGTTCTCACAACAACCTTGGAAGATAAGTGTGATTTTTATCCTGATTTGATAGTTGAGGAAGCTAAGGAAGACAGAAATTAAAACGCTTGGCCTGGGTCACACAGCTAGTACGTACTTGAGGCTAGATTTGAATTCAGATCTTTCTGCCTCTAGGCCTAATCCTCTATCCTGTGTTCCATCTAGGAAGGTCTGATCTACTGTTTTGTTACTTTTCTTACCAAAGAAACTCTCTCAAGCAGTATAATTTGTTATTGCTATTTGTTCTTCATTCTTGAAGACGACTGATGACATCAGGAAGGTGATGTCTTGCCTTGCAAGTGAATTGGATTTAAGTGAGGCAGACTTATTAAAAAGTCATTAGCTTCACCCTCTCTTCCGGATACATTGGCATCCAACAGTAAGGCAGGGACCAGGGCAATTGATGATGGCCCAGGATGTGATGGGAGACGTTGGTCCTTTAAAACTAAATCTTTCCCAGGTCTCAGTTTATCTCACTAGTATGATTTACTTACTAGGAGAACTGAGAGGCTAAATGTGCTGTCCAGGGTACTGATTGGGCAGACATCTGCAGTGAGACTTGAATCCATGTTTTCATGACTCCAAAGTCAACTCTGTTCACAATGCTTGCCTATTGGACAGTTTATTAAAGGAAACTGGAAAACTTAGGAGTAAATTCCCAAACTTTAAAGTTATCATTATATCTTCTACAATGTACCTGTTTGTTACCCTCACCTGATGCAACATACTGGGCTTAATAGACTCCTAGGGATGTCTCTGGGGGGCAGTTTTTTTGTTTCTATTTTGGGAGCCAAATCCCACTAAAGTAGGTATCAGTGATACATGGGAGAAAAGTGTTTCTAAGAGATGAACAGTTTGCTTCCTGATCCTTAGTCCTTAGTGTCAGGCCTAGTAGTTAAAAAAGGTAGATTGACAAGCATAACAAGACAGTGAGAAAAGCATAGGTCTGGAAGTTAGAGACTTCAATTGCTTGGGATGTCATGAGGTAAAGATTTATTCTCCATCGCTTCAGAGGTCAGTACTGAGGGATTTTCAAAGGCAGAAGATTTTACATCAATATTAAGGACCACCAGCGCTGTCTCCAAATGAAACAGGCTGCCTAGTAAGGTAGTGAACTTTCATCGTTGACAATGTTCAAGCATAGGAAATGACCATTTCCATAATAAGGTTGTTGTTTAGCCTTCTCAGTCACATCTGACTCTTCATGACCCTATTTGGGTTTTTTTTGGAAAGGATACTGGGGTGGTTTGCCATTTTCTTCTCTAGCTCATCCTACAGAGAAGAAAACTGAGGCAAATAGGGTTAATTGACTTGCCCAGGGTCACATAGCTAGTAAGTATCTGAGCCCAGATTTGAACTCAGGAAGATGATTCCTGATTTCAGGCCTGTGCTCTGTACATTATATCACTTAGCTGTTCCGTCATAACCATAGATAACAAAAAAAGCCAGCATTTAGACAGGACTTTAAGATTTGCAAAGCTCTTCATAAACATTGCCTCAACTTATCCTTACAAATTTCTTTACCTATCTTGGAGTAGGCGATATTATTCCCCCAACCTCCTTATTTTACAAAGTAAGAAACTCTGTTAAATGACTTGTCCAGGGCCACATACCTCATGACTGTCTGAGGTAGCATGTTCCTGACTCAAGGTCTAGTACTTTATTCACTGTACCACCTAAGTTCTGGGGGCTTATAAGGAGAATTTCTTTGTTAAGAAGGGCTTTGAACTATATCACCTAAATGCTTCTAATGTAGAATCTATGATTTTAAGTCTTCTAAGATTATGTTATTGTGCCTACTGGACAGGGTTATGGAATATCAGGTTAGAAATCTCACTTCAGAAACTAACTTGTTGTGGGTCTTTGGGCAAGAAATTTAATTTCCCTTTGTTTCGTTTATAAAATGAGGGGATTGGTTGGACTCAATGACCCCCAAAATCCCTTTCAGATCCAAATTGATAATTTTATGATCCTCTCATCCCTTTGTATGCAATGTGGGATTTAAGCTGTTGACTGGTTTTGACCAAGGGAAAGACCTATTGAAAGAGATTTAATTACTACAAATAACAGGTCAATTCAACTTTTAGGATCATAGGTTTATGGAAAAATTCGAAGTCTGGGAGTGGGGAAACCCAAGTTATAAACTTCAATTATTTGTACTTGTTTGTAGCTAGAGGTAGAAGGGACCTTAGACATTCTAACCCTCTTGTTTCAGTGATGTGAAAATTGAAATTAAGTTGTTTGCCCAAGTTCACATAAGCATTGAGTAACAGACAGGGTTTTAATCCAAGTCTTCAAGTTTAAACTCAGTGATATTTCCAATAATAATAATAGTAGTAGTATCAGTAGTAGTAGTAGTGGTGGTGGTGGTGGTGGTGGTAGTAGTAGTAGTGGTGGTGGTGGTGGTGGTGGTGGTGGTAGTGGTAGTGGTATTAGTGGTAGTGGTGGTGGTGGTGGTGGTGGTGGTGGTGATGGTGGTGGTGGTAGTGGTAGTGGTAGTAGTGGTAGTGGTGGTGGTGGTGGTAGTGGTAGTGGTAGTAGTAGTAGTAGTGGTGGTGGTGGTGGTGGTGGTGGTGGTGATGGTGGTGGTGGTAGTGGTAGTGGTA
>CM053771.1:448264711-448296124 GCA_028658325.1 Potorous gilbertii | reverse complement strand
CAGGACAAAAGAGTTGATGGGGACAAGGGAAGGGAGGGATGACAGAAGAGAGGGAAGATTAGTGATAGGGGAAATTAGAATGCTCAGTGTATTGGGGTGGGGGGAGGGGACAAATGGGGAGAAAATTTGGGAACCCAAAATTTTGTGAAAATGAAGGTAAAAAGTTAAATAAATAAATTTATTTTAAAAAAAGAGAGTCTATGGTCTTTTCTTTTCTTCTTTGCTTCTTACTCATGATAATACCCTTTTTCTGTCTTTTAAAGTAGATCTCTGTGTCTGTGGCACAGGGAGCTCTGTCCCACAGTTCTTGTGCCTAAAACTTGAGACTTTGTGTGTTGTGGCCTCTGGTTCATTCAGCTAGAAGCTAAAATGCTACAGCTTACCTGATGTTGAGCTGGCTGGTGCTGGAAAGCAGAGGCCTGGTGAGGTCTTTTTGAGTTTCCATGCAGTTACCCTGGAGCTAGCTCATTAAGTGTGGGGAAGGGATAGTTTGGATGCCACAGGTCTCCTCTGCTGAGCTAGAGCATAGGCAAGCTCAGCTGTCTGTGCTAGTGTCTTTTCGATTCCCCTGGGGTGCTGAGGCACACCTGGGCTCCTGGTGTTGGCAGTTGTTGGTTTCATCACCGTGGGGCTTACGATCTTCTCCCAGTTTGTTGAAATGGGGCTGTCTGGGACAGTTCTGATCCTTCACTGGTCACCTTTGGCCACAGCAAGTGGAATCTTCCTTAGCAATCTCTCTAGCCTCACAGGCTAAAAGTCTGTTTACTCCCACTGTTCCAGGGTTTTTCCCAGGGAGGTCAACAAAGGGAGGGAGATAGAATTACCAATCACTCTGCCATCTTGGCTTCTAGGACCACAAATGTCAACATTCATTCTTATTTAAAAAAAACAAACCACTACAAAACATAGGAATAAATGAAGTCTTTCTTAAAACAGTAAGTGGTATCTAAAATGAACACCAAACATTATCTGTAATGGAGATCAACTTGAAACCTTCCCAATAAGATCAAGGGTGAAACAAGGATGTCCATTATCACCAATATTACTCAGCACTGTACTAGAAATGTTAGCTATAACAATAAGACCAAAAAGTAAACTGAAGGAATAAAAATAGGCAATGAAGAAAAAATTATCACTGTATATGATAGTATATTTAAAGAATCCTAGAGAATCAACTAAAAAAACTAGTTGAAACAATTAACCACATCAACAAAGTTGCAGGATATAAAATAAACTCATATAAACCATCAGCATTTTATATTATTAATGACAAAACACAGCAGGAAGAGATATTTAAAATAACTACAGCATATATAAAATACTTGGGAGTCTACCCGCCAAGACAAAGCCAGGGATTATATGAACACAGTTGCAAAAGACTTTTCATGCGAATAAAGGGCCAAACAATTGGAGAAATATTAATTGTTCATGGATAGGCTGAGTCAATATGATAAACATGACAATCCTGCCTAGGGGAAAAAGTAGAAGGAAGGTAGCCTGGCAGAAAAGATTTCAAACTATGTTACAAAGCAGTAATCATCAAAAGAATGTGACACTGGATAAAAAGTAGAATACTGAATCATTGGAATAGATTAGGTACATAATATACAATAGTAAATAATTATAGTAATCTAGTGTTTGATAAACCCCAAAATGTAAGCCTTTGGGGTGAGAACCCAACATCTGAAAAAAATTCCTGGAAAAACTGGAAAATTTAATTGGGAAAAAACTAGGAATAGACTAACTTCACACCCCATATACCAAGATAAGATTAAGGATAAATGAATTTGACACAAAGGGTGATATCTTAAGCAAACTAGAGGAGAGTGAAAAAAATGTGCCTGTCAGATCTATGATTAAGGGAAGTGTTCATGGCCAAATAAGAGATAGAGAAGATCACAAGAAGTAAAATGGATAATTTTGATTGCATGAAATTTAAAAAGTTTTGCACAAACAAAACCAATGCAGCCAAAATTAGAAGGAAAACAGGGATCAAAAGGAAAAACTTACAGCAAGTTTCTCTGATAAAAACCTTATTCTCAAATATATAGGATAATGAGCCAAATGTATAAAAATAAAACCTGTTCCCCCATTGATCCAAAGATATGAAAGGCAGTTTTCAGCAGAAGAAATCAAAGCTATCCATAGTCACATAAAACTATGTTGTAAATACTACCAATTAGAGAACTGTTAGAGAAATGCCGATTAAAAGAACCCTGAGGCACCACCTCACACCTATCAGATTAGTTTCTGGAGGGGATGTGGAAAAATTGGGACACATTCACTGCTGATAGAGTTGTGAACTGGTCCAACCATTCTAGAGAATAATTTGGAACCACACCCAAAGGACTATAAAACTATGCATACCCTTTGACCTACAATACCCCTTGTAGGTATATATCCCAAAGAGATCAAAGAAAAGGGAAAAGCACCTATGTGTACAAAAATATTCATAGCAGTTCTTTTTGTGGTGGCAAAGAATTGGAAATCAAGGGGATGTTCATCAATTGAGGAATGGCTGAATAAGTTGTAGAATGTGATTGTAATGGAATACTATTGTGCTACAAGAAATGATGAGCAGAATGCTCTCACAAAAACCTGGGAAGACTTATATAAAGTCATGCGAAGTGAAGCAGAATTAGGAGAACAAAAATACAGTAATAGCAATATTGTAAGTATGATTAACTGTGAAAGTCTTAGCTGCTCTGATCAAGACAATTCCAAAGGATCCATGATAGCATGCTATCTGCCTGTAGAGAAAAAAGTGATAAATTCTGAATGTAGATTGAAACATCTTTTTATAAACTTCATTTTTCTTGTTTTATTTTATTTCTTTTTTCCTTTGCAACATGACTAATATGGAATCACCTTTTATATGACTTCACATATATAATCCTTAGGAAATTGCTTGCCTTCTCAAGAAGAGAGGAGGAGTGTGGGGAGGAAGAGAATTTGGAACTCAAAACTTTTAAAAATTACTGTTAAAAATGTTCACATGTGATAGGGAAATATTTAATGAAATAAAAACATATTTTAAAAAAGAATGTGAAATATAAAAAGTCAAGAAAGCACTGAGGAACAGAAGAAAGAGGGATATATTTCCCAAGATCACACAAGTAGAAAATGTCAAAGAACCTGGGTTTGAATCCTGTTACTTATAATCTCTAGGACCTAGGAAAATCACTTAATCTCTCTGAGCATCTATTTCTTCATCTATAAAATGAGAGAAGGAGGGGGGTGGAAATGAAGATAATTAACGTCCCTTCCAACTTCTATATCTATGACACCTTCGCTATATCTTATTAATTTAGCACCATGGTTTACTAATCTCCATCCTCATAAAATCCCTACATACTGAAAGGGGTATATTTCCCTATTTGGAATGTTTACTTTATTCTACCTCAAAACTCAAGCAAATAAAGATTAATTGTAACCAGACTAGGTAGATCATTTTTTAATTAACAGAGTCTACAATGCTTTGAGCATCCAGTGATTAAATGGAACAAAAAATAGCTAATCTGTCACAGAATTTATAAGTGCCTTCTCTCCCAAATTTCAACTTCAGATGCTTTATTTTATTCATTTGAATAGTTCTGCTCTCTAATAAAAGAAAATCAGGGCACTAATATGGCACAAAGCCCCATATTTGCAATAGCATCCATCAAAAGGAAGAAAACACCATAACCTGTTTTTAATTACATCCAAGGTGTCCATTCAATTAATCTCAGAATTAAGCATGCAAAAATTTATCCAACCTCTGAAATATTACTTTCTTGTGTACTTAGGAGGAAATAAAGATCACACTGGATATAAAGTAAAATATAGAGACCTTTTCCTGCAATTGTAGTGCATGGTGGTTTCCCAGGAAACCAAACATCTGCAGATATGCTCCCTAGCATGCAGATCTGTAAATTCTGAAGATTCACATTGTATAGGCTGATAATAAGCCTACTTCCTTCGTAGACCTTCCTTCTACATGTCATACCCCTAAACAGTGGAAACATCACAAAGTCTATACCATTTTTAGATCTGCAATTTTTCCAATTCAATTTTATTTTTCAAACTCACATTTTAAATATAAAGGATGAGCTCCACGTTGCCACTAGCAATTAATAAGCTCACATGTAACCTCATTCTTTGGTGCCCTGGCACACAGCATTTTGGTAGGTCTTCTTAACCCCAGGTTCATGGTACTTCAGGCCAATTTTGATAGTAATACCAACATATTTTCCTTTCCAAATCCCCACTTATATCAAGGAGGTGACAGATGCAAAGACAAATGCTCCATGAGTGCCTATCTCCCATACTCAGGACTCAGTTTGTCTTTGATTACTCCCAGCACAAATGCCTTGGGGAAGGGGTGTGGATAAGCAAAATGGGGGGGAAGGAGGGATGAGAATGGGGGAGGGGCACAAGGAAAAGCTAAAATTGGAGTCAGGTGTCTTTCAAGTAAATTACAAACCCAGGGAGTATAGTTTGGAGTTGCAGTGTGAGACTGCCATGCTGTGCATGCCTTTCACAGCTGCCTACAGTTTGTTTCATTAATTATCAGTAAATAAGATCTGCAGGTGGGCACGAAAGGCACCCTGAGCCAGGAAGCTGTAGTTAGGGTTTCTGTCTCGAAGATGGGTGGCCAGGCTCATTTGCACGACCCTGCTTAGGTTGCCATACAAAAGTGCAATCTTATTTAGCATAGCTTCAGGGAAGCTGCCTTGATACAGGAAGGCTAATTACTGCAACCAACTGACAGAGATGCCTCCAAAATTAAATGGCCTGAGACTGGGCAGATGAACCATTTTTTATGGCTCTCAGTTCAGAGAACCCTTGAGTCCTTTGTTAAATGAACCGACTGCCTCTGGTCTAAAGAGGTGAGCTGAAGTCAGTTAAAAGGTCAAGTTTTGCTGGCATTCACTACCAGGGAAGGTCTCTGGTGTTAAATGTGGTTGTTCCTGTAGTTTCATGGGGGAGTTAAGTTGCAGAGGGTACACACAATTCACAAGCAACATGCCTCAAATTTTTAAGTGACCAAAAGAAGCTATTTCACCAGCCCCTGTAGACTTGATTTCTCAC
The DNA here is from genome assembly GCA_028658325.1 of Potorous gilbertii. Classification (NCBI taxonomy): domain Eukaryota; kingdom Metazoa; phylum Chordata; class Mammalia; order Diprotodontia; family Potoroidae; genus Potorous; species Potorous gilbertii. Next base: position 448,291,054 of record CM053771.1, on the reverse strand, counting down.
CACAATCAAAGTTTTGGCTTTTAAGGACATGTTAAAGATCTGATGGAATTAACGACAATCAATCACTTGACTGACACACTTATGGAGCTCCTACTATGTGCCAGGCACTCTGTTAAATTCTGGGAATGCAAAAAAAAAAAGACAAAATACAGTCCCTGCCCTCAATAGGCTTATAATCTAATGGGGCAACATGCATACAAATATATGCAGTTTTGAGGCTTGGTAAGTGACAGAACCATATTACAATCAGTGACACACTCATCTTCTTTACTCAACTTTTTGGAGGCCAGTAATCAAACCCAAATGGATTTATTAAAGTGAAAATGAAGATGAAGTAGCCACTAAGCGTCTTGCCTCCTTCTAAAGATTTTAGGGAGGACTTGTTTGAGTCAAAGTTATATCAAAAATTACATCACTTCTATTTAACTTCAATCAAGTAATACTTATTGCCACAGTGAGCAGAGAAAAGGCAGCAAATGATGCTACCCAACTGTGGATGTGTATGTGTGTGTGTATGTGTGTATATGAGTATACTACTCCAATTCTTCCCCTTCTCCTCTATTTCTACAGTCAATATATTGCTTTATTGCCAAAAGCGTGTGCTGTCTTGTGGTCTGATGATTCAGCCACCACACTTGGGGTTCAGTTTTTTATCAGGGAAGTTCTTTGAGGCAGCTCAAGGGCATAGCAGATGAGTGCTGTGCTGGGAGTCAAGACCAGAGTTTGAATCCTGACAAACACTCACAAGCTATGTGACCCTTGGCAGGTCACTTAACCTCTCTGTGCCTCAAATTCATCAACTTTAAATGAAGATATTAGACTCAATGTGCACCAAGGTCCCTTCCAGTTTTAAAGCTAAGTTCCTATGTACCCAACCTACCCCAGATAATTAACAATTTTCAAGCCATATCTCTAACAGAATCAGTCCTGGAAATCTCTTTTGGCCATGGTTGATTATGTATCAATGTCCATAGCATTATAAATCTGAAGGTGGGAGTAATCATCTATCTATTTCTGCACCCTTCTTCCTTCCTTCCTTCCTTCCTTCCTTCCTTCCTTCCTTTCTCCCTCCCTTTCTTTCTCCCTCCCTTCTTTCTTTCCTTCCTTCCAGTTATGTGACCATGAGCAAGTGACAACCTCTCAAAGCCTCTATTTCCTCATGTGGAGGATTAGGTACCTGTACTACCTACCTTACAAGCTCAAATGAATAATGTGAATAAAGTACTTTGCAACTTTAAAGTACTATGTAAATCCCAAATATTATCATTTGTTTTCCACTCTTTCTCAAAATTAACAACAAAAAAAGGAAAATGTAATAAAATTACATTTGTGCCCTGTGACTAAACATCTGAGAAAACCTTCACAGGACCTTGAAAGCCACAAATGGATTTATGGAGGGATTGTAGATTTGAAGCTAGGAGGGACCTTAGAGGTCATCTAATCCAACTTCCTCATTTTACAGAGAGGAAATTGAGGATTATAGTAAAAGTTATTTACCTAATTAAAACCATACAGCTAGTAAGTAGCAGAACTGGAATTTAAAGTGAGCTCCCCTGATTCTACATCTGATATTCTTTCCATTATGCTGTGCTATAATTGTACTTCCCTCTCTTCTACCTCTTTCATGGCAAAAAAACACAAAATTTTTCTTGTGAAAATTACAGCTTTAAGAATAGCCTGAATTCTCTATGAAATTTGGGTTGTGGAGACAGATCAGGACTCAGCTTTTCTCTATTTGGTGTGAATAATTACTGCTGTTGAGCTAACCCAATGAATGATGGGACTTGGTTATTTAGATTCAGACTAAGTGAATGCTCTGCCAGTTGGATGTGCCCTCAAATTGTCACCTGCTGATTGGGAGGTACTCCTGGCTCACCCTCTCAGATCCTGGGCAGCTTCCAGAGAGCCAAGGTACCATGTAGAAGTCCACCTCAGAGCTTGTCAATCATAGATAGAAACGGTCAAAAATAAGGGGAAACAAAAAAAAAACAGATGCAGGTATAACTCAGGGTTCACAAAGACTTATCTATTTGAGCCGTGGAAAACTGAGGCTGTGACTGAAACCTATCCTCCCTCCACACCAAGGGATATGGGAAGAGTGGTAGATGATACATGAGGGACAAAAAAAGCAGAGAATTTCTATGTAGATACAATGTTTCAGCTAAAATCCCTAAATCTTTACCTAGCTGTAGTCCTTCATAAACAAAGGTGATGCTCCTTTTTGGTATTAGTCCCTAGGAGAATGTTTGTAGCAAAACTAATCTATTTCCCACTTTGCTTTCGTGAGGGAAGCAGCCTTATGTCACTGTGCTTCCACTTGTCTGAGAGGCCAGATGCTGCTCAGGACTCTGTTGTTTAGCCTTGCGGATAGAATGTCACTTTCACTTGTACTGAGCCAGCCTGTCCCTGACAGCAGCATGCCAGCAGGGTCTGTCAGATGCAGCTGTTTTCCAGCTGTTTACAGCCATGCTGCATAGCTTCAGGCTGAGCATAAGTATATCCTGGAAGTGTTTTGGTCTGTCCACATGGACTGACTTCTTCCATTCACCATGTTTTTAAAAGAGTTTTTTTTAAAAATGTGGGGAATATTCAGGGTTTAATATTCTCTATATAGTTGTGTAACATTTTGGTGACCCATCGGGGTGCTCCTGGGGATCCAGAAGGTCAAGTGAATGCCCTACCATCGGACCTGTCCTCTAATTGTCACCTGCTGACTGGGAGGTACCTTTGGCTCATACTCTCAGACCCCGGGCAACTTCTAGAGAGCCTCTGGGCACTTTTGGATTCACCCAGTGAGTCTTCCACATTTCTCACTTGGTTGTTTTCAGGACAGTCATTTGTACTTCCTCTTTCCTGTTTGGAGTGGCACAATGCCCAATCTTCTGCCTCTATCTCCTCTCTAGCCTCAACCATACTAACTACTCTAACTTCCAACTGCAGTATTATTGTACTACACCATTACTGGTAAGTACTTAATATCTACTTGCTAAATTGCACTGAGTAGAAAATAGATCACTTCATAATTTAAACCAAGCAGTCAATGGAAATAAAAAATATTATTCCACAAAAGTAATATCATTTTCATTTTTTAGGAGGATAGGGAAAGTATGGCACAAACGAATTAATTATTTTATGGAAGCTATGTGGTAAATCTTTGGCAAAATGAAATCTTTTTACTATAACATTTATTCCCTACTAATCTGCTCATTTTAATTCGACAAATCCAACCAAGATTCACTAAGAGACAATTAAATGCCAGGCACCGTGATAGGTGTTAGGAATACAAATACAACACAGTCTTTGATTTCAAGATGCAAACAATTTAAGAGGGGTAAAGGGTAGATATATGGCCAACGTTAAGGCCCATTAAAAATTATTGCTACATTATGTTTCAACTCAATATTTATTTCCCAACAAAAACCCAAATTCTCCTATAAAGTATTTTCCTAGTATTTTTCCTATTTCCCTTCTATTGGGAGGGAAAGAGAGGAATAAACAGAATTAACTGAGAACATTATTGTAACTAATAGTACAGCATTTTCCATTTTGCTTGTTTACCAGTCATTGATTTAAAAAAAAAGAATCTGAACTTCAATTTTGAAGTTCCGATATCGTCCCTTGTATTCTACGTTTTTGTTGTAATCATTGCATATATTGTTCTTTTACCTAGCATCATTTATTTATACATCAGCTTATAATCTTCCCAATTCATATACACATGTATATTGTATATATACACATATATACAATAATACTTCTATGAATATTTTATATATGTGTGTGTGTAATTTCTTACTACTAATAACCTTCTTGCAATATAACCCCTATAGTGAGATTTTTTTAGATCAAAGGATAATGAACAATTTAGTAACATTTTGAATTATTCTAAGCTTTTTTCAGCTCCATTAGAAGTAAATTAGAATGTCAGTCTTCCTACTGCCCCTCCAACATTGAATTTTCCCATATTTCTTATTTTGGTGGGTGTAAGGGAAGGAGGGATGAAGAAAGGGCAAGGGGAAAAACATGTATTAAGCATTTACTATATATTGGGCATCGTACTAAGCACTGGGAATTTAAAAAAAAATAAGCAAACAAGACAGAACTTTGAGTCTAAAAGGGAAAGATAAAACATGGGGAGGGAGTACACCTAAAGGAAAGGGCAAAGGTACAGTGTGCAGGGAGCAACATGGCATGGAAATGGCTGAAAAGTGGAGTGGGTATCATTGGGACTACGCGAGTTAAGATGAGAGAGTTCACCATACAGGCCAGAATCCCAGGGGTGGGAATCCAAGTTCTGGTGAGAGGAAGAAGAAGAAGCAGGAGTCTGGCTAGACTTTGAACGAAATAAGGAATTCTAAGATGAGGAGATGAGAGGAAGTGCACATTCCAAGAACAGTAAATGACGTAAGAGTTGTGAGAAATAACAAAAAAACCAACTGGATAGACAATAGCATTTGTGAAGAGGAAAGTGAGATCCACCAGAGGAGAACTGTATTGATTATTTGGAAGTGATTTTGTCTTCAATATGTTTTCTGTGTTGTATGTGGATTGCTGTGAGTCCTTTGAGACTTCCAAATTTTCTTTGAGGTGAAATAAAGGCTGTTCTTTACTTGATATATGCATTACAAACTTTGTTGATGGTATCAGAAGTGGGGGCCATGTTAATTCCATTTGGGGAAACCTAAACATGAGCCATATTTAGAGATTTTCCCAGAGTAAATGCTATTGAGGGACTTAATGCGCCCAAAACAGGCATGGATCTTTGAGGGTTAATCCCAGGATTGAATTAAAAGTCTGTGGATTATACTGAATTAAAATAAACCAAAAACAAAATGTACGTGAATTATTGTTTATTTTAAAATTAAAAAGAATGCAGTACAGCTATATAAACTTTGAAGGTGGGAGGAATTGATCACCATACATACCGTAACAAAGTCTGTTCCTTTCAGCAGTAAAATGCGCTCTCCTGCATCCCAAACTGGGACATTTGTCCTTAAGTTCTGTGTGATATTTCCAATTCTTTCTCAATATGTTTAGTATTCTGGGATAGAGCTCATCAAGACCTGGTGACTTGAACCCCCTAAATAGGTGATTTCTGGTGCCTCATTATTTTGGGTTTGAACTCTGTTAACAATTTTTGTTTAACCCATTCCATCCTATAATTTACTGTGTTTGGCCAAGAGAAATAGAAGCAAAATAAAAGCTTGGCAATTTTCCATTTCTTTGTCATAGGCAATATTATTGTGCTGATTCCCCTAAAAAGCAGTCATTCTTCTCCTTTTCATGTTATTCTTCTTACCCCTGAAGTAAATTTAAACCTCCTCCTTTACTTGTCTCTACCATTCAGAGACCATATCAGCTCGCTCGCTCTGAACTTCAATGGCCTTCACACTATTTTCACAAGACCATGCCATTCTTCTGCATGCGTATTTCATTGCCTCTTCTTGGAATACCTTGTACCAATCTAAGTTGGCTGATGGGACTCCTTGGACTCTTTAGAAAGTCCCACTTTCCTTCTTACAACTCCAGAATTTCATTCTTGAGACTTTCCATCCCTCTTGGACTGACTTTTCCAGTATAATTTAAGGTCACAACAACTATCCTGAAATTCAATAGGTTATGGTTTTGACAGATGAAGAAGAAGAGAGAATGATTCAAAATGAGAGGCTCTCTAGTCGAACATCCTACTGATACTATTGTGGCTTTCATGTCTAGGATAAACAATGATGGTGATGATGATGAAGATGAAGAAGATGGCTAACATATGAAGCACTTTAAGTTCTACAACAACTCTGTGAGCTTAGTGTTTTTATTGTCCCCATTTTATAAATGAGGAAACTGAAGCTAAGAGAACCTAAGTGACTTTTTCAGGTTCATACAGGTAGTTAGTGTCTGAGGTAGGATCCAAACCCAGGTCATACTAACTTAGTTTAGTCATCAAGGATTTATTAAGTGCCTTTAGATATAAATACAAACATTAAATATTCTACACCTTCACAAAACTTACATTTAAATTAGATTCAAGGTTATCTCTCTGTTTTACTGTGCCATGTTCTCTGTGGTCCTTTCTTGGAAATATCATTTGTAGAAAAATGAACTTCCAATTTAAAAAAAAAAAGCATTGTTGAGCAAAATCAGGACACAGGTTCAACTTTAAATGAGAAAAGATAGTTTACAAAGAATGTTATGGTTTATGCAGTTTAATTCTTAAATTAAACTTCTAGATTTTGTACCACAAAAAGTATGGCACAGAAATACATAGAACAATGAGGTGAAGAGGGGACTAACATTGTGTGCCAAAACACATAGAAAAATATAATTTCAGTTAGGGTTTCAGATATATAATTCTTTTCTACTAAAGTGACACTTTCATTAAATATATACTTCCACCAACTTGCTATACACTTGCTAAGTAAAACTTCACCTTTCTCCAATTCTAGATGATACAGAGGGAAATAGCTGTCACTAGAGCTCTTAGCCAATGAAGTCAATTCTTTGTCACTGACCAATTGGGAACCACTCAACTGAAACCTTCTACCGGGTAATTGTTTCTGTCACCAGAGCAACTTTTCTGCTCTCCCCACTCCCTGATGTTGTATCTACAAATCTTCTCTGGGTCATCCTTCTGTTTCCCATCCCCAGACTTCCAGTAGATTACCTGAATGCCTCTGGATTCCTAGTTGATGTTTCGCTTAGTTTCACTTAAAAAGTCACAACTCATCAAATGTCCCCTATAAGTCTCCAAACGTTTATATGATTTCTCACTTTCTTAATTTTAACCCTTTTTATTCATAAAACATATATGCACATTATCTGACATGCTATCACGATTTATAGCTCAGAAAACTTCATCTCGTGCTCTGAAGCTGTTTCTTAATTCTAATATTTCTCTAATTTAAAATAATTAAATTAATTATTAAATTTAAAAAAATAAATTAATTTAAAATAATTAAATATATTTCTTTGCCTCTGTAACATTAAACTATTCCCACAAAAAAAGATCACTTTTATTATTGACAAATCAACCCAACACCTTATTTCTATAGATCATTTTCTCTCCAAGACTGTCAAAATCCCATTTGAAAGTTATGTTTCTTCATTCATGTGTATTAAAAGGGTATATTAAAATAAAGCTTTTTCTACTTTTACTAATGAGTATCAAAGTATTCATTTGTAATAGTGCCAATTCTCAGATCACTTGACAATCACATAAATCTCTTTCTTTATACATTAAACACTTTTTTCTGTCCCTTTCATCACTAAATTCTTCCATTTATCTTTAAGTAACAGTGTAACCTCAAGACACATCTGATATATCAACATGCATACCTATACTCTGGCATAATAAATACAGTACATAAATTCCATACACACACACACACGCACATATATGTTATATGTCCATTTGTGCATGGTCAATTTCCAAATGACTAGAAAAATAATTTTAAAATACACTTAACACAAAATTAGACTTAATGTAATTATTCTTTGAATGGTTTAGTGCCTCATCATCATGAATCTCAACTATAATTCCGCAATTTTGATTTGGGTATCTGTGTTTTGGATTGTGTTTTATTTTATTTTTATTAACCAATTTTGTTTCTACACATCATATAGACCCCCATGGTACTCTCAATTGAATCCTACACATGGTATAATTTCTGAAAATAATTAAATAAAATGACTGAAGCTGATAGTATGTGCGGTTGTGTGCCTTATTAGCATTTGTTGTTGCTACCAGAAATACGCTCTATTAATACCAGTGTTATCCCAATGTTTCTTGTCTTTGTTTTGTTACCATTTAAAGTTGTCTTCATTTGCATAACTATAACAATTGAATATGTTGTTCTTTATGCTTTGTTCATTATGCATCACTTCAGGTAAGCCTTTCCATTTTTTTTAGAATTCTTCATATGCCTCTTTCCTTATGATATACTAATATTTTTAATATTCCTTCACCACAATTTTTTTCTCCCATTTCTCCATGCGTACAGAAAAAGACAAGGTAGCAGGATCCTAATCATGGGCCAGTGAGCACAGTTCAGGTAGAGTCAACAAGAGCACAAAGGTGGGAAAATAGTCATGGAGTGCAATTAGGAAATCTCTGCCAGTGCTAGTCAGCACATGCTTTGTAAAATGCAAGCCATCTTTATTGGCTGTTAGTTGTTGTTTTTTTTTTAACTATTATGGTGCTACTATGAAATTTTTTGGTATAGATAAAGTCTTTTTATTGTTAACAAATATGTTAGTGTCTAAACCCAACAGAGGAATAGCTGGGTTTAAATGATATGAACACTTCTGTAATTATATTTCATTATTCTAAGTGGTTATTTTAAATGGTTTGAATAATTCTCAGTTTCACCAGCAGTGCAACATTGTGCCTATTTTCTTGAATGCTAGCCAACATTGACTTTTTCCATCCTCTACCATTTTTACCAACTTAATAGGTGTAAAGTGACAGCTCAGAGTTATTTTAATTTGCCTTTCTCTAATGATTAGCAATTTTGGGAGCTCATTAAGAAAGCTATTCATAGTTTGTTTCTTCTGTTGAGAACTGGTTATAACTTTAGACTGGGGTAGGACTACTGGGGAACAGCTTTTACTTAAATCTTACACATCTGAATCTCCTCATATAGTCTTATGTCAAATTTTATCAGAAATGTTTCATCAAAGTTTCCTCCTTAACTCCGTATTTTTCTTATTCTAACTAGATTTAGTCTATTTACTCAAAAGCTTTTAAAAAATTATGTACTCAAAATCGGTATGCAATTTAGCATAGTAGAAAGAGAGCACCCCATCACACAGTTTCCTGAAACACATTTGCTTGAGGGGACAGGTGGTTATTCAGACTTTGCCTTAGGTCACAAAGAGTTTTCTCAACTAGTTTACTTCTGTCTAACCTTCAGCTCAAAAGAATGCTAAACAAAGGAAGCCAATTAGCTAAAATAGCATGTGGGAGCTCTGTAATATATATCTGATAGTCTTTCTATTTAGATATCTAGCTAGCCATCTCTGTGCATAAAAATAAATGTGCACATAGCAAACTCATTACTGAGTCACAATTACCTAGGCAATCAATCAGTCAGCAAGGATTTATTGATCCTTATCGTGTGCTCAGCATCAGATCCTGATTAGGGAAAATTCTGTAGTAGTTATAGAAGGTTAAGACATAGTCCCCACTGTTGAGAAACTTCTATTCCAGTTGAGGAGTCAGCACGTATTAAACCATTAGAAATGGGCAAAAAAAACCCCATGATTTTACATTTATATGTATATTGCATGTATGTATATACACATAAATATATATTCGTGTTTCAATATACACACATGTAAAGTAACGTATATATACCTATAATCACATATATGTATCTATAATCATCTATTATTTTATTTTTCTTCTTTGGGCTTCTCTGGCCATGCCCAGTTCTAACGTGGAGATACCCTTGAAGGGCCCTTTTGAGGATGCCTAGTTTGACTAATATGGAGTCCACTGTGTCTCCTATCAGGTTGGGGGAGGAATAACCTCCTTTGACTGGCTGTTTGTGTCTTTAAAACTGGTCAGACTGAGTCATGCACTGGCCTCTTTCTGTCACCCTCTTCTCTGCCATCCTTTCTCTGCCATCTTTTCAGTGACTGCTATCTGCAGTGCCCAGTGTGGATTCCAGAATATGTAGTTTTGTCCTTCGTTGCCAAAGACCATGCCATCAGACAAATAATGACATGACTTGCACTTGACTTTGTTTTGAGTGAGGGAAGGCTGTGCAGGTCACCAGCCTTACTTCTCCTCCAGAGCCATCTGAATCCAGTGACCACATATCCTTCAGGATGACTGGAGGTGACCCAGGATGAGGCAATTGGGGTTAAGTGACTTGCCCAAGGTCACACAGCTAGTGAGTGTCAAGTATCTGAGGTGATATTTGAACTCAAGTCCTCCTGATTCCTTCACTGGTGCTCTATTCACTGCACCACCTAGCTGCCCCGGATTCCAGGAACTGAACTAGGGATAGGGGAAGGACTTGCTTTTCATTGCCATCCTAAGATGTCTTCTAAGATCTAAGAAATGGGCCCATTTGTTCTGGGTCATTTGTCCCCAGTTTCAGGGGCTGGAGATGATCCTCACATTATCCAGAAATTTAAGCCATGACAACCTTGGAACTGGGATTACAGATGGGGAGCCGCAGCCATCCAGGCAAACATGGAAGCCCTGAGAAGGCAGGGTGCCTGGGATATGAGGATGAGTAGGGTTCGAGACTTGGAATTAGCACAGGGCTCTATAGGAACTAAGCTAAAGTATAAATCCAATCCTCTTCCCCTCCCCAGAGAATGCAATAATGCAGAGAGGGAGGAGGTTATGCCACTCATATGTTTGAGAAATATGTGTGTATGTGTGTGATTATACCTTTTCAAGTAAATATTTTTTGTAAAAGTAAATCTGATTGTTAGTGCCTAAATGGGGTGCAGATCACTCCCTACAACTGAGTGAACAACATCAGCTGGGTCTGGAGCAAATGACAGAGAGCCTAGACCCCTAAAATCTTTTTAAAGATACTAAAGAACTCTGGGGAAGAAATTGTGGAATTTAACATAACTGACTTTGAGGGAAAACAAGTCAGAGTGGTTGGCAGTTATACATACTTACAAACATGTATATGCATATGTATATAAATATATTCCCATACATGCCTATAATCATATAATTAATGATAGATATAAAATCCATCTTCACCATAATTAATCATTCAATAGTAAACTAGGAATTAAGGAATCTATAATCCCAGCCCAGTTATTAGACAACTTCTTGATCGATTTGAAAGGACCATAAAACTTTGGACCATTGGATGAAGATCATACAAGAAACATCTTATGCTGAGAAGATCAAGTCATATCTCTTGGATTATGTATAAAAACAAAAAGTCAGTTAAGCATCAAGTCAGGCAAAGAGTGAACCATAAAACTGAAACAAAGCCCCTGGGGGGAAGAGGGTTAGGGAAGAAATGGTTTCTCTCTCTCCTGTCTCTCTTTCCTTGCCCCCAAATCACAATGGCTGTATCGTTGAATACATTCAGGCAGGAGTAGAAAGAGACATGCAGAGAGCAAACAGAAAGTCTCCAGAGAAAAAGGAGAGGCTGTACCTCTGTTCTTACCTTTCAAATGAGAGGAAAGTGATAAACCTCAAGGGTGATTCCCTAAGAGAGCTAAAGGTGAAGGACAACTGCCCTGATACTCCCTCACCCCAAGATCCTCTGGCTATAAGGGACTCAGAACTTCTATTTCTTTTTGTACTTATTCTTTCTTGTTCTTAAGTGAATGAGCATTCTGAGATGGCTGTTATCAGGCAACCTGGTGGTTCAGAGGGTCCACCCACAACTGGAGGCAGTAGCAATGGATACTTGAGAGATAGATAACAGAAGCATCTGCAATTGGATGTAGAAAGAGAATCACCCAAGGCTGGTGAAACTTGCTATGACTCTAGAAGGCACTGATACTCAGAGCACAGAAAAGAGCTATACCTAATTGAGACTTGACGAGGACTCCACAAAATGGAAAAAAAAATTGCCAGTGCCAGGACTTGCCTTTTACTATATGTGTTCCCATCATGTGAGCCTCATGTGTATTAAGTTTGAGCCCAGTCTTCCAAGGAACATGGTGTGCATGGGAGGAGAGTGACCTCCTGGTTTTGTACCAACTCTTCTGGCTGGGGTACCTCAAGAGATGCCCTTTGCTAAAAATTCTAATGAACTCTAGTCGATTATTATTGGGAAGCACATGGGTAAGTGGTATATACTACTGAGTGAGAATCTTTGTTGCCAAACATTGTGGATGGTGGACTCTTTCTACTGTCTGCTACTAAGGAAGTAAGGAACTCTAAGGCCATAAGTTACAAACAATCAATATGTACCAGGCATTGTGTTATATTTAGAAAATTCAAAAACAAAAACAAAAACAACAACAACAAAAAAACGAACTCTTGCTCTCAAAGAGATTACTTTCTTTTTTTATTTTTTTCTTTGCAAGGGGAGATATCTACCTTCTATCAATCAAGCCTCTATCTATCTATGTGTATATACATACATACATGCACATTTGAAAAAAGAAATTCCCATTCTCAAGGAGATTACCCTCTATTAGAAGAGACATCTATCTATATGTATATATGCACAGAGATACAAATATGTACATGTGAGTGCATGGAATAAATACGTACAAGGCAGATATATACAAATGCAGAGCAGGTGTTAATCTGCATTGAGAAAGAGTGCTTCCTCACCAGCATTTTGCTAGACCATTAAAATCACAGAACCAGTCAAAAAAACAAAAACAAAAAACTCTGGTAAGATGAGATGTCAGAAAGGTGTTCAGAGGAAAGGATGATCTGCAGATGAGAAAAGATTGCATGAAGAAGGTATATGAGCTTAATACTGAGGAATAGGTGGGATCTGAACAAGAGGAAGGGACAATCTAAGTAAAGACACTGAGGCAGGAATATAGTCACAGAGTCATAATTATGTTATAAAAACAAATGTTATATTTTAAAATAAGGAAAAGAGGCTCTGGCCCCCCTCTCAATTTAGCTGATAGTCACAAGATATAATCACAGTTGACTAGGTGTTACTGGGTAACTACCCTGTGGTCCCTTTTCCCCTCCCAAAGCTCTCTCTTTGTTGTGAGTGGCAAATCTTAGACTGGGCTAGCTGTCATGGAGTCCTTTAAAATGCTAATCCTGAAATTAATCAACACAGTGATAACTCAGGGAAGTCCAGGATCTGAGCAGTTGTGACTCTTACATCAATATGTGAAAGCATCTGGGAGTGGGGGAGTGGGGAAGGGAAAGAGGCATTTTCTAGCCTCTTGCTATGGCTATGGGATATCCTACCATCCAGTGACTGAAGAGTGTTTGAAAGAGTTCAGTATTTGAGTTTGACAGGGCATAACCATGGGAGCAGAGACACACACTTTCCAGATCGATATTGATATAGAGGCAGTTGTTAAAGACCAAGAAGCAACTTTGAGAAACTGAACCTCTGACTTCAGAAGAAGAAATCTGCCAAAGGACTCAAGAGAGAGTTAGTCTTGGCCATTGAGAGTGGTGCTATAGAGAAGAGGAAGGTCTTTGAAACCCAAGGGTCCTGAAGTTTTAAGTTGCCTTAGGCACATGTGTTTCCTATATATGTGCCTCATTAGTATTGTAGTCTAAGTCTGTGCCCACCCTTCCCACTGTTTTTCTTTATTTTCACGCTATATATTTTTATATCTACAGTTCTTATTATTCTCTCTTAGTAAATGACTTTGCTGAGAGCTAATTGTGTCTATTGGCTGAATGTTAATGGGAAGGAAACTGATGGAGGCTTCTGAGTTTTAGTTTTAGGAGTGGGTGCCCTTAGAGTACTTTTTGAATCTGAGAATGTCAGCTGCCCTCAGGGAGTTTGTATTCAAGTTGACAGGATACCCAGGAAGAGGTATTACATAACAGTGTAGGGTTTAATAAAACTGTACTCTTAGTAAATGATCTGAGTGCTAAAATAATGACTGCTAAAGGAAATGAAGTGCTAGGCCCATCACTGTATAAAACTAAATAGAATCATATAAACATGGAACTGACAAATCTTCAGCCTGTTGTTCAAGGACTCCATGTGGTTCAGGCACCGGATGCTGTTGTGGGCTAAGGTGGCCACACGTAGGATGTAATTATTTGTCTTGCTTCACTACCAAGGATGATTAAAACATGTGCTTTATTTAAATAACCCTCATTTGGATTCCTATGCATAACACTGTGGTATTCTTGCTCTAACCTGACAGAAAACTAGAAGACAAATGAATGTGTTTGTTTTGATAAATTAAAGAAAAATGTAAGCCAGGATTTCTAAGCTCGATTCCCAACTCCGGTACTTAGCTTAATTTTTAGTAACTAAAATGTCTTTTTAAATTGTTTCTGGAGAGGTAGATAATAGTCAACATTTATGTAGCACCTACTATGTGTCAAGCACTTGCTAGGCTGTTTACAAATGTTATTTTATTTCATCCTTATGATAGTCCTGAGAAGTAGGCGCTATTATTATTCTTAATTTACCATTGAGAAAACTAAAGCAGAGAACAGTTAAGTGACTTGCCTAGGATCACATAGCTAGTGTTTGAGATCAGATTTGAACTCAGGTCCTCTCTACTCCAAGCTCAGTGCTCCATCCTGGGCCACCTCCAGATGTCCTGATCCATATCTGGCCACTGAACCCAGATAGCTCCAGAGGAGAAAGTGAGGCTGGTGACTTTGTACAGCCCTTCCTCACTTAAATCCAATTCATTTTCATGTCATACATCACCTCACTGGTGTCATGGTCCTTATCGAGAATGAAGGAGGAGTAGATGTCCCTAAATAGATAGAGGGTAGGCCTTTCCATCAGAAAGACCTGTGTTCAGATCTTACCTCTGCTACCTACCTACATGTCTCTACAGGCATTTAATCTTTCAGGGCCTCCTACAATTAACTCTCCTCTTTACATATAAGATGCTGATGAATTTCTAAAGGGTGGACTTTTTACACCAGGAATCCCGATGAAATCTGGGTGAAATCACAGGTCTATACCATCTCTACATTCACCACAAAGAAGTTTTCTCAGGGATCTTATTTTACACATTTAATCAATCAAGCATTTTAACAGTCTACACTGTTAAAATTAAGTACTGAGATTACAGTCAAAAATGAAATTGAGAAACTTACATCCCATTAGACAAATTATACTATACTTTATACACATATATAATACATTTATTAAGTGCATAATAATTATATTGAATGCCACGATGCCTTCATTGGCACTAGCATATTTCAATGAATTTACAATCTCATAAGTGTGGTATTCCATAAGGGCATATCCTTTCCCATCCAAACCATCTCATTTTCGGCAGTCCACATTTTTCTATGAATTCTCCACAAAGAGGGCAGCCAAAATGCTGAAGATGCTCTTCTAACTCTTTTAGGGGGTTATCAGTTCAGGCTTTAGGTTGTCTTTCTATTAACTTCACTGTCACTAACAAAACCCAATTTTTTTATATTATCAAGTTACAACATTTCATAATATCTCACATAGTAAATCACTAAATGGTAATAAAGAGTGTAAAAAATAGTCATAACAATAAGTATCTGTATTGTTTTTGGACAAGACAAGGTTTCATTTGTACAATTATCCCTTCCACATCTTGGCGGTTAAGGGGATGGCGCCCCCGCAATATGGAAAATCTGTGTATAAGTTTTCGGACCTCCCTTCGTACAAGACAAGAAGTCTGACCCATTATGATTATTAAACAAATATGTTGATATTATATAATATTATGCATATGGCTTACACATTTCTGAGTTTCTAAACTTTTTCTCTGTTATCTACTGGCCTTTATATATCTGTCATCTGTAACTTCAGAAAAACTCCCCTCAAATTGCCATTTAATTTCTTATGCCAACCCTGCGGTATATTGGAACCACAATGGGGAATGTCTCAATGTGGAAGGAATAATTGAATAGGGAAATCCCAATAAGAAAACTTCATCTATCAATGCTAATTCATACCAGCTCAGAAACGTAAGAGCCCCTTAGAGAATTAGCCTGGAGCCCTAAGAGATTAAACGACTTATTCAGGGGCCACAAAGTCAGTATTTATTGGACATGAGACTTGGACCCAGTTCTTCCTAATTCCAAGGTTTGCTTGATATCCACCAAAGCACAATATTATTCTAATCTAAAAGACATGCAACAAATTGACTACACTCCTTTGGTCTACCAGAAAACAAAAAGTGCTAGTGATTGTAATTAATTCATGGATTCTATTAGTTTCACACTTGATGACTGACAACCTCTGTCCTCTAAGCTTAGAATAAACAATACTTAAAAAAGAAATTCAAGTTCTGATGCCAACATTAAATAAAATATTTCCATAAATACCAATTACTTTTAGTTCAATCATTTCTTCTAACTTCTGCCTGACAGAGTGGTACCAGGCATGATGACCATACCAGTGGGCCAGGTTTTCCAATTAACTTTTAATAGGACTTTTATGAGTTTTTTCAGTGTTAACTACAATGCAGGTGGGGGGGGGGGCTGGATGAGGGGAGGGAGAGAGAGAGAGAGAGAGAGAGAGAGAGAGAGAGAGAGAGAGAGAGAGAGAGAGAGCCAGTCTTCAGTCTTTCTTTTAGGAATGAAAAATAAATGTAATCTGAGATCAATATTTATGAAGTTGTGATTAATTGACTGATGACCAAATGATTACAAAACGTCTGTCTGAAACATCTACTCAAATTTATTAGCTTTAACCAAAAAATTAAAAAACAATCTGAACCCGGTCAATGAAAGAATAATGCATTCCTAATCAATTTTTAATAGCACTTAAGATTTTATACTTTTTAACTTGCTTTTAAATAATTTATCATAAAAATGAATCTGATTTAAACAAGGGTAAGAGGTGTTCCATGGTTACTTGATAGGTTTCTTAGCAAAGTAATTCAATTAAGACTGACTTTTTATTATAAAACTATTTGATTAATAATAATATATTTTGCACTTACAGAAATCTTGGAGGCAACCATATCAAAGTACTTGTCAAGACCCAAGTTCTCACCCAGGCTCTGTCATCAATTTATTCTTTATTCATTTCATTCCTCTAGGTGAATGTGAGAGGTGAGGAGGGTAGCCTAGGTGATTTCTAAGGTTCCTAAAAAAATCCCGGATTCTAAGTGAATCAGGAAGACGTGTTTTCCTCACTCTATGGGAGAGATCATCTGATCATAGGTTCTCTGATGAGGGAATGAACAGGAAGTCATGGAGTCATATAGAAAAGGAGCTGTATAATTGTCATGTTTTCTAAGGTGAATACCATTTTTTAATTATGAATCAGAGTTGAGCACTTGAGTGCAAAATTCTATACTTTGATTTTGCAGAAAAGAAAGAAGAAACGATTCCTCCCTCCTAGGCTTGTATTTTATAAAGGAGGATTAACTAAGATGAATTTTCATTTTTCCTAAACATTATTTGCTTTTAATGTGTTCATTATTGCATACTACGTTTATTCACTCATTCTCAAAAGTCATGTGATTCAGGAAGGTTTTAGACCTTAAGCAATCTCCTACACCAACTTTCTCATTTTACACAGGAGACTATGAGAGCTCAGAGAAATTAGTGTGTGGAGGCAGTGTGGAGTAATGAGAAGAATGCTGGACAAAGAGTGGACAACCTGGGTGCAGGTCCCAGCTCTAACCCTTACTAGCTGTGTGACTATTAGAAAATCACTTAATCTCTAAAACATTCCATTTCCTCTGTCATGTGGAAGAGGGATTAGACTTTTATATATCTGGCCCCAGAGGGAAGTTAAAAAGATACAAATTTAGGCTTGATGTCAGGAGTAAAACTACCTAACAAATGGCTGTTGTTTGGTTGTCAGTCGTGTTGGATTCTTTGTGATCCCATTTGGGTTTTCATGGAAAAGATACTGGAGTGATTTGCCATTTCCCTCTCTAGTTCATTTTTCAGATAAGAAAACTTAGGCAAACAGGGTTAGGTGACTCACCCAGCTAATAAGTGGTTGAAGGTGGATTTGAACCCTAGACTGCAAGACCACAATTCTGTTCATTGTGCTACCTAGCTGCCAAACAAATGTAGAGAGAGACAGACAGACAGAGACAGACTAGACAGATAGATACAGTTGAAATGAGTTGCCTTGGGAAGGGACGTGGTAGATAATTTCTCTTGGAGGTCTTCTAGCAGAAGCTAGATATCCACATTAGGGTTTTATAGTGAGAGGTTTTGGTTTTTGTTCAGGTACAGGTTGGACTTTTCAGATAGGACTGCTGAGGCCCCTTCCAGCTCCACATTTCTCTGAGCTTGTAATCTGTAAATGGTGATACCTGTGATACTTATCTCATAAGGTTGCTTTTAGGAAAATTTTATAAATGTCGAATCATTATTTAAGGAGCAGAGCCCAGATTAAATTCATCTCCTCTGGTTCCAAATCAGTTCATTTATTCATCCAAGTATACTCTGCCTCAGTCTCCCAGATCCAGAGTATCTTCATCTGCCTCTCAAAGATCCAGGATAATCTGAAGGGCTTGGGCACCTCTCTCTTCACTTCTATCTTTATTTGGGGCCTCACTGGCTCTGTTTCCTTCCCTGCTCCCACTCAGGGACCAGTGATTAGTGCCTCAGTACCATTTAACCATTTATCATTAATTAGCTTGTATAAAAGGATATTTTCTTCAAAGATATGGCAAGAACAAATGTACAAATACTTCCCTCAATATCTGCCCTTAATCTCTTTAAAGCAGAGGCTCAAACCTTAGCTCAATTTCTACATGGCATTAGTTCTACAAAGTTCATGGTCCAAAGTGGCATCTCTGCCAGACTGGTCCTCATCTCAAGGTCACTGAATATCACTCCCAAAGACCATCCCTTGCTCCTTGGGGCACTGATGTCTTACTAGCAAAGGAAGTAAAAAGAATATAGGAACTTTTCACATCTATCAATGTTCTCAACCGTTACAGAAAAGCACTTTTTTGGTCTACTGTAATTCATGCAGAGTTGAAGTTCAACTAGACTTTCATCTATTTGGTAAAAATATGAAAGGGTCTCTTAATTTTTCCAGTTCAGTGTTCTGGACCATACTAAACTTTTCAAACTTTTATGAAACATTTAAAAAAAAGAGGTCCTAAAGATTACTGTGTTTCTTGGAGCATGGATATCTCACTGACTCTAAAATATAGATTGTAGAAAACCTGGATGCCAGAGGGCCTTTCTGACCTTTTGAACTCACAAGGTCAGAGGATCCAGTCTCCTTCACCTAAAAAGGAAGAGAATGAACCTAGAAGACAACTTCAGAGGCCTATTCATAGGGTCAAATGGTCTCCCTTCAAAAGAGACATGGTCCCATGACTTCTCCTCTTATAGCACTCTCACTGGAAGTCAGAGAAGTCACCAAATGAAATAGAGAAATGGGAATTGAAGTTACTTTGCCTTTTTGAATGCCTCTGCCTCCAGTTAAAGGGCCTCTTCTTCTATGTGACTAACTAACCAGAACCAGTTACAGAATGTCTAGGAATGCTCCTCATTCTCTCCAAGGTCCTAACATTCTCTTTCACTAACTAACTTCCAGAAATGACCCGTTTCCATTTTCTTAGCACCCATTCCCTTGGAAACACCTTGTGATTTGGTATCTACCCACATCACTACTGCAACTTCTCTCAGAGATCTCCTCACAGCTAAATTCAATGGACTTTTCTCAGTCCCCATTTTCCGTGAAGGTTCCCTTTTGCCTTGCTTCTCCATTGGCTTCAATGATACTCCTCTTTCCCGACTTGGAGACCAGAAGACCAGAGTTGAACTATTGCCTCAGATGCTTCCTGGCTTTGTGCTCTGTCTGTCATTCTCAGTTTCTGCCTCTGCAAAATGAGATAACAATAGCACCTACATTACAGAGTTTTATGAGAATCAAATGAGATGATCGATGCAAAGCGCTTTACAAACCTTAAAGCAGTTTAGAAATACCAGCCATTATTAGTCATTGCTATTTCTGCCTGATGGTTCCTTCTCTGGCTCTTTGGTTGGCTCATCATTTTTTTCCATTCCATGAGGGTAGGTTTCCCCCAAGACTCTTCTGCAGGCCCCTTTTTCCTGGCCTTTTGCACTCTCTTCCTCAGTGAGCAATCTGCTCCCATGCGTTGAATTGTCTCCCTTCAGGTAACTCTGGGCTCTTGAAGACCCTACCTCCTCTAGCAGGCCCTATCGAGCAGAGAGCAACATGGCATGCTGGGAAGAGCCCTGACTCTGGAGTCAAAGGTGTTTGATTCAAATCCTGCACCTAGTTAATTGAAAGATTGGGACTATAACCTAGGGCTGGCTCTTTCTGCTACACCAGGACCAGGAACATTCCCTCATTAAGGAGACACACAAACCTGTAGAACAGAGAAGTTGAGGGAGAGAATCTCAGAAACCAAAAGGGAATTTTTTGGTGTAAGCATTTCCAGTTATGCTGTCACACAAAGCTCCAGTTTTGAGGGGTCAAAACTGAGAGATGAAACTGTTCAGATGGCCAGCATCCTGAGAGAGGCTATGAGGCTGAATACTATGGTGCCGGGCTGGCTACTGGCATGATCCCGAGGGCCCTGATAAAAGTCCCAGCTTCGTTACTTGAGGGGATTACCCTGTTCCTGCTTTGGGTAAGAGCCCCAGTTCCCTCCTATTGACCACTACGATGTTATAATCTGGCAAGTAAAATTGCTGGGCAGGTGTGACTTTAGCCGAGTTTTTTTCTTGTTTTCATTTGGAGCTCCAGAGTTTCCCCCTTATTAACTGCAGTGAATTTTTTGACAGAAAAGACTTAAGCATGCCTGGTTATCAGAGAATCACTGGGTCCATATAACCACACTGCGTAATTCTCCAATTAAAGAAAGCAAATGATAAAATAATACTTGAAATACAAGATCGAGTCTAAACACAGTTGGAATTATAGGCAAAATACTAGAGATGTTACCCAAATGACCCAAAATTGTATTCATATAGCCTAGGCATAAACTTCATACAAAATATATTTTCTTTTTTTTTTCAACTTGCATTTGAAAGGCTGTTGCATAAACCTGGACTGCTAAATAAAGCTCAAAAATCTCATTTCATTACGTTAAACTTATTGTTTAGTAACAGGTGGGCCCTTCCCACCCATGTGGGCTCCCGTGGCAGCATGATCCAATAGCTCAGCAGAGGGGGAAAACCTCAAGCCCTCAAGTGAATAATCCATGTCAAAGCTACTACATAACTTCATTATTTCCAGGTCGACTGAATTGCTTTTGTTGGCCCAATCTGAGAGTGCCATTTCACGTCTCTGATGATCAGAATACCCCCAACATATAGGTTTAGCATTTCCCTAGGACTTTGATTGACACGTTGGTGCATTTGTCTCCCCCTGCTGTCACCTTGATTTTGGATTATCTTTGGTGAATTGGAGGAAGCCAACCAATGGCCATTAAGCCCTGACACCAGGTAGCCTGGGATTTTTACACTTTGGAGATAAAGGACAGAACAATTAACCAAGGAAATATGTGTAAGTGACTAAACTACAAAACACGAAGTGGAGCAGAAAAAACAAAACAAACAAACAAAAAACAAGGGATTTGAATCCCCTGCTTTAAAAAAAAAAATGTCTTTCTCAGGATTTTTTAGCAGACTGCCTATTTCTTACTTACTTTATCTCCACTTATTTCAGAACAAATTGTTAACACCAGCTTCTGAAACAAGTTTCCACAGACCTTGGTGATAACATTTTTCATATCCTACCTACTTAACACGTTTGACTAAACTGCTTAAGTTCATACTAATTACAGGAATGAATGAATAGTTCAGCCTCATTGGAATTGCTTCTTTCTGTACTGGACTCCCAGCCCCATTCTCAAACCCAACTTCCATACCAGGCATAAACATTCTCACTGTTTCCCACAAGTTTTCTCATCCTACTCTTGTGACTGTCTTCTTCCATTATAAAATTGATTTATCCTAGGCTTGTATGATAGTAACTTCTCAGTTCAATTCAACCAGCCTTCATTAAGCTATGATCAAGGTCATTACACTAGACATAAGGTATACAAAGACAAAATTTAATGTTTGCCCTGAGGAAGTTTATATTCTATTGAGGAAAATATAACATTTAAACAGGTAAATGAATGCAATATAATTTGAGGAGGGAGGTTTTTTTATTATAAGTTCTCAGTTTTCTTTCCCTCTGCCTCTTCAATCTGATAGAAAAAATTAATTTGGATAAAGCAAGAAGTTCTATAGCCATTTCTGAGTAGAAGGTTAAAGAAAACATACTTAAAGACCTCTTGCAGTTTAACTTTCTCTTTCCTTCCTGTTCTAAAATGACCACTTTTAAAAAACTAAATTCCACTTTTGCTGTGTCTAAATTGTCCATGACTTTTGACTCAAGAGATTCTTTTGCTAGACTTATACCCCAAAGAGGTTGCTGACAAAAAGAAAAGTTCTACGTAAGCCAAAAATATTTATAGCAACACTTTTTTTGGGTAATAACAAAGAAGAACTAGAAACAAAATGGATACTTGTCCATTGGAGAAAGGCTAAATAAATCCTGTTATGTAAATATATTGGAATATTACAGCACTGTTAAGAAATGACAAATACAGAGAAGAATGGAAAGACATGAACTGATGCAAAATCAAATAAGCTGAGCTGGGAAAATAACATATACAATAACAACACTGTAAGTGGAAGAACTACAAAATCAGTGAAACTAAGTAGTACAAAAATTACAGACAGGAAGGTTGGCCCCAAAGGAAAAAAAATAGAGAGGTAGAAGAGGGAGTTATTGATAAGAAACAATAAATATTGTTCTACAAAGAGTTATTGATAGGAAACAATAAATATTGTTCTACAAAGACTAAAATAATAAAAAGAAAAATAATAATTTAAGAAAATTAGTACTGTGTGGGATGGCTCAGAACCCTACTTAAATTAATTACTCAGAGGCCCCTCAAAGTGATGACAGAAAGTTTATTTATTAGATTCTCGAGAATCGGGCAATTCCTCTACCAGAAAAAGCCGAAGACAAAGAAAAGCAGTGATTTATATAGACCCTAACCCAAGTCCCTCCCTCCACACTGACCATTATCCTCATTAGCTGAGAATATGATCTTGCATTCTAGACGCGAAATCTAACCAATACCTTTTGAAATGAAGACATCAAAGAATTATGTAAGTTTCATCCAATCATTGAGACCCTAATGTACCGCACAGTTTTATATCCTTATATAGAATTATGCCACTCTAAAAATATTGTAACCTTGAGCCTCTCGGTCTTACCTCACCCCTGGAAGAAGAATTACAATCTGAGAAGTCTTCACTAAACCTATTCCACTCAGTACTATATATGAGGTTTAACTGATGAAAAAGAAATACATCCTGGTTCCATAACTTTTTATCAGGCTCACTCATTCATTCAATAATAGGGATGATGATATTGATAACATTAATTACAACTCATTTCTGTAGTGTTTTAAATGAGGCAACTAAGTGATGAAGTGGATAGAGCACTGGGCTTGGGACCAGAAAGATACCAGCTTCATATACGGCCTCTGACACTTATTAGCTGCATGATCCTGGGCAAGTCATTTAACCCTGTTTGCCTCAGTTTCTTGATCTATAAACTGAGATGGAGAAGAAAATAGGAAATTTCAGTATCTCTGCCAAGAAAACCCCAAATGGGGTCTCACAGAGTAGGACCTGACTGAAAAAATACTTAACGATATAATACTTTAAAGTATATGAAGGTGGTAGTTACTGATGGAGCTTTTATGAGGTGCTAAATTCCAGTTAAAACAAAAATGAATTATGCATTGCTGTTGGCCTTAGGGTATTTACAATCTAATAACCACACCCCTAGTAAATGGCCCGAACATTGTTTTTGTTAATCTGTGATTTCTTTACCAAGTATGCATCCTATTAACAAATAAATTGATTAATTGTTAACTCTGTAACAAAAACCTTCCCGTGTTTATTCAACATAAGCAACTGTTCTGGTATTTAGTCCACTAGTTAGGTTTTTAAAGCCATTTAGCTTAACTTCTTTCTCTTTTCCCTTTCCTTCAGCTAGGGCCCTATTCTGTGCAAGTCTTTTTGTGTGTTTGTTTTTTAAACTAGTCAACTAGTTTTATCAGGCTCTTTGTTAAGTACCAAAAAAAAAAAAGTTGTTTGGTTTTTTGAAGAGGACCAGTGACCACAGGGTGATGTTTTGGTTCGTGTGTGAACTGGATTTAAGTGAGACCAAGTTGCACAAAGCTGTTAGCTTTACTGTCTTCCAGAGTCACTGAAATCCAGTGGCAAGACGCAAGTCAAGATGACAGGCAATGGTCAGGGATGTAGTGTCTGATCTTGGTGTATTCAGGACCTGCAGCACTCTTCAAGGCCCTTTGAAGAAATTATTCACCTCTACCCGTTCCTCAGGTATAGTCTTTGCATGCTTGCGGCAGATATCCCCCTATCTCACCCACAGGTTTGAGACCCATTGGTTAACCCACCTGCCTAGACAGTATACCCCATGCTTCAGCTTCATGAATGTACAGGGGAGAGTTGAGTGCCAAGCAGGCACCAAAAAGAAGCCCTGAAAAGGGTTCAACAAGTCCTCACACAAGAAGTGCTAGTCCTCTTTGCACACCCCATACAGAAGAGTCCGACAGGACTGAATAACAACATGGCTTTCCTCTATATACAAAGGAAAAAGTACAGCCACAATCCACAGAGAGCTAATGTTTGAAATGAGGGAGAGAACACATACTGAAATCTGTATGTATGAGATAAATACAGAGTAGTTGGAAGGTAGATGGAAGTCTGGGATTGCAGAGGGTGGAAGTTTAGAGGGAGAGTATTCTAGGGGGGCCCTGTGTGAGGATCTGCTAGAAAGTCCACATGGCTTTACCATTTGAATAGAAGAGGTCAATATGTTAAGCAGGATTATGCCTTCAGATACCAGGGTGAAGGCAGTAATAGTGGCTGGGTAGGGAAGTGTGGGGAAGTGGGTGAGGAGGGGGTAAAGGGAGGAGTGTCAAAAGGATATAAAATAAAGAAGAGTGAAGATGGAGCTCTTCTCTGAGATTTTGTTAATGAAATATACTCTCAACTGAGAATAGAAAAGGCATGTGGGACCATGGTGTGAGGGATAGATAAGCAATTAAGGTGGGGTTTGTGGGATTGTCTGCCATGAGAGCCTAGCTGAAATCATTTTAGTCTAAATCTGTAGTGGACAAACTCAGCCTAGCTTCATCATTTCCTCCAGTAAATGAAAAATTATTTTCCCCAAACCCATTCATAGATTAAAGCAAAAATCTTATATAAAATTAAGGAAAACATAATATAACATAAAAACATAACATAAACATAAAAAATAACATAAAAAATTGCAAATGACAACTCAGGGAACCATAACTGTTATTTGCCAACTGATAAAAGGGAAAACCATGTCCATTGACCTTCACAAGCCAGCACCAATGTTGATATCTTATTTGTTTTTTCTGCTTATGTAGAATGTTTTCTTTGATAGAGCTGAAATCTGTGTGTATATTGTTATTTAGTTCTGCCTTTTTTCCCCTCAGAACTGCTTTTTATCTCCCCATATTTCTTTGTATTCTTCATATTTGTCACACCTTATGGCTCAATAACATTCCATGAGTTCAGACAATGCAATTTATTTAGCTGTCCTCAATATCTAAAAAAAAAAATTAAATATTCCAATCAGTTAGATGAAAAGGTAAGGTTACAGTTTTCCTAAGCATGGATGGAGGCAGGGAGAAAGGAATTTCAATTAGCCAGTGTTATCAATGAAATAAGAAAAGATAAAATGAAAAACCCTATGTAAATAACAATAAAGTTTTCACACAAATACAAGTGATACATATAGACCAGGGGGAAAACATATAATAAAATCTTTGCATTAAACCACTTTGATAAAAAGCTGACATCCAGATCTACAGGGAACTGACACATATCAAAGCTATTCTCTCCTGAAAGGCTGAAGGGCTGGAGAGCACATCTCTAAACCATGAAGACCAAGGGACCTCTAACCCTAGGAAAATCACTTTATTTCTCATTGCTCTAGGCAAATCTCTAAAACAACTTCTTAAATTGCAAAACAATTTAAGTAGTAGGTGTTTTTCTGGTAGTAGGTGTTTTTCTCCACCAGTAAAATCACAGGTTTCAATGGAACACCACTCTACCCACCACTCCAGAAAGAACTACTCTCAAACTCAGGTCTTCCTGACTCCAGATCTGCATTCAAGGTCCACTCTGTCACTTAATTATAATCATTCTCATATTACTTTAAGGTTTACAAAGCACTTTATGCATAGTATTCAATAGATCCTCTAAACAGCCTTGGTGCTGTCATTACCCTCATTTTACAGATGAGGAAACTGAGACAAACAGAGATTAAATGACTTGACCAGGGTCATACAGCAAGCAAATATTGAAGAGTGTGCTTGAAATCAGGTCTTTTATATTAGTGTGAGCTGATTTTGGATAGGCAAATGCTAGGAAACTGTAGTCATTAAAATTATGATCAATGTTTGTTGGATCGGTTTAACAGTCTGTAGTGGACATTGGCATCTGAACATGTAGCTTCAGAGATGATCTCAATTGTAAAGTCATTAAAGTTGTGATCAACATTTGTTGGATCAGTTTAACAGTCTGTAGGACTTCTTTCAGATGGGCACTGGCATCTGAACGTGCAGCTTCAGAGATGATCTTAAGTTACGACAGACGTTTGTGGGATCAGTTTAACAGTCTGTAGGACTTCTTTCAGATGGGCACTGGCATCTGAA
>CM053771.1:448235874-448264211 GCA_028658325.1 Potorous gilbertii | reverse complement strand
TAAGTTACAACAGACATTTGTGGGATCAGTTTAACAGTCTGTAGGACTTCTTTCAGATGACACTGGCATCTGAACGTGTAGCTTCAGAGATGATCTTAAGTTATGACACACATTTGTTTAACAGTCTGTAGGACTTCTTTCAGATGGGCACTGGCATCCGAACGTGTAGCTTCAGAGATGATCTTAAGTTACGACAGACATTTGTGGGATCAGTTTAACAGTCTGCAGGACTTCTTTCAGATGGGCACTGGCATCTGAACGTGCAGCTTCAGAGATGATCTTAAGTTACAACAGACATTTGTGGGATCAGTTTAACAGTCTGTAGGACTTCTTTCAGATGGCACTGGCATCTGAACGTGCAGCTTCAGAGATGATCTTAAGTTACAACAGACATTTGTGGGATCAGTTTAACAGTCTGTAGGACTTCTTTCAGATGGGCACTGGCATCTGAACGTGTAGCTTTCAGAGATGATCTTGGGAACAGTTTAAAGCATGAAAGAGGTTTTGTTTTTTGCACCTTTCTTAGAATAATCTTTCCTGCCTGGTCGTGTAATTAATTGGAGGGTCTGTGAATCTTCATCCCCTGCTGATTAACTGTCCTTTCGCACTTCCAGGTCCATGCAGATGGCATGAAGCATCCGGACACCCCAGGCAGTGAACAGGAACCCTAGGGGCAGATGCAAAAGCGAACCCCCCAAATCCATCATCTCCAAGCAAGCCCTCTCTGGATTCCTCTAGATCACCATGCATTTGACAACCATGAGCCTTTGGACGTTGGCCGCTCCAAGTAGGGAACTGGATCTGCGGAGAACCTGGTCTCCAAAGAGTTCGACTTTGGAGGAAGCTGTAGTGAAGACGCTTATTGCTTAAGCTCTGGGGGAAAAGCAGTTTGCAGCCGCCTCCCTGCTTCACCCCTTCAGCTCGATTCAGCCAGCACTTATTAAGCGCCTGCTGCATACCAGGCACTCCTGAAGACCTAGGAGAGGTAGATTCGGACGCCAGCACCTCCAGGGTTTGGTCCCCCGGGCCGGTTACGAGCCCCTCCCTCACGTTCCCCCCGCGGGCCCGCCGCACCCCCCACGTTCCCCGTCACTCTAAGCCCCGCCCCCGGCTCTTTCTCGCCTCCACAGTGTGCCGGGGCGGGGGAAGGGAGGGCGGGAAACTCCATCTCCCTCCCCGCCTCCCCGCCTCCCCGCCTCCCCCGCCTCCCCGCCTCCCCCGCCTTCCCTCCCCGCCCGCGGCCCCACGTTGCCCAGGCGCGCTTCGCGTCCCGGCTGGGAGGAGGCCTTGGCCCCGGAGAGCCGCCGTAGCCCGCACCTTCGGCGCTCGGAGCTGGGCGGCCGGGCTGGCGGCCCCCTCCCCGCGGCGGGGGCACTTCCGTGTTGGCGGGCTTCTCCTCGCGGCCATGGCCCAGAACGTTCCGAACGTTACATTGTCTCTCACGCTGCCCATCACTTGCCACATTTGCTTGGGGAAGGTAAAGGAGCGGAGGCCGTGCGGCCCGCGGAGGCGCGGCGGGGGGTCCCTGCCGGCGCCGGCCGAGGTCGCGCGTAGGGCGCAGAGTTGGGGGGAAGTGGGCGGCCGAGCCGCGCCTGGCAGCGCCCGACTTTCCGTAAGGGGGTGTTCGCTGGGCGTGAAGGCGCGCGCGGGGTGTGTACGTGTTTGTGGGGGGCTCCGGGCCGCGGACGCGGACGGAGGGATGGAGCCGGCGGCGCGGCCCGGCTCCCGGGGGCGCCAGCGGGGGAGGGGAGCCCCGAGAGCGCGGGGGGGGGGGCTGCCCGAGGCGCCGGCCCCGCGTGGGATTGGAGCTCGGGCTGATGAAATGCAAATGAGCGCGGCCCGCGCCCTCCCCGCCCCCACCCCGGCCGTGGCCGCCCCGGAGCTGGGGCGCCGCTTTTTACCGGGGTGTTTTATGTTTTTAAGCTAGGAGGGCTTTGGGTTCAAACCGTGGGTGTGCGGTCATTAGAACGAACCCCCTAAGTGGTGTACCCCATGACGAGCCCTCTCTGAAAGGGGAGGGCGGCCCTCTGTACCCTGACCTGGGTGGGCCAGGTGCGGTGAGTGTACCTGGGCAAGCTGTGGGGAGCAGCAAGTTTTCATAGGCCCCCTTTTCTTCTCTTAAAGAGTTGAAAGACCCCTTAAGCCTAATGTTCGTTGGGGGCTCCCTGTGTGCAGGCACCGGTCCGTGTCAGTGATTTGCGGGTCTCTTCCCCCACTCCCCAAAGCCAAATACGGACTTTATGAAGCTACAGTTTAAAACCACGAGCCACCCCTGCTCAGTGTCAAATTTTTAAAATGCCATTTAAGTCCTATTTAGTCCAGTACTTACTTATACCAAGCACCAGTTCACATCAGTGATTTGCACATCTGTCTTTTACCCTACTCTTCGCCCCCCAAATGCAGATTTTGTAAGTTAGACAGTGCAAGCTCACTGTCAGATTCTTAATGGCCACTTAATTCGCATATTTATTGAGTGCTTACTAAGTATAAAGTACTGGTTTATGTCAGTGATTTGCACATTTGTCTTTTCCCCTCCCACTCCCATATCCAGAGGTTTTGAAACTAAGGTTTAAACCACAGGCCATGCAAGCTCCTTGTCAAATTTTTAAATGCCAAGAGTGCTTATTGTATGTAAGGGGCCAGTTCCTGGCAGTGATTTGTAGGTCTTTTATATATCATTTCACCCACTACCTCCTTCCCCCCAAATACAGGCAGTGAAGCTTCAGTGGAGACCTCAAAGTTAGGCCATGCGAGCTCACTGTCAACTCAGCTTTGGATGCCCCCCTCTTCTTCCAGATCAATGTTTTATCAGGGTTTAGGAAGTCATCTCCTCCTGAAAGGCTTGGGACATTCCCACTTCTGGTGTTGACGGTCATTATTCACTATTAATTAGGCTAATTTAAGTCTTTAACTCTTTCATTCAGGGAGCTGTAAGACAGACATGTTGGTAGAGGACCTTCTGCTTTCACAAAAGTGCATCTGTCATTCCATTTAGTCCTCAAAGCATCCTTTGAAGTAGGGTAGGGCAGGTATTTTTATAAGCCCATTCTTTAAATGAGGAAACTTTGACCCAAAGAAGTTATATAACCTTCTCAGAGTCACTCGGCTAGTGAGTGATAGAGGTAAAACTACCACTGACTTGGGTCACCTTGGAATGGGTGTATGAGAAGTACACCTAAGGCCTTTGACACTAAAGAGGAAGGCCCATCTGCCACATTTGCTTGGTAAGGTCATAAAAGTATTCATGATGCAATTTCCTTACAACAGAAATTCAAGGTTAGTTGAAACAGCATGGGAAATACTGTTTCCTTAATTTTGCATCATATTATATCATTTTTACTCATTAGGCTGTTTTGCAGATATGCAGAAAAACCTTGTTATGAACCAGTTAAGGAGGAGCACCTGTGTGGGAGCCAATGTGCTAATGATAATTGACTGCTGGAGCCCTGACATCAGCTTTTGCATCTTAGTGAACTCAGAATCCCAGTTACTCTGCGGAGAATCTGTATTTGCAGTATAGTTTTATATTAGATTCCACTTTCACAACAACAATAAAGCCAACCCTCCGTTACAGGCATTTTCCTGTTTGTTTTTCCTGAAGAAAGTCAGTCAGTCAATAAGCATTTATTGAGAGCCTACTATATGCCAGATACTGTGTTAAGTGCTGGGGATACAAAAAAGGGGCAAAAAAAAGTCCCTGCCCTCAAGGAGCTCATAGTCTAGTAGGGGAAACAAAACGCTATATGTACAAATATGCTACATGCAAGATAAATTGGAAATAATTAACAGAAGGAAAGCACTAGAAAAAGAGGGTCTGAAAAAAGGCTTTTTGTAGAAGACAGGATTTTAATGGGAAAGAAGCCAGAGAAAAGTTGGCCAGTCAGATGATAAGACAGTTGGGTTTTCAAGGCAGCACAGTTTGAAACCTAAAAGCAGTCCTTCATTCATTGTTCATCCAGACCCTAGTTAATATGTGGGGCTGGAGATACTTTAACTGAGGGCTGGCATTTCAGAGTTGCTTTAGGGTGCACTAGAACAGTCAGTTCATCTATCCAGGGTCCTAATGAGGTAGGTGCTTCTATTTCCATTTTGTCTGTGGGGAAACTGAGATGGAGAGGGTAAGTTACTTGTCTAAGGTGACACAGGTCATAAGTAGGAGAGGTGGGACCTGAATCTGAATCTTGATTTCAGACCCAGCACTCTTTGAAATCTGTATATTATGCTTTAAATAACTGGGATAGAACCCACTCCACTCTTTATTAATCCTGTGATTCTTGCCCCCTCCTGCCAAGATTCTCCTAATCCAGTGGGTATTAGAGTATCTATCATGGATGTGCAGCCATGGAACAACTGTGGCCTCTACTAATTAGTAAACATTGATTAAGTGATAGGCAC
This sequence comes from Potorous gilbertii, assembly GCA_028658325.1. Classification (NCBI taxonomy): domain Eukaryota; kingdom Metazoa; phylum Chordata; class Mammalia; order Diprotodontia; family Potoroidae; genus Potorous; species Potorous gilbertii. The sequence continues at coordinate 448,259,816 of CM053771.1, read as the reverse complement.
TGTGTTAAGCTCTGGAGATACAAAAATAAGCAAAAGACAGTCCCTGCCATCAGGGAATTCTTGCACCAATAGTTATCTCAGCCTCAAAGAACGGTATTCCTCCCACCACCTTTTGATCTATGTTGAAGTAATCAGGCAGATTGAGGGCCATCTGGAGAGGTAATCTGTGTATCTCCATGTCAGCAAACTCTCTCCACCAGTGACACCCCAAGTCTTGAAACATCCGCTGCTATCATATCCTTGGACTCTACTTTAAAAGCTTAGATACCGTCTCTAGGTCTCTATTTTTTTAGATGTCAAACATTGTTATCTTAAAGGATAAAGCCTCTGGCATTGGTTCTAGGCTTCTTTTGTTACCATAGAACCACTTGGACAGAGCTGACATTGAAAACTTGCTCCTAAAGAGATATCACACTGGTAAATTTCAGTGAAGGAGAAGGAGATGCCAGAAGAAGTTTGTATTAATCCAACATGTCTTTTGGTTCAAATCTAGAATTTTGTTTGGAGGGCCTATAAATGCAGTTAGTTTATTACGGCATTGCTGTAGTTAGCATTATTGAACATTTAGTAACCGTTTTTCATAGTTTTAAACACTTGAATGTGTTTGTTACTGTTTTTTGCATAGATGAGGGGAGAATAACTTCTCTGCCAGATGTTAACTTAAAGAATTCTAATCAATCTTAACCTAGGCTACCAAGGTCATTATCTATTGGTAAAAATGATTAATAGCCTCATGGCCCTTACCTTGTGTTACTCCATTATCTTCTTTTCCCGAATTGTTATAGTGGTATTCTCCCAAACAGTTGCTGATTACCAGGAACTTTGAGCTTTCTCATAGAGGCCGTCGATGTTATCTCTTTGCATAAGCTTTGGGCTTCTTAAAATAAGAATTAGAATAGATTTTGAGCTGTTGCCCTTTCACTGATTACTTAAAGGATCAGGGTTAGAATCCTATGGTCTTGTAGATTAGGGTGCCATCAATTGAACACTTCTCCAGATGTGGTCTTTCCAGTGAAGAGTACAGTGGGCTATCTCCTTTGACATTTTATTTTCATTAATGCAGTCCATGAATGCATTAGCCTTTTGAACATTGTTATGGTTGAAAATGATTTTTGCTCTTAATTCCAAAAGGTTTGAAGAAGTTTTATCATTATGATATTCTTGATGATAAAAAGATCACATTAGTAATGTTAGTAAAAAAAAAAAGTTAGTAAAATTGAGAAACTGAAACAAAGAAGGCTTAAGTAATTTATTTGGTATCACTTGTTGTGATTAGATGTGGATCAGTTGTGATTAGTTGTGGATTAGATGACCCCAAATCTCTATAAAAAGGTTCCTACCACTGAATAAACTGTTTTTTCAGAGCAAAAAACATCTCTTATCCAAACTGTACTGGAAATTTATCTGAAAAATTAGGCAAATTCATGAGGATAAAGTTTTAGGAACAGATAACTATTGTTTTGGAAGTGTTGCTTCCTTTTTCCTTCCAGAAAAGTTCTTCATTTATCTTCTGGGAAAACTTAGAATGTAATATTTGATCTTAATAAAATGAATATTTTTCCAGTATCAGAGGTCAGCACAAGTACACATAACAGCAGCACCTGATAAATCACAAGAGAGGTACAGTCAATGTGCTATGAGAGTTTTGGGAAAGGATCATTTCCAGTGGATGGAACAGTAAGATAGGCAACCTACAGTAAGGAAGTAACCTTTTTTAGCCAAATGCTGAAAGAAGAGTAGCACGGGTATTCCAGGCATAAAGAATGACAAGCCCAGAGTGGACAGAGATGAGTTGACAGAGGTGAAACTGAGTATAGTCTAGTTTGGTGGGAACAGATAATCCCTAGCAAGATGGAGAAATGGGGCTTAGGTGAGCATACAGTTAGCTTCGGAACTGCTTCAGCATTCTGACCCAAAGGATAGCTGTTAATGGTTCTCTTGTCAACTGGGAAGGTGAACTTTGGAAGAGTGACCCAGGGACTGAGCTGGGCCTTGTGTTTAACATTTGTTTTTAGTGCCTTGTATAAAGCTGTGTGGCTTGCAAAATAATATTTCAGTTTTACTGAAATATTATTTTTCTTAATAATGATTCTTTAGCAAAACAGATTCCCATAAGCCATTTCTGAAAATGTGTATCTCTTTGCATTTTAATCAGTCCTCTTCATTTTACAGATGAAGAACCTGAGGGTCAAGATATGAGCCCAAGTCCCAATTTCATTATCTCTGATCACCCTAAAGATAATCAGAGCTGTGTATCAAGAAGATTAGTCAGGTGTTGCTCTGAAGATTAGATAGGAACACTGGAAAGGGGTGGAAAGACCAGGCAGGAAGCAGCTATAGGAGTCTCTTGGAGAGGTATTGAGGGCTTAGACCTCAGTTTGGTGGGATTCTAAAGGAGGTGACCTATTTGAGAGAGAGCAGAGGAATGATAGATTCTGTGGGTGAGAAGTCAGAGATTATCTGGGTGATTGAGAAATTGGTGGCACCATTTAGAGGGACAGGAAAGTCAGAAAGTAACTGGTTGGAGAGTAAAAATGATTTTGACTTTGGATGTATTGGGCCTAAGGTACTGATGAAATAGCCAAGAAGAGATTGAATAGGCAGCTGGAAATTTCCATTCCAAGTTCATGACTGAAGAAATAACTTCGGGGTTCAGCTGATGAAATTTTGAACCCTTAGGAGTGAATGGCTTGCAAACAGTGAAAAGTATTTCTTCTCCCTTCAGAATGGAACTGATCTGTTTAAGAGATTATAGATTTTTTTTTTAAGTACTAAAATCTGAAATTTTTTGAAAGTTACTTTTAAATTAAAAATGGTGGTTACCTTGTTTCAGGAACTTTAGATACTTCTCATTCCTGAACTTGTACTCTTCCAAACTGTATTTATACTGTTGACTAGAGTACATTCTAGCAGAATAAATGCATGCTACAGAACATTAAATTAATGAGTAGTAATGGTAGTGGTAGCAGTAGGTGTGCATCATTCCTTCCATTATTAAATGTGTAAATAACCCTTCAGAACCATAGCAGTTTTTCTGCCTCTATATATGTTATGTTGGTTTGACAGGCAAAGTGGAGTGAGTGACTTACTCTTCATTACTGATTTAGCAGTGCATATGTCTTCTTTCAGACTGAGGATTATTTTCGGGAAGTTACCTCAGGCCCGTGCTCAACAGAGGCAGTGAGATTCAGTAGAAAAGAGAATGTGGAATCAAAGAACCTAGGTGCATGTCCCAGCACTGCTACGATGTGACCTTAGTCATTTCCCCTCTTTAGGACTCAATTTCCCTATCTTTAAAATGAGGGTAGGAGATTGGGTGGACCACCAGATGGCCTCTACAAAGCCCCTTTCAGAGCATTTGAGTTTGGAGTCGAAATAAAGGGACCCCTCGCAATCAAAACCTATGCTATTTGTGTCTCTTTAAAAGGAAATTATCTCTCCATAGCAGTAGAAAGACCCTTTCTTATCTCATTTTCCCCAAGCCTGGACAATTAGAGGAACTACTTTTGTTAGGATTATGATTTTCAGGAGGAAACTCCAGATCTACCACTTGTCAAACAATCCTTTTTGCTTTCTCCATCTTTTGTGTTTAATGGACTTGACCAAAATATGGTTACTTCAAGGTCAGCACCTCTTTCTTTTTTAAAGTGGCTGGGTGAAGGACCCTGAAAAGTTCCACATCCCGGTTTTTGGAATGTTTCTCTCCAAAGTCACTGTGCTTCTCTTGGGAGAAAACTTACACCTTTAAGAATGGGTTCACCTGCAAAAGAGCAGGGCATAGCTTTGTGATTTCATTCTAAAATATGGGGCAGATGAACTGAAGCTTCTGGTTTTCCTCCTGCCAAGGAAATGGGTCCAAGTGTCAGGTGCTATGGAAAAGAGGAAAGAGGCCTTACACTTGAAAACTTCGGTCCTAGTCATATAGCTTCTTTTTCTCTCCTTTCTACTGTCTTTCCTCAACTAATTTCCCATTTATTGAGGTAGTTGTTTTCATGATCTTAATTTACATATTGGGGAGATAGATATATATATATATATATATATATATATTATATATATATATATATATTTGAACATGTCTGTAGATCATAAAAGTGCTGGGGAAGTTGTTTGTAAGCAATAATTAAATATTTTCTCTGTGTAGGGCACTGTGCTAGGCATTGGGGAGACAAAGACCCAAAAGACCCTCCCCTCCAAGGAGCTTTGGGCTGCAGGCCCCACAAAGCAAGTATAAGCCCTTCTCCACAAGATAGCCTTTCAGATACTTGAAGACACGAATGACCAACAAACTAAGTCACCTCTCCAAGTTCAATGTCCCTAGTTCTTCTAGCTGATCCAGTGGGATTCAGACTCGAATAAAATTCCTCATAGCTTGCAAATCACAGCACCCTCTTCCTTTTTCCTTATCCATTGCATCTTTCTGAGTGAATGAGTTCAGGTGATGGCAGTCATTTCCTAGAAAGAGCCTCCTGAGTTGATTATTTATGTGGTTACTAATTATCATTACTCCTCTGACTTTGGATGAGTCACTTCCTCAATGTGGACTTGAATTTCCTCAGCTATGAAATTAGGAAATTGGGCTAGACAATTTCTAAGGTGCCTTCCTCCTCTAGCTACAAATCCTATGAACCTATGTTCTTACTATTCCTGTGAATTGTAAGGCTATAAAGATCGCAAGGTTTGGAAGAGACCTTAGAGATCAAGTTTACCATCTCCCTTCCCTTTCATTTTACAGATGAAGAAACTGGGCAAATAGTTTATTTGCCCAAAGTCACGCAGACAGTAAACAGCAGAGGTATCAGTCAGTCAGTAAGGATTTATTAAGCACTTGTTGTGCACTGAGGATACAAAGAAAGGCAGAAGACAGTCCTTGTTCCCCATGAGCTCACAGGCTAATGGAGGAGATTGTGTGCAAACAACTATATGGAGTCAGGCTATATAAAGGATTTTTTGAAAGTAGTCAGGAGAGGGAAAGCACTAATGTTTAATGGGGAACAGGGAAAGCATCTCCTGGAAGGGGGGATTTTAACTGGGATTTGAAGGGAACCAGAGAAGTCAGAAGGTAGAAATGAGGAGAGAAAGCATTCCAGGCATGGGGTCATCCAATGAAAATGCCTGCAGTCTGGACATGAGGAGAATGTGTTGAGATCTGAGGTGTCACAAAACTGGAATGGGGAAGGCAGGTTAGGAAAGCTGAATGTCAAATAGAAGATTCTGTATTTGATCCTAGAGGCAATGGGAGATCCTAGAGGCAGTGTGTCAGAGGAGAAAATGGGTGATCTAGCTGAAAGATTTTCCCAAGGCAAAATCAGCAGGACTTGACTGCAGATTGGGTATGGAGGGTGATAGTGAAGAGCTGGGGATGAGAGAGTTGTTGAAGAGTTGAGCTTGTGTGAATGGAAATATTATGGTGGAAATTTGGAAGATAAGGCCTTGGGGAGGAAAGGTAACAAGTACAGTTTTGGACAGTTTGAGTTGATGATGTCTACAGAACACCTAGTTTAGAATGTCTCAATGGTTGATTTGAAGATGTTAGTCTGGAAGGTTAAAAGAGAGGTTAGGACTAGACAAGCAAATCTGAGACTTATTAGCATAGAGAACCATGGGACCTGATGAGATCACCAAGTAAAATAATGTAGACAGAGAAGAGGTGTGATTTGATCTCCATTGACAGTCCTAAACTCTTTCCAGTATATTTCACTAGAGGAGTAAGTTATATCCTTTTAATTTGATCTGTGGCATATTAGGTTCAGAGAGGCATTTAATGGATCATATTAGCATCTGGAAAGTTGTATTTCTAATTCAGTGTTTCACACTTATTAATTCTGTGGCATGTGGTTGGAAATCAGAATTGGAAACAATTTTACTAAAGAAGAAATAACTTTAGATAAATTGCTATGTGTCAGTGAACAAAGAGCCACAGGCCTTATTGGCCACAAGTTTAGCCACAGACAAAGCTCTTCATACTTTTGCACGCCAGAGATTGCAGGTTTTGTGTCTGGTGGTTTTGGTCAATTTCATGTATGTGAGTAACAGGATGGTGGGTAGAAAGACTTGGACTCAAGAATAGTTCAAAACCAAATGGGGATTTGAATGCATGGAGTTTGAATTATGCCTACACTTCTGAACTTAGAAACTAAAGCAATGTAACTTTTTTTAAAGGTCCGACATCCTGTCATATGCATCAACAATCATGTGTTCTGTTCTGTTTGTATCGATGTATGGTTGAAGAACAATAGCCAGTGCCCAGCTTGTCGTGTCCCCATCACCCCTGAAAATCCCTGCAAGGAGATTATTGGTAAGGGCACTAAATACTTGAACATATACACATATAAATATATATATATATATATATATATATGCATATCTGTGTAGGTGCACATGTATGATTAAATTTTGGTTATATGTATTTTGGCTGGAGACTAAAGTGATTCAATTGCAGAGGTGTTTTCTGGATGCTGTCATACCCAAATGTGGATCATTTATTTGTCATTGTTGAAAATCAAATGATCAGCAAACATTTAGTGAATACTCCTCACATGTGCTAGGCACTGTGGGTGATAATAAGGACTGGATATTTGACTTTAATAGTAAAGGGAACTGCCAGGTGAAGAAACTCCCTCTGCCAATACAGGTCAGCACATTCTCTGCAACTTACAGTGGTAGAGAGTTGCCTAGAGAACTGAGAAGTTAAGTGACTTGCCCAGGGTCACACAGCCAGTTGTGTGTCAAGAGAGGGGACTTCAACGCAGTTCTTGTGGCTCTGAGGCCAACTTCTTATTCCCTATGCAACATTATCTCTTGAGTGTGCTAACATTTTAAGGTTTGCAAAGTATAAAAATTATGTTATCTTTGTAAAGGTTTGTTATCTCATTCAATCCAAGATATTTACAAGACAAAGCCTCTTCCGCCACGAGGTTTACACTTTGTTTTAGGGAAAAGTGACAAAATTAGTTGTATGTGATAAGGAAAACCTAAGAAAGAGCTGTAGCCATTTAATAGATAGGTACAGAAAGTATTCATAGAGGAAGTAGTATTTGGAACCTTCAAAGATTAGTTAAGATCTTAATAATAATTCGTATTTGTATGGTGGTTTAAAGTTTGCAAAGTGCTTTACAAATATTGTCTCATTTGATTCTCACCCCAACTCGGTGAGGTAGGTGCTATCATCCCCATTTTAAAAGATGAACAAACCAAGGCAGGCAGAGTTAAGTGGTGTGCATAGCATCACACAGCTAGTAAATGTCTGAGTCAGAATTTGAACTGGTCTTCCTGACTCCAGGTCCAGTTCTCCATCTACTCTGCTGCCCTGCTGTTTTAATGGGTGGAAGTATAGCATAGATTTTTCCAGGAATCAAAAATAGTATGAACAAACACCAAAAAGTTAAGGTTGTATTCAGGGAATAGTAAACAACCCCTTTTATGGGAAGTATCAGTTAAAACTCCGAATGTATTGTCTGTGTGGTGGACTAAGGAACTTTGACTTTATTATGTTTTAATTAATGAAAGAGCCATTGAAAGTTTTTGAGCAGAGAAATGATAGTGAAAGTGATAACATAGGAGATTCATCTCTCATTAAAAGAAACCCATTGCATTTAAATAAAGAGAAACAGCGACATCATTATTGGGCTCCATGGTTTTTTGTTGGTTTTTCTTACTTTAGATCATTGCCAATGATGAACAAACTGTAATTCTACCTCTCTTGAATAAAATGACTTTTGAAAGGTAAAATAACTCCAGTGTAGTCTTTCTAGAATTTTGTACAAGTTCAGAGTGTTTTATTTCACTTTTTATGAGTATATTATCTCAAGGGAATGTTTAATTAGTATTAATAGGTCTTTGGTTATAATGGAACCAGAGGCATCAGGTGTTATGAAATAAAACTTCCATAAATGAAAGTTTTCATTTTTCTCTACCATGACATAGAAAGTAAGAAGATAGAATAGAATAGGAGCAAGGGGAAGTTAATATCTTTTAGAGAGTATTTATTTTGAGTTTATAACAAGTCACTCTAGGTTTACAATTAATGTGGTGACTCTTAATCCATTCTAATTGGTTTGTTGAAAGCAGACATTAATCTTTTCAGTTGTATTACCAATAACCAAGCAAGTTTGAGTAGCTCATTGGTTTTGCTCTTATTTAACATCTGCTAAGTGCTCTAGAGTGTCTGTGTATGATGTGTAATAAAAGCCCCAGTCCCTGTCCTTGAGACTGTTACCTTTGTTCATAGGATGCTTCTTTTAGTATGATGCCTTTTTAGAGTGATGGAACCCTTCACCATTTGCTCTGAATTTTGTTCTTCACAGGTTGGGATGGAGATGCATTGGTTGGCTTTGGGGGAAGGACAGATTTATGCTGGGGCCAGTAGCATGGACTAAATGGAAAGCCAGTATGTAGTAATGGAAATAGTGCTGGACTTGGAATTGGGAAGGCCTGGCCAGGTTCAGTTCTCACGGCTGGCACTAGTTGCTGCTCGCAACCTGTTGGAACCTTAATTTCTTCCTCTATAAATTGGGGACAATAATACCAAAAAAATCTGTAGAGCTAGTTATGGAATCCTGAGCTGAGAGCTGGGAGGGTGTTTAGAGCCGTCTAAGCCAGTTCTCTCATTTTATCGATGAGGAGCTAAGACTCAGAGACCTTAGATGAGGGGCCAGAGGTCAGGAATGTGGTACATAGCAGATCTGGGGTTTAAAATCAGATCCTCTGACACCAAACCCAGCTCTCATTCCATTGCTCCCCAGAGACCTTGTGAAGCACAAGTGAGATAATGTACATAAAGTGCTTTGTAAACTTTAAAATGTTTTATACAATCTAATCACTCCTATTATTATTAAGGCTTTTTGAGAAAGGGGAGGGGTGGCTATTACTGGAATTCTGCTTTTCATTGTCATATATCTTAGATTCCAACATTTTTAATTGTTTTTTGCTAGGAGGAACAAGTGAAAGTGAACCTATGCTTAGCCACGCTGTCAGAAAGCACCTCCGGAAAACTCGACTTGAGTTACTCCATCGAGAATATGAGGTAATTCAGTCCAGTCCATCCCAAAGCTTTCTTTAAATATCTGATCTGTGCCAGGTGCCACCGTAGGCTTTGGGAACACAAAGACAGGACTCAGCATGCTATGGAAAATAGTGTTAACAGTCTGGTTGAGGCAAAAGATCATGCCTGAAATGGTACAGAACACCACACATAATGAAATTGTATGTTTTTTTAATAGGATCAATAACTTCTTGACTGATTGCAGTACTTTTTCCTTTTTAGAAAAGAATTTAAGTCATCCACATTAAATAATTTTTTCCCCTCATTTTTGCCACCTTTTGTGAAAGTCCTCAATAGAGGTTGAAACACCCTGAGTGTAGCAGAAGAAGAAACCAGTTTTATTTGTTTATTATTATTTTTAGTAGCAGTATGAGTGATAATAGTACTTACTTTTATATAGAACAAAATACTTGGCAGAATAAGTTTCCAGAAGACTGCTTTTCTTTTTTAAAAAATTTAATAGAACCATTTCATATTTTTCCCAATTACATGTTGAAACAATTTTTAACTTTTTTTTAAGAGTTTTCAGTTCCAAATTCTATCCTTCTCCTCCCCCTACTTGAGACGGTAAGCTATCAGATGTTATACATATGCAATCATGTAAAACATTTCCGTATTTGTCATTTTGTACAAGAAGACTCAAAATAAAATGGGTGAAAGAACATGAAATAGCATGCTTCAATCTGTAGTCAAACAATACCAGTTCTTTCTGTGGATAGTGTGCTTCATCTTTAGTCTTTTTGGGAATTCAAAGGGTAGTCCTTAAGTGCTGGAAATGTCCGAGCTGTTCATTTAAAAATGGCATTCAGAGAAAGCTGTACTGGAAAAGATAGTTATCCTGTACTTGGTATTTCAGAAGTGAAAATTCAGAAGCAGTTTTGGAAGATTTTTCTTCCTACTCCTAGGTGGGAGACATAGAGGTTTTAGAGGCAAAAATTTCAAAAACGCTAGAATTAACTAGTAACTGTAAGTGTATGATGATCCTTACTAGTGAATTTTCACCCTCCTCCATCAACCACATATTCCCAGGAAGTCTACGGAGCCATCTTTTCTGAGACCCTTCTTTTGTATTAGAAGTTGTTTCCATGCTAGAGATCTGACTTTATGTTTTTTTAACATGATTCAATTCAATTATGTATCTACTATGGGACCAAGCAAGATACAGAGACAAAAGTGAAAGCAATTTCTCCTGTGAAAGTGCTTATTTCCTTTTGTACTATGTGCAGAAACAAGTAAAGCCGAGTTAAGTATAAATAATTTTGGTTGTATGGAGGGGAATTAATCCATAAAGGCCTTAGGTGAGAAGGTCCCAGAGCTGAGCCTTGAATGGTGGTTGAGATGTCTGAGAGGCCTAGATGAGGCGTGAGGGATGTGTTCAGAAGCAGGAGTACCATTTCAGGCATGGTCTTTTGTCTTGCACCCAGTAGATGACAAGGAGGATAGTGTGACTGGAATATATGTATGTGAAAGTAATGCAAAGTAAGACTAGATTGGTGCCAGATTGTGAAAGATAATAAATGCCAAAGGGAGGCAGCCGGGAGTTAATGAAGCTTTTTGAGAAGAGAGTATTGTGATGAAGGTTGTACTCCAGGGGCTGAATGCAGAGTTAGTCAGCCAGCATTTGTTATGTGCCTCCTGTATGCTAGGAGATTTGTAAACCCTGGGCATACAAAGAAAGGCAAGACAGTCCTGCCCTCAAAGGGTTTTCAATCTAACGGGAGAGACAACATGCAAGCAGCTGCCTGTGCAAGCTGTGTACAGAGCAAACTGGAGATCATCAATAGATGAAAGGTGCTAACATTAAGGGGGCTCCTCAAAGATTTCTTGGTTGTGAGGTGGTGAGGGGGAATGTGCCTGACAGTGACTGCCCAGAGTCTTGGAAAGGAGTGTCCTGTTCAAGGAACAACATGGAGGTCAGTGTGACTATATGGAAGAATAATTGGAGGTTGGGTGTAAACTTGAGCTGGAGTAACAAATCAGTTATTAATATAATACATGAGATCAAAGAATTGAAATCTTTATTTGAAATATCAAATTCAAAATGAGCTCAGATAATTTGCTAATTCAAAATTTGAGTTCAACTGAATTTATAGCTCCTAGCCAGGGAGAAGATTATGAAATGTCAAAGTCCTTTCTCTGCCTTTCTTGGAGTCCTTTGTCTGGATCTTGCCATGTAATTGTGGCATTTCAAGACTGCCATAAACATCTGAGTTTATGAAATGTTTTGGCTTGAGATGTTAAACTATCAGATGTTATACATACTTAGTCATGTAAAACATTTCCATATTAGTCATTTTGTACAGGAAAACTCGAAAGAAAATGAATGTAAAAGCTCTTTTGCCTTTAATTAGGATGAAATAGAATGCCTGCAGAAGGAAGTGGAAGAGCTTCGAGGGAAGAACCTCAACCTAGAGGCACAACTGAAGTCTGTTCTGGATCCTTTGACCCTGGGCAACCAGAGTGAAGAAAGGCGTCCAGCTTCAGAAGAGAGGAATAAGCCTCCCCCTGAAACCGTGTCAGAATGGAAAAAGAAGTTTCGGGCGGCTCATGACATCTATGAAAAAGTCAGAGATGACGTGGACAAGCTCAAGGAGGTAAGGCAGGAGCAGAACTCATTGAATGCCGCAGTTCCATAGATTTCCCTGCAGAGATGGTTGTGGTGAATCTGAAGCCACCTCCTGTGGAGCTGTTAAACCCTTTCTGAGGGAGAAGAGTTTCTGGGAAAGCGCTTACTACGACCCCAGAAGAAAAGCTGCTGCTGCTTTTGTTCTTCTTCCTTCTGTGTGACCCGTTCCTGTTATTTTATTGATGTGGTAACCTAGTAAAGAAAGTTTTTATACAAATGCAGATCATCCACTCTTCCAGCTGGTCTTTATTGCCTGAGATGTTCAGAAGTTATTTGCCCAAGGTCACATAGCTAGTAGGGGTCAAGGCGGGGAACTTGAATCAAGATCTTTTTCTCCCCAAGGCTGACCTTTCTATTATCCATTCTTCCTTTACCAGTATAGTGGACAGAACAACGGACTCCTGGAGTCAGGGTGTGTGCTCAAACCTGGCCTCTGATATTTATTACCTGTGTCATCTTTACCTGGTGTTAAGGTCAAATGTTCTCAGTTTTTTCATATATAAAATGAGAGGGTTAAACTAGAAAACTCTTGGTTCCCTTCTAACTCTAAATCTGAGCCTATGAAAATCACGTTTCTATTATTGGAGAAACTTCTAGCTTGTACTAGAGCTTCTTCATTTGGGAAAGTGGTATCAGATGAAAGGGTGGTACCTGAGTTTTGTCACACCACTGAGACTTGAAAAAAAATATCTACCTGAAACTATGTTATATGTACATAAGTTCACAGATCTAAAACTGGAAGGAACCTCAAAAGCTGTCTAGTTCATCCACTTAATTTTATGCATGAAGAGATCAAGGCCCAGGTAGGGTAAGTGACTACCAAGATCACACAGGTATTAAATGGAAGAGGTAGGATTTGAACCTACATCCTCAAACTACTCTGACTCCTTTCACTCTACTAAGCAGTGGATGTGTGTATTTGTGTGTGTGTAATTTCAAATATATATAATTTTACATGTTTAAAATTTTTATATAACTTTATGAAACAGTAAAGTACCACATAAAAGTTTTCTCATCTGACCCTCGCAATAACCCCTGTGAGGTGGGTAGAATAAGTGGTGGCATTCCCACCTAACAGATGAGGAAACTGACTTTAGAATCCAAGCAGCTTACCTGAGGTCACAGAACTAGTAAATTTTGTAGGCCAGGAACTCTCTAACTCAGAATTTGAACTTGAGTCTCAGTATAATCCCAGTGCCATTACATGTAAGTAGTTGCCTAAAGTGTAACATTATAATCTCTTAGAACTGGACAGAACATGAGAGGCCATCTAGCCCAAGCTTTCCATAAACAAGATACTTCCTCTGCAATCTATCAGAAACTCTCCAGCTTTCTCATTGCAGACCTTCCCCCACCCCAAGAAGGGGCACACACAGCCTTGTACTTTTGATTAGATTTCATTTGTTAGGTTTTTGCTTTGTTCTGTTTTGGGCACAGGAAAGCATAGGTAGTGAGTTTGCTTTGGGGTCAGGAGACCCTAGGTTCAGGTACTACCTCTGCTATGAATCTGGACGAGTCACTTAGCCTCTCACCATCCCCAAAACTCTCCCCTTACTCTGGTTGCATTACAGGTATAGTTCTGTGTTAGTAGAGTAGCTTTTCGCACCAGCAATTCCTTGTATTAATGAAATCACAAGTCTAGTCTTAAAAAAATTTTTAGGAAGTTTTTCCAAAATCAAGCTTAATTTCCCTCCAACTTTTCTTCTTGTTTCTTTTGTCTGTTTCCTGATATCAAGCAGAACAAGTTTAATCCCTTTCCTATGGGATGACTCTTTGTCCTGGTTATATTCCTGTTCCTTCTCAGGTCACATCCTCACCTTTTTACCACAGGAGGTGTGTCAGTCAAATCAACAGACATATTTATTAAGTGTCTGTTGCTAATCACAATTCTAGCCCCTGGAACACAAATACAGCAAAAAGAAAGGCAGTCCCTGCCTTGAGGGAACTTGAAAAGGGAGATGAAAAGTGGGTGCATGAGGTGAGTGGGGCAAGTCTGCTCTCCTAGCTCTCTCCTGACTCTGCACTGCCCCCATGCCGCCACACAAGGCCTATTGGAGATGGAGGCCTACCCCAGAGAGGCTGGCTATTCTGGCCATTCTGAAGTCTGCCTCTTCCACAGAGGCCTGCTTAGCCATTGTTCCCTACAGTGACTTTCTGAATCAGCTTCCTTGTCCTAAAATCGCCAAAGAACTCCAGAAGAGATTTTTAAAGATGAGACCTTGGATTTGGCTTAGAGAGCAAAAAAGAGCCTAGATCCATTAGTCTGCTTGGCCTTGGGCTGTTGTAACTAAGTTATCACCATATATCCACATGCAGAATATGTGCTTTATTGGGGTGTTGGTAACCAAGATGAAAGGAAGGGAATTTACTATTTCTAGAGAGAAGGGCCTGCAGACATAGTTATGCTGAATGTGCATCCAGTTTAAGGCAGGGAAGCATGTGCACAGTCAACATCTTAGGTCTGGGGGTTTGGTTTTGTTTTTTGTAAGAAGAGAACACAAATGCTGAAGAAATGGCAGCTATAGTTTTATAATCCACTGATTTGCTCACTGATCATTCCCCGTTGGTGATATCAAGCAACAGACCTACATCTAGGCTCTTACTTTTCTTATTCTTCATTATATTTCCTGCACTAAATATTTCTGTACATAGGATATATTCAGGAAACATATCCTTTATTTGTACTTTTTAATTTAAAATAAAAGCCATACATAGCATACTTGGCCCTCTCCTGTTTGTTTAATGTTCAGGCATTGAACTGTTATGGACTTAAAGCCATCTTAAACATGGGAAAGATCTCACAGTTTTAGGTAGTTAATGAGGACCTGAGAGGCTGGAAGTGCAACATTGTCAGTAGAGGCTGGCCTCAGGCCTGACTTCAAGTTCCTTTTCTGACACATACTGGCTGGGTGACTTCGTTCAAGTCACTTACCTTTCAGACTCCAGGACGGAGGTATTGAATGCTCAGCCACAATACTCCCAAGTATGCCTGAACAGATTAAAATAGAGCAACTGTGTGATTTTAATATGTTGTTGTATTCTTGAAAAAAGAAATATAGAAGCATCTATGGCTTTCTAAGTCAATATGTGGCCCAGAGGGATCATCAATGTAAGGTTTAGGGGTCCCCATTTCTGTTAGAGTTTGACAGTACTGCTCCAGGCAAGACCATAAGTTACTGAGAAGGTGCTGAGTTGCTCAGGATTCTCTGCATCAATGAAATCATAGGCCCATTCCCTATCCCTGTCCTAATAAAGACCCAGAGTCTATGCAGCATGCAAGTTACTTAGCCCTTGGGGGGAGAAGGAGAAGTAGACAGGAGGAAATAGAAAACTAGAAAATGCAATTTCTGCCTTTTTTTCAAGGCATTTACAATCAAATAATTACAGAGGGAGAAAATGGATATGAATTGCAAAATAATATGCATGAAGATGTGAGGAGTCACAGTAAGGGAACAGATTGTTGGAGGAGTGGGTGACCTTAATCCAAGATGGTCTCATGGTAGAGGCAGGTTTAGGTCCATTGCCCATTCTGAGATTTAACTGATGCCAAGTCAGTGATGTCCCAGTCACAGCATAGAGCTATATAGTGAGGGGGTGGGAGAAAGAAATTAAATGAGTTGGTTTCTAATTTAAGCTTGTCAGCATCATCAAAAAGCATTTGCTAAGTGCTTCTCTCTATGGTGCTATGCTTGAGAACTTACTTCATTGTCTGTGCATATGAGGAAGTAAATGGCTTTCTCTGAGTCTTTGGAGGGGCAGTAATGGTGTTTATCAGTCACTTAATGAATTAACCCTCAGTGGTTCTGATTAGCCAGGCAGATAAACAGGTGTCCACTGCTCCAAAGAATCAAGGCTAGGTCTAAGGAAAGTTCATCTGTAAGCCTAAAAGAACTGTCCATCACTGTCTCCCCGTCTTACCATTGCTCATTTCTTCGATCGTTTAGGGGATTTGTGTTCTGTGAATGGGGGAGGGAAGGAGGAATGAGGCAAGGAAGAGGTAGGGACAGATTAGGAGAATTAGGAATGTTAAGTGCAGAAGAAGATAGTGTAACTTGTGTGATCCTACTGTAAGTTTTACACTAGCAACTTTGAAATACTTTCTTCAAGGCTTATTTAATACATTTTGTTGGTGGCAGAGCTATTTTAAAAAACTTTTGACATACACAATCAAAAAGAGTAAAGAGGGGTAGACATGAGAAGTGTCTAAGTATTTGAGAAGATTTCATGTGTAAGAAGGATTAGATTTTTTTCTGTTCGGCTTCATAGGACAGAGCAGAGAGCAGTAGAAGGGAGTCCAGAGGTTCCTAGAATCCTAAGCTAGCAGGGACC
The DNA here is from genome assembly GCA_028658325.1 of Potorous gilbertii. Lineage (NCBI taxonomy): Eukaryota > Metazoa > Chordata > Mammalia > Diprotodontia > Potoroidae > Potorous > Potorous gilbertii. Next base: position 448,243,818 of record CM053771.1, on the reverse strand, counting down.
TCTGAAGCCCAGGTGACTAGATAGTCTGTATAGGCTGATTTAAGCTCTAGATAAGAAAAAAAATTGCTAATAGAACTACAGAAAGTGCAGGGTCTTGCCTCCTGCCTTAGTGAGCTCCTCACTAGCAGTTTTCTAGCAAATGCTGGGTGGAGCTGTTGTAAAGATAGCTTTGTTGAGGTGCGGGTCTATGTAGAGCAAAGATTCTTAATCTTGTGTTTGAAAACTTGTAATTTTTAATACTTGAATAACTATATCATAATAGGTTTCCTTTGGGATTCTATGTATTTTATTTTATGCATTTAAAAAACATTATTCTAAGATAGAGGTCATAAGTTTTGCCAGATTGCCAAAGGAAAATCCGTAACACAAAAAGGTTAAGGTCCAACACCTCATCTAGATAGCCTTTGGGGGTCCCTCCAACTCTGAGATTTAGTGAATATGTTAACTCTTCCAGGGTCCAGAACTTAGTTTTCAGCTTAACATAGGATTAGACTCCAGAAAGTCACTTTATGGATGATACAAATGTCTCATTTGTTTAAAGGAAAATATCTCTACCCTTTTCTCCCTCCCTCCACCCCCCCCCCCCCATCATGATCTCATTGATGCAGGGAACAGCTAATGAAAACCTTCATCTACCACTGCGGATCAGTACCTTATTTGTAATTTATAGCTCTAGAGAATTTCATGGAGTCAGCAAGAGATTGACTTAACTATAACTAGCTCATGATCACACAACAGGGGCCTGTCAGAGGAGGAACTTGAACTTTGGCTTCTGCCTCAACAGGACAATTCTCTTTTTTTTAGGCTATACTGACTCACACTTGTGGGGAGAGAAAAATAAAGAAGAAAGAAAAATTTGGAAAGTTATCTTTTTTAAAATTTAAAACTATTGGAAATAACTAATTTCTCTTCTTGCTAAGAGTGTTTTCTTTGGTATTTGAAGAACATCTTAAGATGGAAAGAGGAAAGCACATTAATTGAATGTTTTGTGTCATGGGATCTTAGATTTAGAGCTGGAAAGAATCTCAGTGGTGATCTAATCCAGCTCTTCTTGAACTGTGGGTTATGGCAAAAAAATTTGGCCGCAGTCAAAGGTTTCTGAGTGTGCAATGACCAAAAATTAATTCAGAATCAAACGTGTGATGAATCCAAGGTGTTTCTGGCAGTGCTTGCCTGTGTGACATGTGAGGCTTCATTGCAGCCTTGATTCTGAACAAAGCGTTGGAGCTTTGCGCATGTACTCAGGCCACACAACACCAAGGAATGCTGCTGAAACTCGAAAAGTGGAGTGGAAAACATTGAAGAAACCCTGAATCCAACCTCCTCATTTCAATTTTGAGCAAATTGAGTCCGAAGGAGGCTTCAGTTTGTCCATAGTAACAGAGTGATTGTTAGATTCAGGATGTGAATATAGATCCAGTCACTCTAAATCGGATGTTCTGAGTTCGGCCCTTCATTTTACAGACACGGCACCTGAGACACACAGAGAGATGTGAAGAGTTACTCAGGCAGAGTCATATCCTTGTTCAGGGTTTCACAAGTAGCAGATCTTCTGACTCAAAACCCAGTGGTCTTTCTTTATGTTCTGTCTTGCCCCCTGAAGCCATTGATTACAGTTCATTGGGGCAGGCATAAGGTCTTAAATCAAGAGCTCAGAGGGTACCTAGAGGTCATCTAGACCGAGAACAAGGAACCTGTAGCCTCAAGGCCACACGTGGCCTTCTAGGTCCTCAAGTATGGCCCTTTGACTGAGTCCAAGCTTCATAGAAGAAATCCTTTTTTTAAGGGGATTTGTTCTGTGAAGTTTGGATTTAGTCAAAAGGCCGCACTTGAGGGCCTAGAAGGCTGCATGTGGCTTTGAGGCCACAGGTTCTCTGTCCCTGATCTAGACCAATCCCCTTCCTTTTACAGACGAGAAGGTGTGATTTACCCAGTGTCATACAGTGAGTCACATAGTAAGAAATAGTGCCTACTAGATAGATCTTCTCTGGAAAACTTTTTCTGCAAACAAATGAAAAAAAAAGTAATCTTGTTGCGTAAAGGAAAAAGAACCATTCAGTATCAATTTTGCTGATATATGCGCATAGTAATATTGTGATGCTTTAAAGTATTAAGTCACATTGAAACATAAGAAAACAAACAAACATGGGTTGCCATTATGACATTCCCTTAATAACTTAATACTGTGCTAGTGAACATTAAATAAATGTCAAAATTTTCTTCTCCCTCAGTAGGAGATGTGCTCTGTATTTTGGGAATATGCATAAAATATGTCCTGTTGAATCTCCAAAAGTGATTCTCAGTGGTGAGTTTACACTGATGGCTTAGCTTGTGGGGACACAATTCTCACAGGTAGTTTTAGATATTCCAAGAGCACTTGGTCATCATTTGTGCTTTATTATGTTTCACTTTCTTTCTTTAGGCAAATAAGAAACTAAAATTGGAAAATGGTGGCCTGGTGAGGGAGAATTTGCGGTTGAAGGCTGAAGTTGATAACAGATCACCCCAAAAGTATGTATTTTATTTACAACGTTTCAGCCTTTGCTAAAGGCAGTAATAACATTTCCGCTGGGAGTTTTAGTATGTATAATGTCGTTTGCATGTTTCTCACTTTATCCCCACAGCAGCAGGAAGCATAAGCATGACATGAAAGAACCTATTGTGTTTGGGGATGGCCATACGTTGCACGAACTCTGATGCAGCTCAGTCTGTCTCATAATCTGTTTTGTCTTAGATTGAATCGCTGTGAGAAAATTCATCATCTGATTGGCTATCTTTGTGATGATGAAGGTAGAAGTCACCATTGTGTACACTGAGCCTCAGGGACATTAAATAGTTTGCCCCAGGTGTCTGAGTTAAAAGAAGTTTCATTCAGGTCTTCTCCTTGCAAATCTAATACTCTTTTCCACTCAGCTCAGGCCATTCTGGCATATTTGCAAGCATGTTTGACTCTTGAGTTTTAATTTGAACATGCATGTTTAGCATAATATTGCTGTTCTGTCTGATACCCAAATGAATGCACTCTAATGAGTGTAAAACCCCAGTCTCAGCCAGAGGCTTTTGACTGGCCCACTGCTACTACTTATATTTTTTAAAAAGTATAATTAACTAAAATAAACCCCTTCCCCTCACCAATAGGTCATGTTGGAATATACTGTCATCATCTTTCAAAGAATCTATCCTAGAGAAATATGTGTCTTCCTCTTCTTTGATGGAGGGTGGTTTCACATGATTTGCAAAGGGGTAAACTTCTTTCTGTTTTACATTTTAAGTATATAATACCAGAGCACAGGCAAGTACCTGAACAGTTCATCAGATTTGGGCTTGATGTCACACTCTAAATGGAGCTGCTCCTTCCTTCAGAACATGCTGTCCTATGTATCATCCAGCTAGATGACGTAAAATTTTGTAAATAACAGAAGAATCTCTTACCTGGACTTTCATTTTCTCTTTTAAATGGTGATAGAAAAATCAGGACTAAAAAGTTTAAGGAGAGGAGAAAGAATAAGAGGAGGGCACTTTCTGCTGCTTGTTTTCATGAGGGTCTCTTAGTGCTTTTAGTAAGGAAATTTCAAGGGAGAGGCTACTGAGCTCCCAGAAATCAGGTGCCACCTCTGAGGTTAGCAGGCCAGGACTCCTGACGCTCTGTTAACCACTAGCATTCACTTCTCCCCATTAGGAAAAAAGACAGGGTAGTAGATGGGAGACAGAGCAAATTTATCCCACCAGAAATAGCCCAGCTTGTCAGCTGGGGAAGAGAAAGTGTTGCCTCCAGGAAAGCCAAGTGTGGTATCAGGAAATGGCAGAAGGGAGCCGTAATTATCCTCAGCCAGGCTCAGTTATCAGTAGAGACAGGAGCAGAGCTTTTACTTTTAAATAGTTCCTTCCTTTCCACTCCCCATCTGTATTTTTCTTCCCCTCAGTTAGGATAATGTCCCACTTTGACGAATGAGTGAAATAGGCTTAGGAAATGTTGTTGTTGTTGTTGTGTGGTGGCTTGGATCTCAGTGAAGATCATTGATTGGCAATGCTCCCCTTCAGTCAAAGTAATGGCTGTCCATTAGCTACTTCCCACAGCACACTGAATGGAATTCAAGCTATTTTGTAGCTTTTATTCCTTGAAAAGTTGCCCACCAAATATTTCAGCTCTAATGCCAACCATGAGAACTGTCTTTTAAATACCAGTGACTTCGACTTGATAAATTACTAAGAATCAGAGGAATCTCACCTGAAGGAAATCTGGCCATGCCTCTTAAATAGCCAAGTGGTCATTGGAACCAAACACAACAGAAGGACTTCGAATTTCCTTTCTCCCTCCCTTCCTCTTAATGTGACATGTCTCACTAGAAACGTGACTTGAACTGAACAGTATTGCAGATCAATTCGCAATGCATTGAGAGGTATTAAATGCATTGCATTTGATTTATAGCCTTGTTTACTCTGCATCTCCAAACCTACTGGGATTCAGAGAAGCAGCTGACCACAGCTGAAAATACCCAGGTCTGGTTCATCTGAGGAGAGAGTTGTCTTTTTGTATGATCAAGAACAGCAAGATAAAAATGCCATTCCTTCCTTGGGATGGATAAGAGGGTGTTTTTATAAACTAAACAAAAAAATACTCACATTGTTCCTTTTATATGTCTATTCCTTGAGTGTCTCCTAGGCCATTTTCTGGGCCCCTTTTCTCTTGGTTATTGGTCTGGTTCTGTTTTTGATTGATAATTTTGCAACATCTTACCTGTTGAACCTTACATGTTCTTCCATTTCCAGAAGAAGAATGTTAAGAAAATTAAAAATAAAGATGATAAATTTAAAAGGCTATGACCTTGAAAGATTTAAGTGAAAACATGCCTTTAAAGCAGAACTTTTTAACCTGGGATCCATATACCTCAACAGGGTCTGTAAACTTGGATGAGAAGAAAACTCTACATCTTTATTTCCACTTACATTTGGTTTCCTTTGTAATTGTATGCATTTTATATTTTTTGAAACATTTGTCCGAGGAGGGGTCAGTAGGCTTCATGAGACTGCCAAGAAAAGATTGACACGAAAAAGAAATCTTTGCTTTAAAGAAATTAAAACCAATACTGTATCACAAAAAAGAGACTAACTCCTCCTCCACTTTGGAAATTGTTATAGGAAGAGAAATTAAAGCTTTAATGCAGATAAATTTACTTTATTCAATAAAGTAGTTTTTTTAGACACACGTGAAGTGAGTAGAGTAGTCTTAACATTTCCTTTAGAGGAACGATGTCTAAGAGGAAAGAGATTGAATGAATTTCATCCTTTGTTGGATAAAGCAAGGCAGAGGTGTAGGTCTTTAAGGGCAGCAGGTGATTATTCCCAAATCATTGTTTTCAAGCTTTCGTATCTATATGATAGATTTACTTGCCATCAAGAGGTTGTTACATGTGTCTGTTCATGGTTCAGATTCAAGGTCTTCTCTGAAGTTTATTAAGAGAGGCTTTTAAGGATTAGGAACATGCTCCTTACCTTTTGAGATAGAGGTCCAGGAAGAAAACACTGCCCTTCTAATAAGGCACCATATCAGTGTCAAAAAACAGTGCTACATTATGTGGAGAATAGCTGAAACAAAGTATGACCTGATTCTTGATCTCAAGGGACTTAGATTCAGATGGTGAGAGGAATATACATTGTTTCTCCCCAATAGAGTACAAACTTCTTGAGGTCAGGGATTGATTCATTTTTGTCTTTGTATCCCAAACTCTTAGGTGTCAACACATAGGAAGCACAAATAAACGCCTGTTGATTGTTTGAATACATGCAATAACGTCCCTGAGAAAATTTCTTTGGGTAGATTAGAAGTGGTCTAGACTTCTGATTTCATATGTATATATATATATGTGTGTATATGTGGATTGTTGCCAAATGCTTATTGAATTTCAGTCGTAATCCATTCTGTTACCTACTTCCACTTTTTTGGGTGAGCTTATCCTGTTCACATACACAGTTACGATAACTAACTGTATTTCCCTCCATCCAGTTTTCTGGTGTTTATCATTCTCTCTCTCTTTTTATCCTATTCGTCCTCAGATGTCTGTTTTGCTTGTGATCACTGCCTTCCTTAATCTGCCTCCCCACCTCCCTCAATTTCTCTTATCCTCTTTCCCTCTTGGGTTCTGTATTTCGATACCCAGCTGTTGATGGGAGACTTCAAGCTTTGCCTCCTCACTAAAAAGAGAGAAGATTTTTCCTATTCTTCCTCTCCTTTTCCTTTTCTGTGCCCCTCCACCTTCTTTTGGAGGTTGTCCCAACATAACTGACTCTTGCATATGTCTCCTTTAAGTATCATAATAAAGATAGCATTCTTAGGATTTACATGGGTCATCTTGAATACAGGAATGTAAACAGTTTAATTTTATTGAGTCCCTTATGATTACTCTTTCATGTTTCCCATTTTATATTCCCCTTCAGTCTTGTGTTTGAATGTCAGATTTTCAATTCAGTTCTGGTCTTTTCATCAAGAATACTTAGAAGTCCTCTGTTTTTCATTAATTGGTCATTTCTTTTTACCCTGAAGGATGATACTTAATTATTGGGTAGGATATTCTTGGTTGTAATCCTAGTTCCTTGGCCTTCCAGAATATCATGTTCCAAGCCTTTTTGCTATTCTTTTATTGTGGTAGCTTCTAAATCTTATGTATTCCTGAGTATGGTTCCATGGGATTTGGATGGTTTCTTTCTGCCTGCTTGTAATATTTTTCTCCTTTACCTGGAAACTCTGCAATTTGTTTATGATATTCCTAGAAGCCTTAATTTTGAGATCTTTTACAAAAGGTGATAGGTGTATTCTTTAAATTTCCATTTTACGCTCTAGATCCAAGATATCAAGACAATCTTCCTTTGTAATTTTTTTTTATTTTTTATTTATTTATTTTTATTTTTAAAATAAATTTATTTAACTTTTTACATTCATTTTCACAAGATTTTGGGTTCCAAAATTTTCTCCCCATTTGTCCCCTTTCCCCTCCCCAATACACTGGACATTCTAATTACCCATATCACCAATCTGCCCTCTCTTCTATCATCCCTCCCTTCCCTTACCCCATCTTCTCTTTTGTCCTGTAGGGCCAGATAACTTTCTATTCCCCATTACCTGTATTTCTTATTTCCTAGTAACAAGAACAATACTCAACAGTTGGTCCTAAAACTGTAATTTTTTGAAATAAGATTTGTAGGCTCTTTTTTTTGATCATGAATTTCCTGCAGCTTAATAATTCTTATCTCCCCTCAATTTATTTTCTAGGTTAGTTGCTTTTCTGACAATCTAGTTCACATTGTTTTCCCTATTTTTTCATTCTTTTGACTTTGTTTTCTTGATATCTCACACTGTCGTTAACCTTCACCTTCACAGTTCTAAATTTTAAGGACTTATTTTCTTCACTGAGCTTTTGTATTTCCTTTTCCATTTGATCTAGTCTCCTATGGATTATATTTTCTTCAGTGATTTTTTTTGTGCCTTTTTTACCAGATTGTTTATTCTCTTTTCATGATTTTCTTGTGTCACTCACATTTCTTTCTCATTTTTTATCTACTGTTCTTAGCTCTTTTTTATATCAATTTATTTATTTAAATTTTACATTTATTTTCACAAAATTTTGGGTTTCAGATTTTCTCCCCATTTGTCCCCTACCCCTACCCCAATACACCGAGCATTCTAATTTCCCCTATCACCAATCTGCCCTCTCTTCTATCATCCCTCCCTTCTCTTGTCCCCATCTTCTCCTTTGTCCTGTAGGGCCAGATAACTTTCTATTCCCCATTACCTGTATTTTTTATTTCCTAGTAGCAAGAACAATACTCAACAGTTGTTCCTAAAATTTTGAGTTCCAACTTCTCCCCATCCCTCCCTTCTCACTCATTCCCTTTGAAAAGGCAGGCAATTCAATATAGGCCATATCTGTGTAGTTTTGCAAATGACTT
>CM053771.1:448167732-448235374 GCA_028658325.1 Potorous gilbertii | reverse complement strand
TGCAACTGAGAATCTTAACTAAAAGAGAATGCACATGTACACACAAGGTGAATGGAGAGTTGACATATTTATCTGAATAATTCAGTCATTAAAAAATCTGTTACTGATGAAATTTGTGATAAATCTGTGCTGCGGCCAGTATGACTGAATACAAATTTCCATGCCCATAAAGGATTTTGACAAATGAAACGTACTCTCAATTTTCTCACATCTGAGTATTGTGATACCATTCATGGAAGAGAAGAAATGGTATGCCTGTAGCCATTAACAGAAGGCCTGTATAAAGATAAGAAATGTGAGCTGATGAACATCCTGAGCAAGAAAAAGTGTTTCCTTCACAAGCTACCTTTGATTAAAATGATGTGACTTGCTTCAGCATGCTTTTCTCAGCTATCACATTTATGATCCTTGCAATTAACTTTTAAAATATTCATACTTAAATGACATGCTATAAAAATAATGAATTCAGAAAATTACCATATGTGGCAAAGAATAAAGAGGAAAAACAAAACATTTCTCTCACTTCCAAGGAGTTACCAGAGAACCATAGTTAATAAAAATTAATGTACACTAAGATAGTACATGATTTTGAGTTTTTAAGTATACTCATAGATAGTATATTCCTAATGGGGCTTGCTAATAGAATATCTTTTGGAGGAGAATGCTGCAGATCACCAAAGAACAACAGGGTTGTTATGGCTTGCTTATTATGTTATCGATTACAAAATTTACTATGGGTGTGGATCTGGGCTTCCAAATTTCTGGACTTCTTTTTATGAATGTGTTCGCATTTCGTCTTCACCTCACCAAATCTTCAACTCTTCTCCTGGATCCCTTAGCTCTGATCCGTGAGCTTTTGCCAAATCTTATCAAGAACCAGTCTTCCATGATTCTTCCTGGCTCTTTTCTCACCATGTTCCCTCATTCACATTCGCATCCTTGCCTCCTCTATCTCCCCTTCCCAGCCCCCTTTTCTGTATTGTCTTCCCCCTTTAAATGCGAGCTCTTTTGGGGCAAGGACTATCTTGCCTTCTTGCATCTGTTTCCCCAACAATTAGTACAATGCCTAGCACCTAGTAAGCATGTAATCATTGCTTTAATCTGTCTATTAAAATGTGGTCCTGAAACAACTTTGAAATGTGCTGAAAAATATTCCCTAATAATATTAAACATTAAGCATTATATTAAGCTTATTTTAATTAATTAAATTTAATTAATATGAAACATTAAGTATTTTTACAATAAATCAATTTTTCCATGTATTTTGATTCATTTCTCTAAAAAAATTATCTCAGTCTTTGCCGCCAAGCTCACATTTTCCCCAAATATAGAGTAAAGGCTATTTGTGATTGGTTTGAAATGCTCCAAATTCTACCATAGACACATTTCACAAGGAAGCACAAATGCAAAGGAATTAAAGAGGTTGTGGGAGCATCCTTTCCTTAAATACAAGGTTCAGGAATTCAAGGTCCAAAATCAGCAATCAAATTAATAATACTTCATCACAGATACAGATTCAGATTAATACTTTAAGGCAAGGTCATCTATGACCATTGCTTAATTCATGGATGTCTAGTAATGACTTGCAAATTCTTCAGCAAGGAATTCTGCAGGCAACCATAGATTAAGCAAAGGCATCTCCATAAGCAGGCTTTGTTCAGAGTCCTCAGCAAGTATTCCTTTAAGTGCAGAGTTGTATTATTCAAAGCAAGGAGGACATTCCTAGCTGCAATTCCATCCCCCAAATTCTGAAGTTATTCAAAAGGATGTCTCAGAATCTTGCAAATCATTGTAACAACATCTCACGACAAAAGACCATGTAAAGGAACTAAATCTGCACAATTCAAAGAATTATTTTGTTTCTTTTCAGCATTTCTTTTCTAGAATCAATGCTTCTCAGTGATAGAAGAAACTTTTTTTTTAACCAGATGTCGATAATTTTACTTCTCCACCTTCAGGGAAGATGCAGTTCATCACCACATTTTATATACCACCTTGCGGTTTGGACTTTAAAAATAAGTCTTTAGGCTAAATAACTTTATTTCCAATTTTTTAAACATTTTTATTTAAAGTTTCAAGTTCCAAACTCTCTCCCTTCTTCCCTCCATCCTCTTCTCCCTCCCTGATATGGCAAGCATCAGATATAGGCTATACTTGTGAAATTATGTTAAACATTACCCTACTAGTTGTTTTTACAAGAAAACTGAAAAAAATAAAAGAAAGTTGAAAATAGCACTCTTCCGTCTGTATTCAATCCATATCAGTTCTTTATTCTTTCAGGATTGTCTTGGATCATTGTATTGCTGCAAATACCTAAGTCGTTCACAATTCTTCATCTAATAATATTGCTGTTACTGTGTACAGTGTTCTCCTAGTTATGTTTACTTCATTATGCATTAGTTCCTGTAAACCTTTCTAGGTTTTTCTGAAATCATGCCGCATGTCATTTCTTACAGCACAATAATATTACATTACAATTATATGCCATAGATTATTTAGTCATTCCCCAATTGATGGGCATCTCTTTAATTTCCAATTATTAGCCACCACACAAAGAGCTGCTATAAATATTTTTGTACAAATAGATCCTTTTCCCCTTTTTTGGAAGAGGAGGTTTTGGGATATAGATCCAACAATACCATTGTGCACCATTTTATAGCCCTTTGGCTATACTTCCAAATTACTCTCCAGAATGGTTGGATGAGTTCACAACTCCACCAACACTGCATTACTGTACCAGTTTTCCCAGATCCCTTCCAACATCGAACAATTTCATTTTTTGTCATATTAGCCACTCTAATAGGTGTGAGGTGGTACCTGAGAGTTGTTTTAATTTTTAGGCTAAGTAACTTTAACTATTTTCCTGTCTTGTAACAAGTCATATTTTCTAAACCTGTAATCACTTTCAAAGAGCCCAGAAGAGGATTCAATAGAGATGCAGTATTGTACAGTGGGCTAAAATACTTGATTTGAACTCAAGGACCTGTGTTCAAATCTCAGTTCTGGCCCTTACTACCTGTGTGATCTTAGGTATGTCATGTAGATTCTTATCACACAACTTCTCTTAGACTCAGTTTCCTCATGATAAAATGAATTGTAGATACTGTCTAAGGTCTCTTCTAGCTCTGTACTGATATTCTATAATCCTTCTTTCGACCCACACTATCCTCATTCTGGAACCCTCACCAGATGGTATAGAAGACAGACAAATTAATAATACCCAACTGCAGGGTAAATATTCAGCACACTAAGCTTCAGAATCAATTTCCTGAAACTTACATTTGTATCTACTTGAATTATATGTATTATGTAATGATAAATTAACACAGAGGCAGCAAAATGTTAACGTGCAACAAACCTAGAGTCACAAAATATGGGGATCAGTGCCTGCACCAACACTTTTTAATTGAGTAAGTTTGGACAAATCAGTTAATCACTGTGGACCTCATTTCTTCATTTGCAAAATGGAGATAATGATACTTAGGCTACCCTTCTCAAGGGGTAATAGGGAGAATCAAGTGAAATGATTCAAATAAATAATTTCATTTACAAAAATTTTGAAATAATATCCCAAGCCCCTTTTATTCTATCCTAGAAACATTTACCCAAGTTTCTTGGTATATTTCTTCCTTAAAAGGCAGAAATTTGTACCTATAACTTGTACCTATAAACTACTACAAAAAGAGAAAACTTTCATGATCTCTGGTACTTAGTACATATTTTGCCACACATATCCATAGTCAGGTCATTCTCATCTGGATTTTGAACAATTTATCATTTTTAAGTATATAATAGAAAGAATATTGAATCTGAAGCTGTCAGACCTGTGTTGATATCATAACTCTACTATTTATTAGCCTAGTGATCTTGGGCAAATCATTTTGTTTCTCTGGGCCTCAATGTCTGCATTTGTAAAATGAAAGATTTGACCTCGATAACATCTAAGGTCCTTCCTCGCTCCTGAACGTACTATGATCCTGTGGTCAGACTTGTTGTATACCGCCTCTCTCATACTCACCTCTTTGATCATATCATACACACACATACACATACACATACACACACACACACATGCAATTCCTTACACACTGTATGGCAGGAATTATACAAAAGAAGTAAAAAAGATCCAGGTTCTAAACATAAAATAATTTTTTTTTATTCAGGCTATCCTGTGTTACATGAATAACCCAGGGACTGTCATGAGACAAGGCAACTTGACCCAGAAGAGCATCTTGGTTAAAGATTTTGTGAAACAGTTTCTGTTCAATTACAACTGATTCATATTTCAATTTAATAGGATAATGAATGTCCAGAATTGGGATCATTGAAGGATCATTCATTCTTTCATTCAGCAATGACTCGAGTGCCTATTAAATATAATGCTAGGTATTCATTTTCTCCTACCAATGACTTTTGATGGTGGAATGGGGACATGTGCCTTTGTCCTGGGCCTTGTGTGTGGGTCTTGGTTTGAGGAAGGAAGGATTCATGAGAGTTTCCTTCAGCTCTCAGTTAGGCAAAGTAAAATTTCGTTTAGAGACAGACTCTAGGCCCTTCAACAAAAACCATGGGAAGAAAATAGTTGATGTGCAAAACTCTTTTTGAGTAAACAGTATCACATCCCAGTGAACCATAGATTATCCAAAGAACAGCAAAAATAAATAACGAATTTATTTCACTCAATAGATACAAGAAATAAACATATACAACACAACCGTTAAATCCACTCCTAAAATCCCCGATTTTATGTATCCATTTTCATTTTCCCCAGATGAGCCTCATTTTGTTATTTTAAAAATTATCATTCACATCTGACTGCTTAATGATTAATTAACATTTCTCCTTTTCCCTTTTGTTTACCCCTATTTATTTCAAGGTCTTCTTTACTTCCTAATGACCATATTTCTTTCCTGATACAAGGAAAGATGCCTCTAATGGATGGATTTGCATTTAAATAGCATCTTTCTTCCAAAGAGCTCAAAGCACTCCGTTCACACGATTTCACTGATCCTTGGAATCCCAGAAAAAGTAGGCAGAGATTGGTTCATTTTACAGCTGGAAAAACTGAGCCACAAAAGGGGTAAGTTGCCTCCTTTGCCTTGTCCTAAAGACAATTAGCAGGGGATGAAGTAATAGAATCCATCTTACTTAAATGACAGTCCGTTTTCCTACCTGCTAGGTTCTGCTGCATTCCCTGAGCTCCATATGCCAGCCATCTTAGCATTATTAATTTCATGGACCTACCTACATAGCCTATTTTACCTCTGGTGCTTCTTTGTCCCTTGATACGCTGTATTCATGAAAGTCCTTAAGCTCTGTAACCCCCTTTGTTAGCATTAACCCATTCTGTTTTTAGCTGCCCGCATCCTTTTCCTAAAGCCTTTAACTAATGCAGCATATCCTTGTTTGCTTCTTTCCCCTCTTTTCCATTCCCAATGGGCTTTGCTTTACCGTAAATCTTTGAGCAGGCCTTCAAAAAGTCACATCAGATGTCTCTTGCTCTTTGGATTCTAGTTTTTCAGGGGAATTGTAACTGGCTCTGCTTTGATTAAGCATCTCTTAGTATACACCAACTCCTTTTCACACTCAGGGGTTTTGATTTTCATCCCCATGCTCAAAACCAGACGGTGATGATCCCGATAGTTCCCATTAGACTTCCTAGGATTCCTTCATTCTCCCAAGTTTGTTTTTTTGCTGAAAAAAGGGAGAAAGGGCAGGGCTCAGTAGACTAAGCAGCAAGTAGAACAGAAAGAATTATGATTCAGAACTATTATACTCTGGAGGGATTATAGGGAAATGATAATAATTTTGTATCTTTGGTTATCCATAGAAATAATGGGAATAACCCAATGTGTCTTGCTTCAAAATGTTATGCTTAATATTATCAATCAAGTTTCCTTATCTATAAAGTGAAAAGGTTGAACTATATGGCCTCCCCTCTCCCTTCCAGCTCTGAATCTGTGATATGATCCTATGGATTTTTTCAATATGCAATGCCATAGAAAAGCCTGATCAAAACTCCCATGTTGTCTTTACCTTGGATCGTTTATTTTGATTATGTCATGATACAGCATAGCATGGAGGATAGAGAGAAGAATTCAAGAGTCAGGAGTGACATGATTTCAAATTCCTTCTCTGATATTTGTTGTGGTGGTTGTTGTCCAGTCATATCTGACTCTTCATAACCCCATTTGGGGTTTTCTTGGCAAAGATACTAGAATGGTTTGGCGTTTCCTTCTTCAGCTCATTTTATAGATGAGGTAAGTCTCTAAGGCTAGATCTGAACTTAGATGAGTCTTTCTGATTCCAAGTCCAGCACTTTGTCCACTTTGCCACTTAGATGCCCCTTCTGAGATTTACTAGCTTTATAATCTTGGCCAACTCACTGAATTGTCTCCATTTCCTCATCGGTAAAATGAAGTTAATAAAAGGACCTGTTCCTATTTATTTCACAAGGCTGTCATGAAGATCTAATGATTATGTTACCCAAAGTCCTTTGCAAACCTTAAAGGACTATATAAATGTCGGGTATATTTCATACTTTTTATTACCCTTGTCTCCTTTTTGTTCACATTTTGAATAAGTTCTAGGAATATGGGTAAAAAGTTCTAGAGAGTATTCTGATTTTTAACCTAGTGATTTGGAAAAAGGGTAGAATGAATCCCCCTGCCCCAAAAAAGACTTACATAAAAATCTACACTGTAGATGGATTTGTGAAGGAAACTGATGTGTTCCCAGAGACAAACTATTCTACCATCCCTGGATATACTAGGTGATGATATGGATTTGTAACATGCAGAGAGACTGGTCATGAAGGCATAAATTGTTATCACTAACAGTAAAGCAATCTGACACATGTAAAGAAACTCAGTGTGTTCATGGCTTCCTCTGTAGTCAGAAATATACAATAGAAAAAGCAAAACTAGGCCTCTAGAGAGATTCCGCAAAAGGTTGTAGACAGATGTTCTGAATCTTGAAGTCCAGCAGAAATGTATTTAGGTCAGGGAATAAGGTTGAGCTGGGAAAGAGAGACAGGAAGCCGAATTGGTTGTGTGACCTCTAGAAGCAGCTTCAATAGTGGGCTATGTTGATACATGTGTTCTGAAAAAGAAATAAGAGGAAGGTCTGAGCTACACAGTTACCAACACTAGATATCTGGGTCTGATTGGAGTTACGTAAAAATCTAGACCATTTGAGGGTTAAATGGCAAAGACCATTTGAATTGTAATTTATTTTAGGTATATTTTGCTAAGCCATGTGATTAAAAATGGCACTTTTTTTGAATGGATCATCCTATTGAATGAAAAATTCTTAGACCATGATAAAACCCTTCTGTTGTATAGCTTTCCTCTTCTCCTGACATACATTAGGCATCATATAAATTCACAGACTCTTCCCTTACCCCCTTTCTCTATGCACAAAAAGTTTTAAGGAATAAATCAACCTACCAAATGCAAACATAAAATATATTGCAGTAACTGGAGCTTCATTTTTTTACTATCCTAATGATAATTTATATAAGAGGCTGCAAAAAGGAGTTACCGAATATGGGGTAAAAATGATGAATATTCTGAATTCACACAGGAGACAGCCATGTGCCACTCTGGATGCATAGAGTAACAGAATGACAGAGTTGAAAGGATCCTTAATGAGCATGGAGTCCAGGGATGGGGAACTCACAGCCTTGAGGCCATATGTGGCCTTCTAGTATGGCCCTTTGACTGAATCCAAACTTCACAGAGCAAATCTCCTTAATAAAAAAATTTGTTCTGTAAAACTTGGACTCAGTGAAAAAGACCACATCCAAGGTCACATGTGGCCTTGAAGCCTCAGGTTCCCCACCCCTGATGCAGTTCATACCATATCAAAGCAGGAACACCCCTAAGACATATGCAAGAAGTGGTCTTCCAGACTTCCAAAGACCTGCAGTGAGAGGAAACTCATTACCTCCCTAAAAAGTTTATTCCATTTTCAGATTGTTAAAAATGAATTCAAAAGCATATATTAAATGTTTATGATATAGAAAGCATGTTGCTAAGTGTTGGGGCTACAAATTCAAATACAGGCAGGTGGTAAGGTGAAATATGTGAGAAATGAAGCCAGGAAAACCTGAGTTCAGATCTTAATTCTTAAACCTGGCTACGTAACTCTGAGCAAGTCACTTAACCTCTCTCTGACTCTGTTTCTTCATTTGTAAACTGGGGTAGTAATAACACCTACTTCCTATGATTGCTGTGAGAATAAAATGAGAAAATATTTGTAAAGCACTTTGCAAACTTTAAAGTTCTATATAAATGAAGAAAGAAGGAGGTATAGGAGGGAGGGAGGGAGGAAGGAAGGAAACAAAGAAAGGAAGGAAGGAAGGAAGGAAGAAAAAATAAAGGAAGGAAGGAAGAAAAAAGAAAGGAAGAAAAAGAAAGAGGCAAGGTAGTGAATACGCCATTTTGACTATTATAATTATCCAAATTAATCATAAAGGACATATGAAGAAAAATGCTACCTATATTCAGAGAAAGAAGTGATAAATAGAAGTATGTATAGAACAATTTTACACATATGTATTTGTGTTTAATGATAGCCATCTCTAGGGTGGAAGGGGGGTAGAAGGAAAGAGAAGAAAAAAGGGAAAAAAGAAATTTATATAACTTCATTTTATATTTAAAAAGAATAGCAAATTGTATTAATATATTTACAGTTATGTGTGCAATCTTCTCTTTTCATTACACTATGTTAAGGAAATGTTTGCCTTATTCATAAATTAAAAGTAAATAAATATATTTTTAAAATTATTTTTAAAAAACAGGTAGACCCTTTTCTTGACAACTGTCTGGGGAAGAGTGTTTTGGTCTAGAAAGGCCAATTGATTGACAAGTCCTTATGCAGAATGGTAGTGTTAATTTATTTCTAGAACTACAGGTGTTGGAGGGGGAAGCAAAGGGACATGATGTTGTTGCATGAAGATGACTGAGGAGCAGTAGGTATATAGCTCTGAGTTGAGCTGGAAGTGATAAAGTCTCGCTAATCAAGCTCAGGGCAGGAACTGGAGTGCCCAGTTAGAAGTGTAGGCTAGAGTACAGGAGCATGGCATGAGATCTTCCTCATAGTAATTCTGTTGCATTATCTCAGTTCCCTCATCTCCTTCCCCTTGCCTACACACACACACACACACACACACACACACACACACACAAATACATATATATTTTGCTTGGCTCACATAACTTTTCTGAGCTGCACTATCAATTCACAGTCCTGCCTATTCTAAAGACGTGTGTGTGTTTGTCCTTTGTTGCTGAAGAAGACCATACCATGAGAGAAATAATGACATCACTTGCATTTGACTTTGTTTTGAGTGAGGGAGGGCTGTGCAGGTCACCAGCCTCACTTCTCCTCCAGAGCCATCTGAATCCAGTGGCCAGGTATTCATCAGGATGACTGGAGATGACCCAGGATGAGATAGTTGGGGTTAAGTGACTTGCCCAAGGTCACACAGCTAGTGAGTGTCAAGTCTGAGGTGAGATTTGAACTCAGGTCCTTCTGACACCTGCACTAGTGCTCTATTCACTGCACCATCTAGCTGCCCCTAAAGACATGTAAAATATCCTTAAGAAATGTCCCACCTCCTTGTGTTACCAGATCTCAGATTGTATTATAAAGCAGCAACTATCAAAACCACTTGGTACTGGCTAAGAAATAGAAGGGCAGACAAGTAAAATATGTTAGGTACTCAAGATACACTGTTTGACAAAAATTGCTGGGAAAACTGGATAACAGTGTGGTGGAAACTAGGCATAAACCAATGCCTGACACCATACATAAGAATAAAGTCCAAATGGGTACACAATCTAGGTAGAAAGATTGATACTTATAGATAAATTGGTGGAGCAAAGAATAGTGTATTTATCAGATTTATGGAGAAGTGAAGAATTTTTGACTAAAGAAGAGATAAAGAACATTATGAAGTGCAAGATGGATAATTTTGATTACATTAAACTGAAAAGGTTTTGCACAACCAAATCCAATACAACCAAGATTTGTAGTGATGCAGAAAACTAGGAAAGAATTTTGGCAGCTAGTGCCTTTGATAAAGGCCTCATCTCTAGAATATACAGAGAACTGAGTCAAATGTACAAAAATACGTCATTCCCCAATTCATAAATGGTCAAAGGATATGAACAGGAAGTTTTCAAAGGAAGAAATTAAAGATATCTACAGTCATATGAAAAAATGCTTTAAATGACTATTGATTAGAGAGATGTAAATCAAAACAACTCTGAGGTACTACATCACACCTAACAGATTGGTTAACATGACAATACAGGAAGATGATAAATGTTGAAGAAGATGTGGGAGAGTTGGAATACTAATTCATTGTTGGTGGAGCTGTGAGTTGATCCAACAATTCTGTAGAGCAATTTCGAACTATGCCCACAGGGCTACAAAAATGTGCGTACCCTTTGATCCAGCAATAACATTTCTAGGACTGTATCCCCAAGAGATCATAAAAATAGGAAAGGGTCCCACATCTACAAAAATATTTTTAGCAGCTCTGTTGGTGGTGGCCAAAAACTGGAAATCAAGGGGATGCCCATCTATTGGGGAATGACTGAATAAATTATGGTATATGAATGTAATGGAATACTATTGTCCTATAAGAAATGATGAACAGGAAGACTTCAGAGGGGTCTGGCAAGACTTAGATGATCTGATGCTGAGCGAAAGGAGCACATGTGCACAGCAACAACCACAGTGTGCGAGAGTCTTTTCTGGTTGACTTAGTACTTCATTGCAATGCAAGGACTTAAAAAAGTTCCCAATGGTCTTTTAAGGCAAAATGCCTTCCACATCCAGAGAAAGAACTATGGAATTCAATTGCAGAATGTAGCAGATAATTTTTTTGTGTGTATTACATGTTGGTTTGTTATATGATTTCTCTCATTCATTTTAATTCTTCTACACAGCATGACTATAGTAAAAATGTATTTAATAGGAAATGTACGTGTAGATCCTGTATAAAATTGTACACTGTCTTGGGGAGGGAGGGGGAAGTAGGGGGAAGGGAGGGGGAAAAAAATCTAAGCTATATGGTAGTGATTGTAGAACACTGAAAATAAATAAAATTAATTAAAAAAAAAAGAAATGTCCCATATGAACCTGGGATGCTCCTTACCAGGGAGAGAATTAAGTTCAACAGTTTATTTAAATTGTTTTATCCTTATCCTTAGTTTCCCTCAATTGGATGAGTACAGGTGAGCAACAACTTGCCTTACACCCTCCACAGGAATATTATGATGCTCTAATCAAATCATGAATTCCACTATTCTCTTTTTCATATTGGAAGGGGGTTCTTGCAGCCTCCGCATATACAGGACTTGTCATACAACCTCAACTCTCAACTATTCGCTCCTGAAAAATGTGAATTTTCTGACACTCCTCATCTAACAAGGTTGGTGGTGCTGCATAACCTAAAAAGTACTATGAAGATATGAATTCCAGGAATGCATTGGAAAATGCAAGTGGTGTGAAAATCCAATGTAGCAATAAAAAATGCTTTGTTAAAGAATGAACTAGGATTATTCTGATTGTGTGAATTTCTCACGTGGGACTCTTGCCTCATAGAAGCAAATGTCCCCATTCTCTAAGTAAACAACGATATATGAATTCAAGACAAGAGAAAGACTTGATGATGCAAGAAATATCTTTGTTTCTAGCACATCTTAAGGTAGTTGTTCAGTTAGAAAACAAGTATAGTCATATTCCAACTATATTCCTTAGAGGATATAAGCACCATCACTATTCCACATCCATGCCCAGAGAAATGTTATTCATATAGGTCAAGATTGGAATCCTACAGTGCTAATATTTTAATACTTTGAAGATCTGTGGTTTCATTTTATTCGGTACTTCCTCCATCAATGAAGAGTTCAACATCTCCAAATCATGATACATATTCTCCGTGAGTTTTAGGGATTATTGGGGGGGGGGCAGGGTAATTCATAATAATTTGGTGGCCCACCTTGTGGCAGTAACCTCCTTTGAACTTAGCAAGGTGGGTCATCTTCATCATCATCATCATCACCCTCATAGCATTTATAAGTTTGTAACATGAGAGAGCAAATGTTATCTCATTTTGTCCTCACACTAATCCTAGAAGGCAGTTGCTATGATTACTACCATTTTACAGATGAGGAAACTGAGGCAGACAAAGTTACTTGTCAAGGAGCAAATATAGAGAACATGTCTGAAACCAGATTTAAACTCGTCTTCTTGATTCCAAGTCCATTCCTCTAACCCCTGAGTCATCTAGCTGCCTCCTCACATATTTGACATATAATCCATTTCCTTTCCTATACTCAAAATCTTTCTGCCTTGCCACAGCTTATGTTATATTTGCTCATTTCTGTGTCACAATGAGACAGTCAAAGTAGAAATTTGGTGGATGCTAGGTATTAAAATCTTCAAAATGCAAAGATAATTCTGCTTGGTCAAGGTGGGGGGCATCATTACTTCTCCCTATTGTGTCTTGGCACCATAGACTAGATAAATTTCTTTAGCTTTCATTTTAATATTTCAAGTGACAGTGGCAGGCCAGAATACTTCTTAAATGATTATGCATAAGTTGCTTTTGTAATCACGAAATAGACCTAATGATATAAAAACTTCAAAAGTAAAGTAAGTATCACCAGACATCAATGTTTATTTTTCACTACTTCCATTTTGATCTTCTTGTTGTCTCAGTTTGAATTCTACCTTTTTTACTTTGAAAACAAGAAGAGAGAACAAAAATAAAATAAAAAAAAATAAATTAGTACTTACAAATTTCTTAAGTTTATAATTAATCAAAGTCAAGAAACAAATTAGACCCTGGGCTAAGGCAGGAAGTCATTGTTGAACCCCAAATGAAAAGACAGGTGTCTGACATTGATGTAGCTGTAATAAGTCTCTACAGGAAAGTTACACTATAGCCTCTTGATTTTTGTTTAAGGTCAAGGTCTCTTTGAAAAAACTGAATCATTCAATCTGTGAACTTGGAGTCCTATTTTGGTCAGTCTCCTATAATGGATGAATAGAAGGCCCAGTTCTGTGTACAACGAAAGTGATAAAAAGTTACTCTCAAAATGGCATTAATGATGAATTTCCCATACTATTTGGTACTCCAGAAATGATTTTTCTACATAATAAAACAATCAATAAGAAAGCATTTTATTGAATACCTACTCGGTGCTCAACACTGTGTTAAGAAGGTTCTGTAGATGACAGAGAACCATAAAACATGGTTTCTACCCCCAAGTTTAAAATCTATCTGAGAAGATAAAAAATTATATGCATGAAACATTAGCATGCTATATAAGGCAACCGATAATTTGTTACAACTTGTAGTCAGAGGGAGATGAATGAGTGCAATAGCAACTAAGGGAGGGGGGATGGGGAGAGAGCTTTCATGGAGGAGGCAGGAATTGAACTTGGTTTGAAGAATGGGTAGAGATGAGACAGAGAAGAGGCAGTCTGATATTTCAGTTAAGAGGAACTTATTCGAGCAAAGACTCGAAGGTGGGGAATGAGCATGGTGCATTCACAGGGTAGCAATAAGATATGTCTAACTAGCATGTGCAGTGTGTGATGGGAAATGCTGGAAAATAAGTTTGCTAGAAGGAATGGGAATAAATAACGGAAGGCTTTTATAAGTACACATTTATATGTAGAAGGTAGTACCCTGTGACTCACCATAAAATGGGCTTATAAAACATCAACCAGAGAACACATTTTACTAATCTACTATCTGGACAAGTGATATTCAGAATAGCTACGTTCACTCAACAAGCATTTACTGAGCCATTATGCAGGTATTAAACAAATACAAGCAAAAAGAAAGTCTTTTCCCTTAAGGAATTTACATTCTAGTGATAAGGACGATGTACAAAATAAACTTGAAAAATGGAAAAGGATGCCTGGCATGATGGAGAAGTCCAGAGAAGCCCAGAAGTGTGCAGCCTGGTGGAAAATGAAGGGACGGGCTGTCCTGGGCACCCTCCTTAAATGGAGATTCTGAGAGCAGCCTTCACTTTTTAGTGAAAGGGAAGGACCCTAGAGGCAGAGGATACACACTACATTATCTCCTTTTTTTTTTACAACTGAAATAAAGAAGGGGGGAAAGATAACAAGATAAGCTTGATGTAGGGAAAGCTCTTCTGAAGGAAAGGGTGGAAGGAGATAATACCTGAGTGGGGAAGTTTCCTATAGACACCTCCCACCCATTTGATCACATGTCAAATTTTATCTTCTTTATTCACTACAGTTACCGATTAATCTGAACATGGACCGTGAATTGAAGTGCAAATATGGCTATCTAAACATATAGACAGAACAGGATAATAGCTAGAGCAATTGACTTGGAATTAGGAAGACCTAGGTTAAAAATCTTCTCTACTCTAGCTGTGTGACTCTAGATGAGTTATTGAACTTCTCTGAGTCTCAAATAACTCCCTAGGACTAAGGTGCTAAATCATAGATGGGTTGCTATTTGTACTACTAAAGATTAATCCAAGATATCTGTGTTTGTCCAAAGTTGTTTATGATAAAGGGTCAGATATTTTTTCAACATAAATTATTTTTTCCAAAGACTGTTCTTCAAGCAGCTCCAGACTAAATGCAGTGAAATGTATCCCAACAGAAAAAGGACAGGATATTTGGAGGAAGTTGGAGGGATGTGTTAAATGGAAATGATATGAATTTTCAGAGAGGAAACGCTAACACATAGAAGCACCTAGCAACAAACAGACTGAAGAGAAAGAAAGCAGTGAATGTTGGATTTGCTAATGGTGAACCTAAGATACAGGGACTAGAAGGATAGCTTGGAAATTCAAGAGCATTACCAGAATATTGGATGGAGAACAGGGAGCAATTTCATAACCTCTCAATGCTTCCAACTTCTTAAAGTGTTCCAGAAAAGAAAAAGTGTTACTTGGTAAGAATGATTTATTGAGCAATTATCTCTTTCCGCCCTCTGCTCTATGGAACTGGACAGCAGACAACTCTGGTAAATTACCCTTGTGGGGTGGGGGGGGGGGGTCTTCTGAAGGGCTTCCCTTAGATAAATGCAAAACTTTCCAGACAAGGAGTGTCATGAGCAGTATGGTGTTCTATCTTTATTAATGGAAGACCATTTTCTAAACATACTTTTTGTCCCTCTCCTTTTCCTCCCTGATTATCTCTACCCTTTTCAAAGTCAGACCCATTTTCTCTCCATGACTGCTTCTCTCTCCCATACATGCAAACAGAAATGCTTATACACAAAACTACTCACAATCCCAATTTCAGCTCTTTTCCTATACAGCTCTCTATCTATCATATCCAATGTGCCTACTGGTCAGATGAGATCCCCAAAAGTCTTTTCCCCTTCTATAATAGGTGACAAATAATATCCTAGATCAGTGACTGCTAAACCATCCATGAATCCTGATCTATGGCTTCTGGGGTTGAGACTTTTCATTGCTGAGGGGAGGTCTTGGTGAAGAAACTCCTTATGAAAAGTATATAGGTTATAGATACAGATATAGATGTAGATCATACAGAAAATCTAAAAGAAACATACCCTTACTTAGGAAATTTCAAGTAAAAATAGAGACATTTGTACTAGGTAACATAGGCAGATGTATCAATATAGTTGACATGATAATTTACTTACTGGTTTAATAGTACCACTACCATCACACACATCGACACACCCATACACACAAACAATACACTCTTCCTCTGTTTGCCTATTGCATTCTTGACTTTTGTAAAAAAAACCCACCAAGTCTGTCACTACATGGTGATATATAGACAAAACAAACAACTAGTTCCCTAGTCAGTGCTGAACCAGCTTACCTCTTTCACTGACTGCCAAATTATAAAGTTCAAAGACCCCAAGGTATAGATTCAGCAGGTGAAACAATTGTCTTTCTTCAAATTTGAACACTGATAAAGCTGAAAATATAGATCTTAAGGCAAAAATTGGATAGCATACTCCTCCCTCTCCCCCAAATAAACCTTATCACTCCTAAAGTATAACAGCACAAAGTATGAGACAACATGTGTTAGGCTTTGCTGACTGCCTCTTCTGCTTTGCATCCCATGGAGAGAGTGAAGATAAGCATGAATCAGGAGGTTGGGTACCAAGTTTTAGGACTGATGGCTATAGTCCTATATCCTTGATATAGTGATGAATTTAAGTAAACCAAGATACATGGGCATACATTTAATTGTCATGTTAAAGGAGAGCAGAACATTTTCACTGAAGAACAGAATTTTGGGGTGGGAAGGGATAGATGACCCCCCTCACTCTGAAAAGATTGAGCATAGTGCCTATTCATTTCTGTTCAGTGAGGTAGCCTCTTTCCCCATAGACCCCATTTGGCCTCTCCATCCTCCTCTGAAGATCACCACATAAAATGTGCTGTGACTGAGTAACTTCTCTCAGTCATTACTCATCCTTGATCTCAGCATTCTGTGGTTCCCAATTATACTTTTCTCACTTTAGATTGCTGCTGTCATAGCTGATGAGATGCTTAGTGAGAGAGAGGAATGACGTGTTGTAAAATTGAGCTTCTCGTATGGTAACAGTTCTGATTTGATTTGGGTAGCATGAGTGTGCTGTACAGGCTGTTTCAAGTGAGCATCCTATGGTCCTGCACATGGTGAGTTAGGTCTCATTTTTCATCTGCTGTCATGGTTAACTGGCAGCTTCTAGGTATGGGGTGACTGTCTGGCATCACAGGCATGCTTGTGCAGACAAATACCTAAAGAATCCCAACAGGTTCCAGGTTGTGAGACGATGTTTTAGCCAATCCCTTCTAGCAGTGCATGTGTATGCACAAGAATCTTCAGTCACATTGGCATGTATTATTGTGAGAAGTTTTGTTCCAGAGCTACTTGTCACAGAAAAGTCTTGCATCTTATCACTATAGTATTTTCTTCTCCTCTAAGGCCAAGCCAAAATAGCTTGTGTCTGTGGCTTTCCAATCAAGAGTGGCTTGGAGACAGTAGCCAAAACTCATTTCACTGAAGATTATAAGTTGAACTAACATTGGGCTCCCTGAAGAGAAACACCAGTTCTTTATCCACTAAGTTAAAGGAGACATTCCTCTTTTTGTATTAAACAACTAGAAAGGGAAAGATTGTTCAATAGCTAAAAGAACATTGCAAATATCAGGGTTACCAAAAGTCACACAGAAACCTTTAAAATAATTTGAAGTGGTGATAGAACAAGCCATACACTGGATTTCTACTGATGCACCAATCATTAACCCTTGGACCTCACTTGTACCTCCATTAAGATGGTAGGAGGACTGTTTCCAGTTGGTCTACCAAAGCAATTTCCTCAGTTTGAAAATGGAGTGTGTGATTTCTTCCTCAGAATAACTAGGGTACCAAGCTCTCTGGAAATCTGTCCAATTGCCAGATTGTTCTCCTTGTGGGTGCCAAGTAAAAGGGAAGAAAGTTTGACTAATTCTTTCTTTTAAAGTTCTAATAGCAAATAAGCAAAAAGTGTCAGTAACTTCTCACTGACAGAACATATAAAAACAACAATGACAATAGTCACATTTTTTATATCATGTCAGAAAACTAAAAAATGTACCAAATAATGTTTTACTTAAAAATACTATTGTATCAAGGCTAACAATACTACCTAGTGTAACCATCTGAAGCAAATGAAAGGCGATAATAGCAAGAGCTCACTGTTACAATGTGCTTTAGAAATTGCAGATGTTTTGCTACACACAGTCCTGTGGAATTGGTAGGTATCTTCATTCCCATTTTACAAATAAGTATGTCATCATAAAGTCACCAGTTTGAAGTTAGAGTTTGGAGAATAAAAAAAACCAGAGGCCTAATAATAAGAAAAAAAGGAACAAGAAAACTGCTTGAATCATTAACAGACAAAACAACCACTAAAAAAGGCAGACTAAAATTAAACAGTAACCATAATTTATAGTCAGATACTCTGAGACATGACAGAAGTCTCAGTACACCGAAAGGAAAATCTTGTTTGCTCAAATTATTTGTTTCTTCTGTCTAATGAATATAATTCTAATATACAAGTGATAACACTGGCATTTCTTTGAAATGTTGATTTAGTTTAATTATGAAAATCACCAAGGTATTTTCTGGCTGCTGCATCACTCCCTGTACTAAGATTAATCACATCAACATCATTCATTTAATCTTCAAAGAGGAAGCAGTTGTCCACAAAAGCCTTCAAATAGCTTCATTAGTGCAATTTTTCAGACTCAAACACTTAGCTGGCAGCATATGATTGAGAGTAAGGAAGGTCATTATATTCATCTATTTCCTAATCCAATTTTTTTAATGTTTCTACATTTTGCTGTAGAGATGTAGCTTTGAGGGTTTTTTTCTTTTTCTTTCTTTTTTTCTACATTCTCTTTGTTTGGTTTCTACAATGCACAGTTCAAATAATGAAGAAAACCTTGATTTAGATTAAACAAAATATTTGGTAGCTATGGCTCCTATTCGTGACATTTTGTGGAAGGTCTATAGAGCCGTTCTTTTGCTTTTATTTTTTTCTGACTAGACTACTTAATACAAAAAAAAAACTTTATCTAAAGCACTTTGCATTTCCATATTGGGAAAAAAACCCTCAGAACAACAGAAACTACATCCTAAATACAGCAATTGCAATAAAAAGAAGCTCAACTGATAATAACCTCTCTCCACTTTTTAAGCCAGAGTGAGATTTGTTTGTTTCACGATGTGACAACAGATACAGTAAACCTCACCTTATGTTAGTGATGTACTGGGGAGAGCCATTTAAAGGACAGCTACTCAAGGCTATTTTTACTTACAGAAAACCAATAGGTGTCAGTGTGCTGTAAAATGACACTGTAGTATATGATACGCTGATAGGCTCAATCAAGAACAATTAGTTGGTTGCCATCAAAAATCATTCTTGAAAAGTCCTACTGCATAGCAAGGCACAAAGGTAGATGGGGTAGGAGAAGGAAGGAAAGGGTACTGCCATCTGTAGTTAGTGACATACCTGCTCCAATGAGTTATAAAATGTGTCAGGCAGAAAAATTTGCTGAGTCCCTTTGCTAAGAAGCAAAACCTTCTAACTGGAGCTTTCAAATCTGAGTCGTGTAAAGAAATGATTTATTTGACTTTTGACTAGTCCACTTGCTGCAAACCTTTACATTGCAATATTCAGTGGCTGCATAGTGTATGTAAATCAAGCAGAGATTGTCTTGAATTAGAATCTGGCAAATACACTAAATTTCAAGAGTAGAAATTTTCATAAAAGGGAGCAAAGGAGAAGGTGTATTTGAGGGCTTTCCTTAGCAGCAGCGACAACAATTAGACTTTCTGAGTAAAGTTCATTAGGTTTTGAGTTATGAAATCAATCCATAATCAAACATAATGACAAATTATAATTGTTCAAATCATGTTCCCATAAATGAAGAAAATGCAATTATAATGTGTAATATTAACTTACTTTAAATCGTTTTAAAGTAAAAACTCAGTGGGGACCAAATTCTCATTGGCACAATATAATTATAAGATATAAATATAAAGAGGAGAATAACTCATGTTTGAAAAGGTCAGTGTTGCCATTTGTTCTTCTGAATATAAAATCATCAGAGTAGGAGAGAATATAAAATGGGAGAATAAGACTGTAATATTTACATTGGTTCAGTAAGGGCATTGGGGAAAGTATTGTTCATTCATTCATTCTTTCAACTAAAAATTATTTAGCATTTTCTATATGCAAGACACATTGCTAGGCACTGCAAGGAGATACAGGGATAAATAAAGTGCAGGAAAAGATAAAATGTGCAGAAGTATATAATGCAAAGCACTGTATTAGAAAAATTCAGAGAAGAGAATCATTTCTGGTTGGAAAGTTTCAAGAAAGAGATGGAACTTTAGTCATTGAAGGATAGGATGATTCACATTTCTTTGTGTAGCATGGGGCACTCCAGGTGGAGTGAAAAAGCATTAGAAAAGGCAAAAGGTAGGAAAGAAATTATATGCTTGGGAAACAGCAAATAACCTATGTAGTTTGGCAGAAGGTTAAGAAGACAAGTATATATTATAGGAACTAGGAGAAAACATATGTGTGTACATATATGTACACACATATGTATATATACATATAAAACACACTTGTATGTGTATGTGTGTGTGTATGAAGCAGGAGATAAGGCAGTTGGAAAAAGATTGTGGTCAGAGTAAGAAAAGCCTTGAACACCAGACTCTACAGTTTGACTTTAAGTCAACAGGTCAATGAGAAACACTTGAGGATGCTTGAGTAGGAGAGTGACATGCTTGGAGTGATGCTTTAGGAGAAATAATCTGAAGGTAGTGTGTAGAATAGATTGGAAGAAGAGCCTGAGGGAGGAGACTCATTAGAAAGGTGACTGTAATACTCTAATACTCCCAGAAGAAAGGTAATGAACATTTAAACTAGGGTAGTGTCAGTGGGAACACAGGATATGAATGTGAGAGTCTCCAGGGAGGTTAAAAAAAAAGATGGTTCTTGGCAACTGGGTGCAGCTGGGGAGAGGATAAAGGAGAAAAAGGAGTCATGGGTGACATGCAAATTTTGAATTTCTATGATTAAGAAAATGGAGTTAACCATTTACAAAAATAAAGAATACAGGGAAAGTAGCTGATTTTGGTGGAAAGATAATGATCCCAATTTGTACATGTTTAGTTTGAGCTGAGAACAGAACATTCAGGTTATTTCTAGGATGCCGCTGAGGCTCCAGAGAGAGGTCATGGCACAAGACAATAATGTTGAGAGCCTAGAACATCAAACTTCATTAATTTTGGTGAAATTTTAAGTCCTTAACTCTTTTCTGCATTTACTTATTTAAATCTCCTTTACAGTGAAGTAAAGGAAAATTAGGACTTTGATTTCCAATATCATAAATATGATGTTTTGTAGCAAGAGGAAAGTTAAATTTAAGGAAAGACAAGGCTCAATCCAATTAGAAGTTCTGACATAAGTATTTATTCTTTGATTCAAAAAAAACCCTGCACAATTTTAATATTATTATAGTCATACCATATAATTCAAGATGTTAATACTGTTACTCATTAGCAAAGGTTAGTGAAAAGGGCAAACAAACCTGAGAATCTCAATATCGGGGATAAAAAGCAATGACATTAGATTTTTGCAGACATCAGAACAAATACCAAACTTTTCAAATACCACAATTATAAAAAAATGTTCACAATTGTTTAATATCTTACTTAATTTTTAAAAATACAAAGATGCTATAAACTAAGAGAGGAGAGTTCCAAGTGTTAGTGACTGTGATTTTTCCAATAAAAAATACATTGCAATATTTGGAAAAAGTGACTAAATTAATGTCCCTCCAAGCAACATATCAAAACTACCAAGTCAATTGTTTACCAAAGGGTAAGAAAACAGAATGAATGAATTGATACAGCTTACTGCATTAATCCAAGTCATAAGCCTGATACCTTTTAGAATACATATCAATTTACTTCTGTTGTTCCTAACTTAACAGTAAAGGTGATCAGCAAGTTGCATTATAAAGTATTGAGGGAGATAATGAATAGGCTTCTCTTCCTATATTGGTAATCCTAGATGCGCACATAAAGTTCACCAAAATGTAGAGTTCAGGAAATAAAAATTAGCCTGGATAAATGAAAAACTAATTTCGGTTCTTAATACAAGAATGTGCAGTGGCTCTTTCAACACTGATAGTAACTGAAAAGCCTCCTTCACAGAGCACTAAGAAGCATAGATTCACCTTTTCTGACCATCTTTCCTGTCTTCTATATATCCTCATAAAATATTTACTGTTCTTCTGAATGACCACTCCGATTATCATTAGACTCCTTTCAGATTCCCTGATGATGTCATGGAAATGTTAAACCCATTATGCTAAGTTAGGACCTCCATCTGCAGTGACCTCTTGGCACAAGCTTCCCGAGGACAGCATGATATTTTTACATAAAAGTTAGTCTTCATTCAAATCCTTGAGGTCGGATGCTGAAACATTCCAACAGCTTAATCAACCCTAATAAATACTTAACTAAGTTCATGGAAAAATAATAATAAAAAATACCAAAAAATCCATTACAAATTTACAATTGAGTCATAAAAATGTCTATTAAAAGTACAATTACTTTACCACACTTTTTTATTGGAAAATAAGCATTTATCCTAATTTACAGGTTCAACCCAAAGGTGGTACATGACATTCCTTTTCATTAAGCCATTAGGGGAATGATGAGTGACTGGCACCCAGCTCTAATTATCTTTAATGTAGTGTTTCAAATTGATCATGCATAATGCAATTACAAATCATAATTAAATTAATTTATATTGATTTAAGCTTTTATAAGTTGTTAATAACTGCAGCCTATTACATCTATTTCCACAAGCTAACATTAATATTTTCAATCTGCTGAAACATTTCCTCCTTTCTCCTCTGGTATTCTTCTCATTAAAAAGTTCACACTGGCAACTACTTAAGGCTGCTGAAAGTCAGTTTCAAAAGGAAATACACTTGTCCCAGCACTTTTATATGCATGGATTGGGCTTTTTGAACAATGATCTCTAATGCTGGAATTATTGCAATCAAACAAAAACATCCTGGATACTGGAAAGGGGAAAAAAATCACACGGCACTCACCTCTTTTCCTATTTCCAATCTTTACTATCTTCAACAAAGGCTATTGTGCCAAACCAAGTGTCTCATACATAACAGGTACTCCATAAATACTTGTTGATTGAAACTTTGACACAGGATGCAAAAGGAAACCTCTTAAGTTAGGTCAAGTTAAAAGAATAATTGAAAAGGCAAGAGAAGGGGGAGGAGTACATTATGTAAAGTTTTAAAAATTGCTTTAATCAATTTGATTCTCAGCTATACATAACTGCCATAAATACAGTCTTCTGAGTTAGCTTACATGACTCAAGTTTAAGTACAGTATTAGAAGAGAAAATCCAGGACCATCCAGAACCATCTCTTCACAAGACCCAGGTAGAACAGGGATAAACCACACTAATAACCAGTAACTTACCATGTCAGTTTGACAGATTATAAGGCTTACTGACTAGCTTCCTTCTTTCACTTTCTTGTACCTACGCTCAATTTCCCACAAAGTACTCTTTATGAATGCCACATAAGAATAATTTAAAAAATAGAGTAAGAAGACTAGGGTTTAAAGTTGTCTTTTTGCTAAACCACCTGTATGACCTCGTACACATCACTTCAGTAGGCCTCATTTTTCTTATTCACAAGTCATTTCATCATAATTCTAGAGACGGAAAGGCCCTCAGAAGTCATCTAATCTGATTGCCTCACTTTACAGAGGAGAAAACTGAAATCCAAATCAATGAAGTGCCTCACTCAGGTCATAAACATTAGATATGGGATTTTAACTTAGGTCCTCTGACTTCCAGATTCAGTCTGTTTTCCATTATAAGATGCTACCTCCTTGATTATATGTGCTTTGACAGATCCCTTGTGTCCTTTTTGCTGAATAGGGAGAAAGGCTATAAAAGTGTGTTCCACAAACCTATGCTATTCTAAGTGTGAAGAGGAAGGGTAGGACTTTAAAACTTTGCATGAATGTCCCTGTAATCCTTTATTAAATACATTGTAAATGTTCCACCCTATATCCCAGGAGTGAAGTTTTATTCTCAACAGAACAGCTTAGAGGATTAAAGATTAGAAAAAGGAAGATAAGCATATATAAGTAAAGAGAGCTGGAAGAATACTCATGAGTTAGTAGTATGAGAAGGAAAAAAGACACAGACTTTCTCCAGATTCCAGCCATTATTGTTAGTAATATGGAATCCTGATGGTTAAATTTTAAAGAGATTTACATCTAAATGGAGTTTAGATATAAGGAAATGAAGTAATAAAGTTATTCAGGAAGTCATACAACATTCCGAGCAAAATATTAGAAATTAAACTCCTCAAACCCATGTAAGGAGTAGCTCTTTAAAAGTTCAGGGGATCATTAGTTACTCACTGTGGAGAACAGGGGCAGATCAGTCATAGTCTTTCAGAGATCCTTGAACACAATTCCACTAAGGAGTGCAACTCTATGGGGACACCTCAGCCCAGATACTTGCTGGACAGCAAGGACCAAGGGGTTTCTAAGTAAAACTTTCTTCATTCCTCTCTCTCCCAAATCCCACTCCTCCACTCTTCAGACGACCTGAAGAAGAGTATTTCCATGTTCCACACCAGGGATTTTTTGTATCTCTATCCGCTCAGCCTTGGGGAGATGGCACTGTAGTGGAGTTCCTATAACTATATTACTTGGTCTCCTCTTTGCTAATGCTCACCTCCCTGAACTTCGGACAACTCCATTTCCATCATCCAGAAGTCTAAGGTTCTGATAATGAGAGAAAACTCTAGGACAGGACTAGGGGTAAGGACAGAAAAATCATCCGTAAGGAGAAGGGTAAATTACTAAGGGTGAGAGATGATTTGAGAAGAACAAACTAAGGAGAAGTATGTTGAAGTGAGATTGCTCTAAAGTAGGCTAGAGTAAATGACATCTAAGCTTGGTTCACTTTCCCTAGGTTTTGAATGTCATGCCACTAATTCATGTCAGAGATGGATAAAGTTAAAAGGACACTAAAGAAAATGTACATATATTTCCTACCCTTGCCCAGCTACTAACTATAATGTAACACTCACACACACACACACACACACACACACACACACACACACACACACACACACCACCACCACCACCACCAACGACAACAATAAAACAACAACTTGGAATATAATTAGATTAGTTGGGTTTCCAATCTCAGCTCTCCTCCTTACTACCTATATGACCTGGGACAATGCATTTAACATTTCTTGGTATGAGGTTCTTTGTCTTAAAAATAAAGGAGTCTGAACTAGTACTATGACCTTAGGAGAGCTGCTTACTGCCCAGTCACCAACAACAACTTATATCACTGAATATGTTAACTTCCACAGATAATCCTCAACCCTGGCAACTTTACTAATCTTTTCTCTGAAATCACATTCTACCTGTCCCTGACCCCCAGTTCCATTCCATTTCCTCCAAAGGATGATAGGTCCAAGATTCTCCCCAAAGGATTGAATCACTAGGCAGTGGAAGTTGCATTAGTTACTTCAGGATCTCATTTTTTCGTTGATTTAAGAGTCCCAGATATGCCCAGCCATCATTTTAAATTGGCAAAAATGATTTTTTCCCATTTTTGTTGCTAATCTTTCACTTCTCTTTTCTGAAGGAAAAGGCACTTCAGTGCAGCTTTAATGTGATATTATAAACTTAGAAGTGATTGTGCACTGGGAATACAAATATAGAGAACTATCATGTTTTATTTCTTCCAACATGGCATAGAATGGGTCTATCATTAATGACGTGTCCTTTTAATGTGTCCAAAAAGATTCTGAATTTTTAAAAGAGTCTTTTTGGCTTATGATGGGGGATAGATGGGGAGGATAGAATGTTTTCAAGTAGTGTCCTAATCCTCTTGTCTGGAGAGTAAATTGAGAAGTAAAAGTAATCCAATCAAATAGGTAGCCTAATGAGGTTTTAGATTATCAACTTTCTGATTTGGGCATCATTTTCCTTAACTAATTCTTTAGACACACATTGGCAATATGTCTGCCACTGTAGCAGTGAGATTCAAAATATCAACAGTGAATTCTCCAGTGGATGCTGTACTGACAAAGCTCGTAACTTTTAGGTGCTTCTTTATCTAACATCAGTGAGTAAAAGAACTATTTCTGGGAAAGACTAATTTTTGCAGTGAATCTGTGGCTTTAATAAAGTCTTACAATAGGATAATCTAGGTTTTTGTTTGTTGTTTGTTTTAATTTGGCATTGGTATGTGTGAGAAGCCATCCAGGCTTTTAAGTTTCAAAGCAGGAATCAGTTTTAAATGCATGAATTCTATTATATGTACAATTTAATCACAAGGTATTTAAAATAGACATTTCCATCTAAAATCCAATCAGAAATCAACACAATTCCTCCAAGCATTAGATGATCATCTCGATTTTGCATTTGTAAACTGGTAGAAATAAATGTGACTTGTGGATACCAAGAGGTCAAGTACGGCTGCTCAAATATTTTTCTTACAAAATGACGGATTTATTAGACAAATAAGTAGCCCGGCTGATGCAAAACCCCCAGTGATTGAATTTTGACGTTGAGTCAACAACAACTCGAACTACATCAGTGCTTCAAGATTTAGTTATGATGGTAGAGATTACTGAACAAATAAGAGACAGAAATGAATACAGATTTCCGAGGATCTGCCCCTGGCACCCTCTTCTTGACATTCTCCTCCATATGCTACCTCTAATTCATACAGTATTCTAATTAAAAGGCTGGGCTATGTCTTCTGATTTTAAAATAACTTCAAAATAATTAGGCTATTTTTTTTATTTAAAAAGCAGACTCTGAGAGAACAACTGAATTCCATTATAAATACACATCTCTTAGTATTATAAAAGTTACCCACAGGGAGGCAGGCCATGGGTGGATGATGGCATTTTTTAAGTCATATAATTGCCAAAGACTATGTCTCAGATACATTTCTTTATCATTTTGTCTTCCACAATTTCCATTTAAAGCATCTTTTTGTCATAGTCCAAAAGCTTTGAAAGGTTGAGACATTCCCAGTCCAAAGTCGAAGACACAAACCCATGGTGAAATAATAAGTGTCTCTGCCTCTATGACTGAAATTTTACTGATACATTGATCAACTTCACCTTCCTCCCATGAGCTTTTCCATCCTCACCTTTATATAGATCTAACTGAATTGAATACCCTGGTTTGAGGATGTAGAGCCACAGGGAGCTGGCCTGGGTTCTGAAAACCTACTTGGCCTTACCTACATTTTTTTCTCCCCTCTCCGCACTTTGTAATGTTACTTTCACTTGCTAATCACGAAGAGGAGCTTAAATAATTGAAAGTACATTTAAACAAAAAGCAGTTAGTTTCTCATCTTTTCAGGGAGAAAGAGACTAATCTTCCCCCGCTGAGAAAACTCTCCTTGTATTTATTCTTTATATTACATCCATCTTGTTGTGGAAGTGGTGAATCAAATTTGACATGAGTCTTGTTGAAATTGGCCTTGTCTCCTTTTCTCTTTCCTCCACCCTCAGCCCACCCCCAGCCAGAGACTCCATACCATATTTGAACCCCTTCATTTATTAGACCCATTTCTTCTCGTCACTAGAAAGTCTCATTTGATTTTTGAAGATATTTGTCTGAAAGAGAACTTCAAAAGCCTTTCCTTTTGCAGATTAAAAACTTGATTTCTGGACAGCTAAGTCCAAAACGCTAGAGGCAAACAATTGCTATCCTATCTACAACCCAGTTTGTATTTATCTTTAGGAATAACTAGTAAAGACAAAAAAAAATATCAAAGTAATTTAACCGTACCCTCCTCACTCCATTTCATCCCACAGGGTTTTCTCTCCCACCCTCTTTATCATCACACACAGAGAGACACATATATAAAACAGGAAGGAACCTTTGTTTTCATTTTGCCATTTAAAAAAAAATCATTGTAATTCATAGATGAATTACATATGTACATCATGTATATAGATGCTTCAGTAAGTGAATAAGGAGCCTACAAATGAATAACCTAAAGAGTAAACAGTACTGTAGAATTAATAATATGTTAATCATTTCATTGCTACCTAATATTAGGGAAAGTTGTATAATTAATGCCCTTCTAGTTAGTATTCTTCATTTCAGGAGTTTTGATCATTTTACAATGAATAGTAAGTACTTTCATTGGAACAATACATATGTTTACAGTTTGGCTCAACTTCCTTCTAGGATTTACATTTCCACAGACTCTTTAGGATGCAAAATTTCTGTCAAATTAAAGTGCGTCCTCCTGTCTTGCCCGCTTCCAGCAAATCACTTGCAGCACCTAATAAATCCAGATGGGGTTCCTTCTATAGCCTGATGCTGCAGAAGTCATTATTGTCCTGCCTTGCTTCATGTCAGAGGCCTCTTCGCCTCATCTGTCATGAAACCAATTTCACTTTATTTACATCCATTTGCTAGTTTAATTACTGTGCTGATGAATAGCCTGAAGGAATTAAGTTACGAGTCTTTGGAAACCCAAAGCGACAGATATATGAGCTATCTTTAACTAAAAGGAAAGAAATGATGGTTCATAGAGTGTACCAAAATTTAAAGGCAATCAGTGCTTTTTTTATGCCTAGGAATTCAAGATTATCATGTTGTAACACACACATTTATCTCCTCCCTGATGTAATATATTGCTTTAGGACCCCTGGTATTTACCCCTTGAATGGATTTAATAAAATTATACTTACAGACAAATATACATAGACATATATGTTCTATAAGATATCAGTCTTTTCCAGACAAACTCAGGACCTTAAACTTCCTTTTTAATTAAAAAAAAGATAGCTACTCCTTTTAACTTTTTGTTCTGAACTAACAA
The DNA here is from genome assembly GCA_028658325.1 of Potorous gilbertii. Taxonomy (NCBI): domain Eukaryota; kingdom Metazoa; phylum Chordata; class Mammalia; order Diprotodontia; family Potoroidae; genus Potorous; species Potorous gilbertii. The sequence goes on along the minus strand of CM053771.1, from coordinate 448,206,891 downwards.
GTCACCTCATCACATAAGAAAAATATAGATAGCTATAAAAATAGATAATTTGTTAGAAAACAACTTACAGTTGTTCAGTTCAAAGACTGCATGAAGTATAGCTATCTAATGTAAGAGCTTCTCTCATATTCTACGTACCACTCTGTTGTGTTTTATTCTTGGATCTTTTCACATAACCTTTTCTTCTATTTTCCTTTTCTCATATATTTCTAAGGTACTGAAGTAAGAGATTTTACTCATTTCTTTCCTTGACCATTATGGACCTATATGTATGTCCATAGAAGAAGTATGTGTCTGGGTTGTGAAAAGAAAAGGGTGAAATAGATAAACACAATATGAATACATCTTCACAAACTATAGGCACTTTGGGGCGTTAAATAACAAGAGCCTTTAAACTTTTACTCATTCTACATCATGTAAATTTACCATTGCTATGTACCTTCCTTATAACTTAATCTTTGAAGACTCTTTCACGGTTGTGCTCCAAATTCCCCTTCACAAATTCCTCCTCTACAGAATTTAAATTTGAAACATTAAAAATCAAAAAGAAAATCATTATTTTTCACCTTCAATTTCCTGTAATGTTAAATTTTCTCTATTCTCTCTAATACATTAGATTTATTTTTCTAGTTGGTGATTATATATATACATGTGTGGTTTGATTTTTATATGTTTTCTGAGATCCTCTATATACATTTGGAGCCTCTGAATTTGCATGCCTATCGTATGAAGCATATTTACCATTTCAAGAAAGTATTTTGCCCCTGCTTCCATGTTGAATGTATAATTAACTTCAAATAATTTGAGGTTGTTCAAGTTTTCTAACTATTCATGCTCCTGAAACTCAATAGATAGAGCTGTCCCTTTGAAAACTATGTTAATCATTCAGGGGCAAGAGATGATCTCTCCCTTTCAGAATAAAGTACTTCCTTTACAGAGCAAGTGGTATATATGCTATCCCCAGTGAATTCAATACATTTTGTTATTCTTTGGATTCTATGTTTCCTTCATCACAGAGTCAATTTAAAGGAGAAAGATATAAAATTACTATCTGAGGATCTAGAAGTGAAGAAAATCATAGTGTTTCACACACACACACACACACACACACACACACACACACATTAAAGGAAAAGTCTGAGGCTAGGGTATTTCTTGCAAGACTTTGAGAATTCTCTTTCCTTTATACACCACAATTCTTGAAATTCTCCTTTCCCCATTTTTTGCCTTGAAAATTGGTTTTCCCAATTCTTACCCATCCACCCCAAATCCATATACATACAAACCCATATGCACTCCATACACACTTGATTTTGGTACAAAGATAATCTTTCAAATAAAAGTTCATCAACAAAGAAATACTAAAAGAGATCCTTGGAGGTAAAATCCCTCTCTTTTCTTCAAAAGAATTAGGGACAAAATCGTATTTTCCTTAAGTGGAAATGTATAAAAGAGTATTTAACCTGACAGAATGGTTTGTCTAGGATTTTTAAAAATCTATGATTTTTATATCTTCACATTTTTAATGAAAGAAAGAAATGCAAAAGATGAGTTATTAAAAAGCTCTCTCTCTGTCTCTCCTCCTTCTTTCTCCCTCTTTCTCTTTCCCTGTCCCTCCCTCCCTCTCTCCCCCTTTTTGATTAATAGATCCATGTGGCTAACGGCCTGACATATGGTGTGCGAAGCAGCTTGAGATGGTACCTTAGGCATCCCCTACGGCCATTAACATATTAGAGGCTTATGTGCAGTCAGACAGTCAGACTTCATCTAGAGCCCAACATAGAAAAGGCTGCACCCCAGAGCTGTTTGATATAGTCTTTCAATAATGCATCACTCTTCAATTTTAAGGGAGTTGCTCCTAGTGCTGAGAAACACAGGAGCAGAACCCAAATAAAGTTTTTTAAAGGGGCTCAGTTACACTCATCAAAAATGTGCTTACATGTGTTTGTATACCTATATGCATGTACACACAGAAATACAAGCTCCCATACCAACGGTCAGTAAATACCGGGAGTGAATTGTGAACCTGAGTTTCATCTTTTTATCTTGCCTAAAGTTCTCTAGAATCAAGAAAAGCAACAGAGGAAGTTTGACCTCTGTAAAGCACAGAGACATTGCAAAGCATTTTTTTTTTAAACCCCGACTCTGATCCTGAAGAGTCGGGTTTGTTTTTTTACTTTAAAACGTGCATTTTTTTTTTTTTTTTACAATTTAAACTCCTAAGATAAAGAAATAATATCCTCCCCCCTCCCGCAAAAACACCCACTGTATTTAGACGTCAAATACATCACTAGTTTTTGCAGAAGAGGTAACACTACTGTAAATAGTTTTGAAGCCTAAAGTTTTGAAAAAGTCCTGGAGAAAAAAAAATCGAAACTTGCAGACAGTAATTCTGAAAGGCGGAGAAAACATCCCGTTTGTATGTCATTCTCTGTTCTTTGGAGATTAGAGTGATGATTTAAAAATCAAAGCTTGCACCCCACTTAAGACTTATTTAATCCATTTCAGCGTTTTGATTGAAGCTTAAAATCGAGGTTCCACCTTCTTCTCCCTTTAGTCTGCTGCGCATAAACTGCTCTGCATCTTTTGAACTTTATTCTGTTTGCTTAGCAAATAAATGATGTTCCGCCTGATTAACCTTAAAGGTAGATTCCTCTGATTTCAAGAAAATAGTATTAATAAGGAGCTTTGATGTTGCCTTACTTTCGAACTGTATAGCCCTGAGGCAATAAAACGCATCAAGGTAACGGAAAAATAAATGGCCAGAAGCAAATATCACCCTCCCTTTCAATATACTATGGAGTCGCACTATGTGGTTCTAGCCTAGCCAAACCTAACTTAGCCCAGCCTATCCACTAAGCTACACCGCAGTAGAAAAATACTCTATTCTAAATCTGTCCTTAAAATTTTTTTTTCAGAAATACTAGTAATTTTAGTATAGTTTGAGTCATTGCTACTTTTATAACGAGACGGAAGAGGAGTAAGGCATTTTAGGCGACTCATTTATACATGCAGTGCCTACAAATCTTTAGGGAGGAAAATAACAATAATTTTAAGCAAGCAAACACAAAACCTTGAGAGAGGAATTGTCTGCGGGCAGAAGTTGCAGCTGAAGATGAGAAAACGCATTTAAGTACCCAGTTAGAAAACTTTTGAATTTAACGTTATGAAAGTTTGGGAGAATGCTCCTGTTTTTCAAGGGAAAAAAACCAGTTCAGATTAAACCTCTGGCTCATTACACTTTATGGGGAAGAAAATACAAGCACACACGCGCGCGCGCGCACACACACACACACACACACACACACAAAACACACACACACACTATGCAGCTCCCTGCAAATATTACTTGGTTGCATACAAGCAACTGAAATAATGAAAATCTGATTTCTCTTAAATACAGATGAAAGTTACTCATCTTTTAAGGTTTCACAGTCCGTCGTATTTAAATCCATTTTCAGGAGACTCCAAGGTTGGAGGGCAAGGGGGACAAAACCACCCTCCGCTTTCCTATTTCAGGTTATTGCTACCTCCTTTTTAGGGGAAAAAGTGCCTTCGTTTTCCCTTATAACTCCTAACGCCCATTTAAGATTTGTCAAAGTATAGGACAATGGAACTTACACCTCAACCTCGGAGCTTCCTGGGTCGCTCTCGGTCTCTGGTTTTATCACAAAGTCACATAAGTGATCAGAATGAACATAAATCATTACTAGGTATTAGGATTTGCTCTAAATTACTCTGTGAATATAACACCAAACCCCATCTGCCGCTCCGGCTCTAGCAGCAATAGATTGCAGATAAAATAAATGTCCTTACCCCATTAGAAGGTTCCTGTCTCTGTAGCCAAAAGCCAAACAAAAGCAATAAATACAGAGCTTTTTTCTCTCCACTATTCAGCTGTGACTCTTTTCATCAGCTCTTCCTCTAGAAAAGCTCGATAGCTGCCTGAAAATATTGCATTTTATATCACCAAAGGGCGATTAATATTGCATTAACTGTATTTAACATTTTTAAGAGCGAGTAATCTGAAATGAGTAAGTTTCTCTTACTAAGTACAGGAGATGTCAGAACTAGTGCAAACCACTTAAGATATCTCTGTATAAACAGATTATTTGTTTCATACTTTGTATTTTTTATAATGTTATGGTATAGTGTGCTGTGTTTGAAGTACAAGAAGCCATGCTAATGGTCTGTTTAAAGTATTCTGACACTGTCTGGAGACATCCAAGTCTCTGCCTTCATTAAATGTTTATTGTCAACACTTCAGTGAAAAAAAAAAAAGTCTGGTGTAAGTGAATTTCCACGGCTGGATATTGTCAACACTTTGTTTTATTCTGATCCATGTGTACAAAAGTTTGTATACATTATGCTGAATTGAAGTCAGGAGGAGATTTAGTGTGATAATTAGAGTTACCAAACAAACTTTTGTTTGTAAACTGGTTTACAAAATGACCTTAACGAATCTCTCTCTCTCTCTCTCTCTCTCTCTCTCCCCCCCCCCCCCCTTTACGTGGGGTCAAAGCACCGCGATCTAAAGGAAACAAAACCTAAACCTAAAAATAAAGGACATGGAAAAAAGGACTTTCCTCTGAATCCAAGATCCATCTTCCACCCCATCCCATCACGGACCTTCAGATCACTCCAGGTTGGTTCCGGAAGTCTCTCTGCCTTATCAGGAGCCAATGAATGGGTTTCCTGATCTCAGATTTGCTTCCTTCTCTTAGATCAATTTTTAGGATACAAGGTTTTCATCTCAGTTCTTTGACAAGAGCAGGCCCTTGCACAATGACTCCGTTAGTATCACGTCTGTGCCAGGGTTTCTGTTCTACACTTCTTTGCACAACCCTGCGCTCCCAGTCTAAGTACTTTATTCACGGACAGATAAAACTTTCCAAACCTTAAACACACGCACTCATGCACGCGTCCGGGCGCACGAATGCACGCACACAAACACACATGTCAACAATAACAGTCACCACAACCAAAACAACCACAACGAAAACAACCCACAAGATTTTGGTTTCTAGCATCTGGGTCTTTCTTGTCTTTAAATGGACTGCGACTGTGGAAGTTTGGAGGCGCTGTCAGGCGCGGGCCAGCTGGGAATGGGGGGGGGGGGGTCTTCTGTTAACTTGCTAAACCGGGAGGGGGGATGATCATATTTATCCTCAGTAAGAAAATGTCCGATTCATTTTTCTCAAGGGGTGGACTGTGATGTTAATGAAAGGACATGGAGAGGGACAGAGTAAACGAGAGGAGCCTCTTTTCAAACACCCTCCACCTAAAAAAAGGCTAGAACTGTCCCAGAGGTATTCGGGGGGACTACCTTGAAAAGGAGACTGAAGGTGCACGCCGCGCATGTGCCGTAGATGGCAGCAGCCTGGCACGCTCCGCAGACTGACTTTACCTTTGCACTATCTCCCCTGAACGGGATCGATCATTCCCCCTCTAAGTCCAGCGCACTGGTGTTTCTTTCCCTCAAATCAGTCACCCTATGCACGAACCCGGGAAATAGGGTCATTGGTAACGATTAACTCATTCTGGTTCTCCACGGGTTCTCTGCCATGTAGCAAACGCTCTCGAACCGCTACTGAGACAGAGAGGGGTCCGGAACCAGGCGGGCTAAGGCAGGGCATCTCGCCTAGAGTCCAGCGCCTTACGCTTTACGCCCGCTTCTCCAAAGCCAAACTGGAGCCGCAGCCCGGTTGAGCCAATTCAAGTCCCGCCGCTGCGGTCACGGAGCCGAAAGACGTTAGGCTTGGTTTTAGGTTCGTATCCTCCCAGGAAAAAAAATCTCCAAGAAGAGACTGCATGCAGTAAGACGTTGCCCTCGCCCCCTCCCCTACCGGACCTGATCACAAAGAACTTAGAGGAAGACAACGCAGCTCAGACTTCTCGGGCGCTGCGTTAGAGAAGTGGAAGAGAACGACGAGTCCAAGCCTATGACCAAGAATGGACAGCAGGCAAAGAAGTCCTTTCTCTGGGGCAAATGACCCTTAAGGGAGACTTCTGGAGAAGCTGGAAAGGTACTTCGTTTTGGAGTGTGTGTTCCTGGGTGGAAATTAGATGACCCTGTCAGCTGCGCGTTTTACAAGGGCAGAAGCGAAACAACCCCCCCCCCCAAAAGCCCAACTGCTCCCCCAACCCCAGTCTGATAATCAGAGAGCTTTTTTTTATTAAGCAGCTTAGAACTTGAGAACTTAAATGCCACGTTAGTTGTGGGAGGTAGGGGTGGGAGCAGGTGGAAGGATTGTCCTTCCACGGTGGCTCTCATAGAGACTACCTCAAAAATAACTAGGAATTAGAGATGCTTTCTCTGCACATTTTCAAAGGATACATTTTAGAGGTTTTCAAAGGAAATAGACTCCAGTCTCAACTGCGTGCTTCCCAGAACCTTGTCCTCCCTTCCCCATTAGATTTTTTTGGCGAGGAGAAGGAGGTAGGTTTGCTGTCCACCTCCCATCAAGCTGACTTGACAACAATTAGGAAAGTTTTTAATTAGTCTCTTGTTATAGTTCATTTTATTAATTTTCAAGATCTCAGGCCATGAATTATTAAAAGCCACATTGTAATTGTATTTGCAGCGATCCTTTTGTAGGGCACGTGGTTGGATACGGGCTCTCCAGGAGTGGAGTTCTTTTTTGGAGCGAGTCCCATTTATAAATACTGAGCGCGTGAAATAGGCCTAGACAACAGCAAGGGCGAATATTTTATCAAATATTAAATAACATAATTATTGAGAATAGACTTATCTCGCAGGTGGGAACAGATTCCCAAGAGAATCGGAATTCGGTTGCTATTTTAAAAAATCAATTAAGCTTGTCGTCTCCTTCGAAACAGCAAGCAAATACAGCAGGCTTTCCTCGTAACGATAATACTATGACGATAACAATATGAATAGTATAATAGTATTAAATAAAGAACCCTTTCCCCAGCTCACTATACTGGAGATGCTGAAATGAGCTAGGGAGACAAAACCCACATAAGCACAGGACAAACGAGACGAATTAGCTTGGAGATCAACCACAGGGAAGAAAAAAAATTACCTTTAAACAAATCTGTTTTGCAAGGGGAAGAAAGAAAAAGAAGGGATGGGATTTGAGAGGAATAGGAGAATAGCCCACCATGGCCTCAGTCTCTGCTTTATAAACACTGCTTTCTCCTGCTTCCAAGAAGTTAACTTATTGAAAAAGAGACCGAATTAGTCTTAATATCACAAGGGGGGGGGGGAGGGGAGAGAATCAATACTATCATAGCAGAGGGTATTTACCATTATTTTATGACATTATAATCTAAGTTGAAAACATTTGAAGAACAAATTGTTAAACAGACATTCCACAAGTCAGTTTGAGTCAAAAGGGACTTCAGTTTAGACCCTAGCAGGGGAAAAGGACAGAATCCCTAAAGTCAAAATATAGGAAGAAGGGCAAGAAGAGGGGGAAGTGAAAATAAAGTCGATATAAAAGTTGGTGCCCGCCCTTTTCCTTTTCCCTTTCTTCACCAAATCCTGGATTTCCTGAGAGGATCAGGTGTCCATTTTAGTCCACTTGTCTATTTCTGTCCTGTCATTAATGGCCTCCTCAGGATCACACTTACAGAGACTTTGAGGGATCTATTTACAATTTAGCCCAGTGACTGAACCATGATTTCAAGTTGAATAAACTTACTCTCTTCAACGTCTTTCAGAACTGCAGACATGGAAAAAGCAAAGCTAGTACTGTGTGATAAATCACTGTACACTTTCCTGTAATATATATTTTTATGTATATATGAACACATATCCCCAAAGGATTGCCTATTAGAGATATTAATAAAGAACTTAAGTCTTCCATTAAATACTCATCCATTTAATAGAAAGCAAAGCATTCATGTTTTGCATAGTTCCTACTACATAAAATAGGAAACTCTGCAAATCATATATTTTCGTTTTGTTTTATTAACATAGTATTTTCTTCATAATTGGTAAGGATTTACTTAATACAAAACAGATTCTTAACTTTTCAATACATACATTGTTCATTATTGTATAATACAAATATGTTTGCCTGCAACACTTCCGTTTTGGGCAGATTAAAAAAAAAAAAACAGCCTTTGTAATTCTTTTTTATTGGTTCATTCCTGGCTCTCCAAAAATGAAATCCCATCATACTTTTTTTCTATAAAATAATATTTTTACAAATGCATTTATTAAAAACTCTGATGACATTTCAAGTCAATAACAAGAGAAACAAGTCAATTTCTGATGGAAGAGATCTATTTTAAAAATACTTTTCGTGCTTTTTTTAAACATTAACAATTGTTTAAAATCACAGCTTTTTATGTATTATTCTTTTCTGAACATCAAGTAAATGTCTTGGTTCACAGATATACCGGTGAAATTAAAAAGATTTGGCTAAAATAGGATGTCTCCAGAAGAAATAATCCCAACTATTAAGAAACTTTTGTACATTTGGCATCTGATCTAGTCACAGGTCATCAGAAAATAGACAGAGGGTCTTGAATCACTTGAAGCAGTAGGTGGCATCCTGAACGTTCCAAATGAACAATTGTGTCTTACAATGTATTAGGACAGAGAAGTTACTGGTTTTCATATTTGTTAGCCCCCAAATAAAAATAAAGCATTTAGTTACATCATTATTAGAAGTGCAGTTAGGCCAAAATAACAGATATAAAACCTCAAACCACCAAAACGTAACACTGACTTCACAGTTGCACATTGCCTTCCAGAACAGTAAAGAGAGTGATGCGGTTTGATTGGTAGATTGAATTAAAATTTTCTGCAGGTAAAATAAACTTCAAGAAACACAGGGAGCTAATATAGAGTTCATTTTATTCAGAGCACCGCTTTTCACATAAGAGCTATCTCAAAGTAATGAATTCTGATTCGGCAGAAAAATACATCTTTCACCACCACCACCCCCCTTTTTTCTTCCCCCCCTTTCATTTTTTTTCTTCCTCTTTTTGGTTGAATTAAGTCTCATTTGTTGAACGGCTCTACCTGGACTTTATCAGCCCTGCATCAGAAACAAAAATGCAGCCACTAATAATAAAACTTCTGTTTTCAATTGTGTTTTATTTGTAAGTGTGCTGGGACACATCTCCCTGTTGTATTTTGGCTTACAGAAATATTTCTGATAGAAATAAAAAGGAATATAGGAAAGACACAACCAAGGAGAAAGCTCAGCAAACATACATGGACAGGTAGATAAATCAGTGAGACATTTCAGGAGCTACACGTGGTTGCAATTTGTATTCTCTTTTTTGTGCATTAAAGAAAATATTTACAATAATCTTCCTTTTTCTTTTCTAAGTACAAGAATGTGACAAGAATGTTGTGTTTTCGGTGAAAACAGGCAGTAAAACTGTGAAATCACACCACCCACGGAAAGGTCTACCAGAAGCTAGTCTATTTAGTGCTCAGTTTCAAATGCATAGAATGTTTGCGCTGCAAACAACGATACACAAAATAAATAAATAAATAAATAAATAAATAAATAAATAAATAATGAGTAATCAGAGTGAGACCTAATCACGGCTCTTTCTGTGCCTTTCAGGTCATGCATGACTTCAGTCTTGTTAAATGGCAAGTTCTCTTTCACCCCCTCCCCCTTATTTGTTTTGTTTTTAGAAATTCCTTATCCTTGGTAAAGGATGGCTATACACCAACCTATCAGGAGATTCAAAGAACATCTTGTGCCTTTACAAAGCTGGCATTTAGCTAACCACCTTTAACTCTCTCTGTCTTAATTTTTTCCATCCGAGTTTCACCATGTACCTTCATTATTACTGTGAAATGCTAAACATATTTTTTTCTTTTCATTCGGGAGACTGATAGTGCAAATAAAAAAAGTTTCCACTACCCAGCGTTTATTACCGGACATTAAACGATTTCTTCCAAAGGATATCCAATTACTGTTTCCCTCCCCTCCCCAACAACATGCAGATCCCTCAGAAACAAACCAGTCACGTCAAATATTGCCTCTTTCAAAATTGTTGATTTCGTTGGTTTCATAATAACTAGGTCCTGTCCTATAGCTGGAAATCAGGAACTTTTAACATTGCAATATCCTCTTCAAGCTCTCGAGCAAATTGGAAAGGGGACCTACAGGATCGGGGTGCATCTGGTCCCTCGGCCTCAAAGTGGGCAAAGCATTTCTGTCATCCTCTACCGCTAACAGTTGCAATCTGTATATTTGAACAGCTAGAAAAAGATATATAAATATGTAGGTATATTTTAAAACAAACCACACCCACAGAAGAAAAAGGGGGGCAATAATGAGGTAACTTTCGCTCAGAGAAAACTATTAAAAAATGGTTTGTTTCCTAGATATCAATCAGATGTAAGGGCAGAAGGATTTTTTCTTTACTTTTTTCCCCCAGAGTAAAATCTGTGTTTGAGACTCAGTGCTCTGCCTCTTAGCCTCCAGGAGATGTTGCCAGGAGTCCAGTCTCACCATAACAGATATAGCCAACCCTTGTCAAGGCTGACCCTTGCCAAGTAAGAACCTGAGAAGGTTAGGCTAGGCCACCTGAAAACTGTCACCCCCTATAACCATGCAATAGCCTCCAAACCGCCCTCGACCAACCCAAATCCTCACGATACGGAGAACCAGCATCACGAAGCCTCATGAAAAGGAAGGATTTCATAAAATCAAAACCAGAATGAGTGGGGTGGAGGTGAAACTTAGAAAAATAAAATCAAAGCCCCAATAATTAGTCCTAGCACAGACACCAAGTTTCACCTTTCGATTGTTTTTCTTTAAATTTGTGATTTAGTTTATTTGTGTGCACGTACGTGTGTGTGTGTGTGTGTGTGTGTGTGTGTGTGTGTGTGTGTGTGTCTCTATGATTTGGGCGGTGGTAGTAGTTGTGGGGGTGGTGTTATTATTAACTCTCTTCCTTGGGGGGTGGGGAGGGGGAAATAAAGCCGCAGAGGACGGATCCCCGGAGTTAGATTTCTAAAGCGTTTGCTTTTGCTTATAGTATTTCTTTATTTCTATAGATTTTTTTTGTTTTTTTGTTTTTTGGTGGTTGGTTGCTTTTTGTACATTGTTCCTTGGTCCCCAGGATATTTTTATAAGTGTCTCTGGTCAAGAACAAGTCAGTCTCCCCTCCTTTCCCGTACAATCCTCCCAACCTAGCCTCCCCCCAAAATCCCCAGCCCAGCGCCTCCCAACTCCTCTTTCCTGTCTTCTCTTTCCACTCCTGCTTCCCACCCAATAAAGCCTCTCCTCCTCCCTCCCTCCCTCCCCCACCACGACTTCTCCACCTCCTCTCCACACCCAGCATTCTCTTTCCACCGGGCGGAGGGCGAGGGAGGAAGGGGGGAGGAAAAAAGGAGGTGGGAAGGAAGGAGGGGACCAGGAAACTGGGTGGAGAGGAGCGCAGGGGACTGGAGAGTGGGGAAAGAGGAGGAGGATGGGGAGGGGAAAGTAAAAATGTTTTAAAAAGAGGGCATAACCAAAATGCAACCTAGGGAAAGAAGGAAGGGGGAAGCCCCCCAACACAAAACACGCCCGAGTCTCAGCCCCCCGCCCCACGCCCCCCTCCCCAGGTGCCCCCCTTCCCCCCAGCCCCAAATTCAGTAGGTGGCGGAGAATTTCATCCTTTTCTGCTTCTGTCTCTGGTTGCAAAACCAAACCCGCACCACGTTCTTTTTGAGGTCCAGTTTCTCGGCGATGGCGGCGATCTTCTCGGAGGAGGGCCGGGGCTGCACGGCGAAGTAGGCCTCGAGGGAGCGCTTCTCCGGGGCGGCGATGGAAGTCCGCTTGCGCTTCTTCTCGCCTCCGTTGAAGAGCTCGGGCTTGTTCATTTTCTCGCGCTGCGCGCCCTCGGCCTCCTCCAGCCACGCCTGCAGGATGGGCTTCAGCGCGATCATGTTGTTGTGCGACAGCGTGAGCGACTCGAAGCGGCAGATGGTGCTCTGGCTCAGCGAGCCCACCCCGGGGATCTTGAGGTTGGCCAGGGCCGAGCCCACGTCGGCCTGCGTCACCCCGAGCTTGATCCGCCGCTGCTTGAAGCGCTCGGCGAAGGCCTCCAGCTCCCGGGGGTCCGTGTCCGAGTCGCAGATGGAGGCCAGCCCCGCCGCTCCCACCACCGCGGCCGCCGCCGACGCCGCGGCCACCTGGCCCGCCGCCGCCGCCGCCGCCGCCGCGGCCGCCCCGTGGTGCGCCGCCGCCGCCACCAGCCCCGGGTGCGGCAGCCCCGAGGGCATGTTCATGGCGGCCGCCGCCGGGTGCGACAGGTGGCCCAGGCCGTGCATGTGCGAGTGCGGGTGGGCCGAGCCGCCCAGGAGGCCGCCGCCGCCGCCCGGCCCGCCGCCCCCGGCCCCGCCGCCGCCCGGCCCGCCGCCGCCGCCGCCGCCGCCCCCGCCGCCGCCGCCCGCTCCGGCCCCTTCGTGCCCGCCGCCGCCGCCGCCCCCGCCGCCGGCCCCGCCGCCCGCCATCAGGGCCAGGGACGGGGAGGAGATGTGGTCCAGCAGGTCGCCGGGTTCGAGCGCCTGGTGGTGGTGGTGGTGGTGGTGGTGGTGGTGCGCCAGCGGCACGGTGGAGGTGGAGGTGCACGGCACGCTGTTCATGGTGTGGTAGGTGGCATCGGGCTTGAAGGGGTGGCTCTTGCCCTGGGACACGGCGATGTCCACGGCCGCCAGAGCCTCGGCCCGGGCCAGCAGGGTCTCGTCCAGGCTGGCGAAGATATTGCTCTGCAGCTGCAATCAACATAAACGAAACCGAACGAAAAAGAAAGGCAAAACGAAAAGCAACCAAATAATAATAGAGGGCAGAGGGTAGGTAGGCCAAGGGGAAAGAAAGAACGAAAGCAAGAAAAGGGGGTTAAAATAAGAGCGACGGGAAGAACGGGGCAAATTAAACGAGGGAGGATGGAGGGAGAAGGGGCAAAGACAGAGCAGAACAAGTCAGAGAAGGGGCAAAATGAAAACATCGAGAAGAAAGCGGGGAAAGGTTGGGGAGAGGAAAAGCGGGGAGAAAGAAGAAGAAATGGATATGTAACTCTCAGCTGGGGAATTGTGTCAAACACAAGAGCACATAAAGAAAATTCCTTTCAGAGGCCGAGTCATAAAAATTAATACAGAAAGTGGATGAAGTCGGAGACTCGTGTGAACACCACTTTCAAAAAAGATCACAGGCGCTCAGATGATTGCAGAGGAAGACATGAAAAAAACATTAAGCGCCGCTTGTCAAAATGTGCCTCGCAGCGGTTTTTTTATTAATGCACACACATACATGCAGTATACAGGAAAGAGAGAGGGAGTGGAGGAAGAAGGAGAGAAAGAGAGAAAGCGAGGGAAGGCGTTGCAGCGGCTGGCGGTGGGGGCTGGGGGTTCCCTTACCGGTGGAGTTGGTAGGCAGGCTCTTCGTATTGCTTCGGAGCTGGAATGTAGAGAGGGGTATTTGTGTTCAGGTAGGGTGGGATGCATGGCAAAATGTGGCTGTTTGCTGTTCATGGACATCATCTTGAAGGCTTTGCATGTAAATCCAAAAACACTCCCAAAGTAAGGGGGAAAGTGCTCTTGATACTCTCCTCTGGTTCGGGATGGTGAAGAAAAAGCAGTCCCAGCTCCTGTAGAGGTGGAGGCGGAGGCTGCTACTGCTGCTGCTGCTGCCGCTGCTGCTGCTACTGATGCGGCGGCGGCTGCTGCTGCTGAAGCGGCGGCGGCTGCTGCTGCTGCTGCTACTGCTGAGGCTTGGAGCTCCCTAGGACCGCACAGCGTGCCTCCCTCCAGCCTCTCGGTCTCACTTATCTGTCTGCTCTATCCTAGTGCTGGGATGAGATGCGCTCCTCTTACACCTGAGCCCCCACATCTCGTTGCTAGAGCCCGGCAATCTCTCGCGAGAGCTTGTTGCTCCACAGCTTTGACAGACATCGGCTGTCTCTCGCCCTCTCACTCACTCCCTCTCCCTCCCTCTCCCTGTGCCTTGTTGCATCTTCTTGCGCACTTGCACGTCTAGCGGGTGCCGGAGCGTGGGAGCTGCTCTTATAATGACCACCAGGAAGGACAGTGCAGGTGTTACACCTGTGGCTGCAAGGCATGCGCACTAAACATATCACCTTTTTTCCACAGCTGTCCTATAAAGATGAAACTTGTAGGTTCAGAAAGGAAATATTATCTTCTCCGTATGTACCATTTATATTCTTTTAAAAAAATAGAATTGGGGAAGACGCATGTGTACGTCTCTGCATATGTTCAAATTTTTATATATCTTGAATATATTTTTACATAGCTAAACACACATATACCCATTAGTTAGGTACGTATCAATGACTATCTAACGAGATGTTATACAATGCATACAGCTGGGCATTTGTATGCTAAATTATGCCCGCACATTCCTTTGTATACAGTATAAATAACAACACATAAATGCAGTAGGTGATGTCTTTTCGTTGAGAACCTGTTACTTCTAAGAATTATAAATGGGCTTCCTGAGAATAATCCTAGTGACAGACATTTGTTTGAAGCAGTCAGACGCTATTGATTTCCATATAATTTAATTTCCTCCACATACTTTTGTTGAGATTATTATTGTATCAGGCAGTGCAAGTGACAGCCACTTAGGAGCCACAGGGAAGGAGCGTGTGCTTTCTACTTGGAAAAGGAAGTTGAAGTGAAATTGGGCGTTTTCTTTATTGTTTGTCTCCTTTAACCGTGTACAAACCCACATTTCAAACCGGCTGTAGGTGATCTGAAGCACAGAGTAATCAAAAGAAAAAATACTTAACAGTATGTAGTTGGGATTCCTCCCTACCCCCTCAAAACACACTCATACACACACCACCTTCTCGTACTGAGAACTCCAAGAAAACGGGGCAGAGCAAAGGAATAAGCAGTTGGAAATGTAACTTTGAAATCGATTTAGTTGCTTCTGTGCCGTTTCCTGCCTTCTTGCTTACTTTTTTCAACAGAAAATTGGAACAAAACTACATTAAAAAAAATAACACTAATCAGAATATTAATTTAAAACAAATTAGAAAAACAGCTGGCCCTGACCCAATGTTTAATTATTAGTATTGATGACAGTGATAACGATAAATTAAGACCAAAAACGATCAAAAACACCTTTTAATTATCCAACCTATTCTTTGGCCCAATTCAGATGAATCCCTGGGGAAACCATAGTCAGGTAAATAAAATCCCAAGGGATGTTAATGCTCACTCTGGGTGATAATAACAATATAGATATTATCACATGTGACAGAAGTGTTAAAGGGAAAGGATGAGGGACTGGTTTTGAGAAGCAGTGATCAGATAATGAATCTGTTGTCATTTCAAAAAGATTAGCTGGATCTCTCAAGTTCTAAATCTAGATGAATCCATACATATGCATATGTGCATTTCTACAAACCCAAATATCTGTTCATAGGCTTTTGTCCCCTTTGCCTTGTACCCCATGCACACTTGTATCATTAATATGTGTTCATTCATATACTAAATTTTCTTAAAGTCCACTTTTGTTATCATGCTTTTTTCTCCATTCCCCTTCCAGCCTAAGAGGGAATTGAGAAGCATGTTCAATTACTTGGGCAAGAGGGAGCTGTGTTTTCATCCATTATGGTGCCTCCTGGGATCACTGAATGCAACTTTATCTCGATGGGGAATGAAATAGAAAGAGAACATTTCTGGCTGAGGAGAGCAAGTTCCATGGTATTCACCATTATGAGTGTACATGATCAACCAAATCTTAATTGAAATCCACTCTCATTTCACCTGAACCATACCAATTGACGAAAAGTATGGTTATCCCAAAGGGAGGAATCTGGAATTTGGGGACACTGACTCCTCTTCAACATGGTATGGACTATGCAAACACTTCAGGTGTCATTTCAAGCCTGAGAAACTGAAGAGGGGCTGGATGACTGAGATCAAAACAATATAACCTTCTGTGAAGAAAGCAAAGACTTGGGGTTCCATCAAAGATCTCCGGTTAACCACAACACAGACAGGATGGTTAGGTCTAGAAATCACCATATACTCATGGGGAACATTTTCAAGAGAAAAGTGGCAACAGGATGAGAAGATTGTGGCTTTGTTTCTCACTTGTTCCATTCCCTTTCATTTTCTCCCATTTTACTTCTGTTTGGCTAACGAGAAAAATCCCATAAACTCCTGGAGGGGAGACTGAACAAGGTATGGGGGGGATGTAGGAATTCTCTTCAAATAAGGAGGCAAGCCTTTGAATGGCAATGTTAATTATTAATTAATATTCGTATTTGTTGTGACTAATAAGCTCTGTGTGTTTGTCACTTGTCTGAACTAGATTGTAAGCCCTTCAAGTACAAGATCCCAAGCTTATATTACTTTTTATTCATCTATAGCACTTAGTACAGCGTTGAGTACATAGCAGGCACTGGTTGGTTGACAGGAAGAGAAGGAGCAGAGGGAAAGATAGTGGAATGAAGATAAGATTTTTTCCTTCTTTCCCTAAGTATATGGATTTCTGTCCTCTGATTTGGAAGTTGGGCTCAGGGTGAATGATATATCTTTAATGGGAACTAGATTCACCCAACTGCTAAGTTACCATTCAAAGATCTGCTTTTGTGTGCCAATCTTTTCATTCCCCCTACCTCACCCTCCTCAGGATTTACCAGTTGTGTGGAGAAGTGGGATATGTACATGTTGGGGTGGGAAGGTGATGGAAAGGGAAAGACAGTAGGCCTAAGCATGACTTAGTAATATTTTACTGCTTTGTTTCCACTGGTTTTGGCACTCACTGGAAGCTACGTTGATGCACTACTTCAGATAGCCCCTGCTTGTGCTAATTATGCCAGCATGGGGTCTCAGACTGGGCACAGATTCCAGCCCCCTCCCCCGCCCCTTTTAATGAACATCCCCTTTTAATGAACACCACCAAAATAACCCACAATCTCATAGCCTTGTATCTTATCAATAGGGGGATAACAAGAACACCAGCTATTGATTTCTAAGGAATTTCTGCCTCTAGGGGCAGGGAGTCTATCAGCTGGATCGTAGACACATTTCTTTCCCTCATTAATTAATTTTCTCCTCCTCCTGTGGCAGGCCAAATGCCACATTTCCTCTGGCAGCCTCTTTTTCATTCCCAGAGGGGAAAAAATCCTTGTCAAATTGGGTGGGGGTCCAAATTGTCACCTTGTCTGTAGTTTGCACCCTTCTCTACCCCCATTTCTCAGTCATCAATTGGAGTGACAGCTGCTGTCCACTCTCCAGTGCTGATTATTTTCTCTATTATAGGGATGTGGATTAATTCAATTCTTGGTCAGTTCAGATATATGTATGTATATATAAAGTTCTCCCTTCTAGGGTTTCATGAGAATTTGGAAATTTCTTACCTAACAAATATAAATATATGAAAAACTGACTTTCTCTCGTTTTCTAGTATCCATACAGTATTATATGTGGTAGGGGCAAGAAATATCTGACAAGGATGTCCCCCCTCAGCCCTGGAGCTTCAGACAGTTTCCTCATCATTTCTAGACAATTTTCCCATCATTCAAAAAGTTCACACAACTCAGGTAAATAACTTAGTTTCTTCTATGGCGACAGAAACCACAATAAAGTCTTTGTGACTAGAACTCTTGCTGCTTATATGGAATCCTGCAAATGCTTCAGTTGATTTAGGTTGGTTATCTCAGACCATTTCCTTTTAGTAGTTTCTCAGGTTTGTCTGAAGGTACTAGTCTTGTCAACACATTTTATTTCAATACAATCACTTTCTGATAAAAAAAAAAAACTTGAACCCTCAGAAGATTGAAAAAGGGCCATCTTACATTTGTTTGAAACTCAAATTTCTCCTTGTGATCCCAGGCTTAAGCTATTCTCCCTTTCTCTCTCTCCCTCCCTCCCTCCTTCTCTCTCTCTCTCTCTCTCTCTCTCTCTCTCTCTCTCTCTCTCTCTCTCTCTCACACACACACACACACACACACACACACACACACACACACACACAATACTGTAAGGGAAGAAGGTGGAGGAAATTCTTGTCTTGGTCAACTCCCCAGAGAGGGATTACATTTTGGAACACTCTCTCAACTTAGACATTTTTCTCTTGGCAAGAGAGGGGCAGGCTAGAGGGGACTAGTTCAAACATTCTCTCTCTCTCTCTCTCTCTCTCTCTCTCTCTCTCTCTCTCTCACTCTCTCTCCCTCTCCCTTCTCTCCCTACCTCCTTGTTTCCGGTTCGTCTTTCTGTCTCTCTATCTCTCTTTCTTTAGGAAAAGCTTTTACTTCTCTGCTCTACTATTCCATTGTCAGTTTTCCCTTTCAGATTGATCCAGTCTTTTTACTTCCCCTTGCCCTTCCCCCACCCTTAATTCCTTTTATTCCTACTGCCCTTTCAACTCCTTTCCTACGTAGTTCCTTCCTTTTCCAAAGCTAACTCCCAAGTTTGCAGCATTCTGGCCCGCTCACAATTCTAGTAGTGCATTTTTAATGCCTCCTCAAAACTCGCTGTTCATCGTATTCCTGCCGGGAACATTCGCATTCACGGAGAGAAGCTCCAGCCCACTCCTCGCAGTAAATCGGAAGCTTTGAGGGTCTTGTTCATTAGGGAAGCGCATGGGCAGTAACTCTATTTTAATGTCCCAGCAGTTTCAGTGAAAAGAGGGTGAGGCAGGCATTGACAAAGCATCTACTTTTCCTCTAGTTTTGTTCTGCTCCAAATTTCAAAGAGGCGAATTTCCCTATTGTACCCTACCTGCCTGTCACCAGTAACCATTCCACTCACCCTCTATTCCCAAAGCATAAGGATTTATATGTTATTGTAACCCATTGTATTTGATTTCCTCTTTTAAGGTTCCCCAAAGACGAATATACTACAGATTAGAATATTAAATACTAACACCTCATACAAGACTGAGGAAAAAGGAGTGATTTGGGGATTCGTGAGTAATCTATAGGAATAAGCCGCTGTTTTCTCTTTCCAGTTCCCATTTTATTCAAATGAAACTTCCATTAGGTACTTCCACTTCCCAACACCACCCAGTGCTGTTAAGCATATCCTGAGCTTTACCAAAGTATTACTAGCGGTAGGACCATTAAAAAAAAAAAAAACAAGCACTACAATATACGTGTAGGGATTTCTTAAAAAGTAAAGTTCACTAACAATCACCGTATCCTATTTAGCTATTAAAAGTATACACATAGAAAAATCTCTTCCCCTGCGTATAACAAAACCAACCTACCTTCAGAAAGGCCTATGGGTGAACGCATAAAAACTATTTCCATGTCCTAATGAGGACCTTCCTTACATCAGCAAAGGCCTGCTAATTACCGGTGTACATGCTGCCATAATTGCTTTTGCAGCCAAAGTGTAGAATTGTGTCCTATTAAAAATGGAAAAGCTTGATTGGTGATTTAGGTCCCCGGGTAGGAAAGAAGTTCCCCCTAGAAATCCCTCCCCTTCTCAAGGCTGGAAGAGCCAGTAGCCTGGAGGACCTACTTAGAGATCCCGATAGAAAACCCACGATACGGTGATTCTGCAGATCTTTGTGAAAGTTTCACCTTTTTCTCCTCGGCCCCCAAATAAACTACTGATCTGACACAAATATGGACTAATTAAAAGAACAACAGGAAAGAGCCCCCAGGCACCAGTGCCCAGGATCCCGAAGTGGCGCCTCTTAGCTGCTTAGGTAAATACGCAGCTGATGTAGTTAGACACCAACTGAGCACACCTAACCAGGGAGTTGCCCTTGGTGGAGTCCTCTACCTAGTGCCCCCCTCCTGGCACCTCCTCCCTTCCAATCTCCCCCTCCCGCACCCACGCTGCTTAGCACCCTGGTGAAGACGACGCTTTCTCCTTCCGTAAGTAAGACTTGTGAAAAGGTCTGGAAACCGAAGAAGGAATAATGACGCCGCAAGTTACGAGGAAGAGAGATCTGAAGCTGAGTTCCGTCGCCAGAAGAGCCAGAAACTGCGCGCTCCCCTAGCAACCCCCTCCTTCCTCCCTGCACGAATCAAAGCCCGTTCCGAGGGGCTGGGAAATAGTTGCCTTGTCATGTAACACATTGCCCTGATTTATTATAAAATTTTAACGAAATCATGCATATTTTAACAGCCTTTAATCACTGCATGAAAATTTAATTCATGGACTGTAGCGCGTTTAAATAAATGAAGTGTTAATTCATTAGGATTAATTAATTTGTTAAAGGATTGTGTGCAAGGTTAAGGTGGAAGGAAAACTCTTTGTTAGTTCCTCGTCTTAATCACCAGGTTAGGTTAGCAGTAAAAATAATACTAACAAATCGCAGAGTGAACTTTTCGGGTCTATGGGCTGGGACAGGGGCGGGGGGGCAAGGAAGCAGGGCACTTGAAGTTTTTGCGAACGCACGGTACGGACGGTACACGAGCAAGTTCAAGATCGGTCCATCCCAGGACCCAATGGCCAAGGGGGTTGTCTGCAGAAAGCAGGCAGAGAGGATGCCGGACAGAAAGCGAAGGGGTGGGAGGACGAGGTTGACTGCAATACTTGGAATAAAGTTTGAAGGGGCCCTAAGGGAGAAGCGAAGATCTCAGCGAATCTCGTGGTGGACGAAACTACATCCAGAAAGGAAATAAGAACCCAAAGTCCCAACCACTGAGCCCAGAGATGGCCCAGACTGGTTCAGGCGAAGACATTGAACCTCGGAAGATAATAAACGTCTTCGAGGCAGGGCGCCCCTTCCATTCCCTAGGAGAGCAGGTTTTTGCTTAATGGAGAAAGTGATTTGCAAGTGTGGCCACCGCCTGACCCTTTCTAGAGCCCAGGGAACAGCTGTCTAGCCACCAGGCCGCCTGCCCCAGGCAGTGAACACGGGGCCATTAGCAGGGAGGGGAAAGAGAAACAAAAAACACACTCAATTGCCAAAGAGAAATAGAGTGAGTTTCTTCCTTGTCATGGCCTCTGGGAAGACTTGATACCTCAATGACATTACCATCCCCTAAACACTCCTTACTAGCCTCTTTCTACCCCTGCCCCCACAAGGAGTAAATCCCTTAGGTAACTACTTGACAGGGGAGATAAAGGCCTGGGTAGTGCCAAGCCAAGGATAGTTTGAAAAGAGGTCTCTCCTTATATTATTTTTTATGTTGGGGTGGCAATTAGCAACTTATATACATGGTTATAAAAAGATTGGAGGTACTAAGAGGTTGGAGGGAAAGAGAGAGGAGGGGGAGGGGCCAAACTCAGAGCTTTCTCCCTCAGCAGTGGGTGTTGAGTTGTAATCCAAAAAACCAAGGGCTACAATAGAAACTAAAGCAAATACAGTACAAAGTGTTCTATAACGATTCAGTCATATTATGAGAGCCCCAGAACAGCTTCGGAGCACCTCTGCTCCAAGATAGATGGGTTCTTTAAAAAATCTGGATGATGATAGATGCTTCCTAGCTCAGAGTGAGGTTCCGAGAATTAGGCAATAAATGTTCACAATGCACTTTGAGATCACTGCTTAAAAGGCATTCCATCTGCCAAGTATTATAAGGGGGATAGAGTTTCAACATGATGGACAAAGGTTGAGTTGTAAAACTTCCACAAATAGGAATAGAAGACATTCACAGGTGGCTTTGGGAAACCCTTCTAACCAAAGGGCTAAGTTAAGCCCCACAACTCATAGACCATAGTTTGAGACTGATTTCCGGCATCATCCTAAAGTACCAACTGAGGTGAGGAATTTTTTGAAAGATCAAGGGTCCTGACTCATTTGGGGTTTGAAGATAATAAAGGCATAGTCTGCATAACCTTACCTTGGCCAATGTCATTGCACAACAGTTGTTAATACATAAAGCCCCTCCTCAAACCCCAGGAATCATAGTTCAATCAATTACCCATTCATAACATTGGTTTCATTGGTGCTACCTGCCCCTTCTGTTATTCCTCCACCTTCTTCTCCCTCTCATTTTTCACTGATAACCTCTTTCTACAGAACCTAATATCCTGTTATCGCAATTAGTAGTAACATTAGCAAAAAAACAAAAACAAAAAAACCCAGCAATTGTCCTTGAAATGTTTTATTATGGTCATGAACCAATTTTCTCCCTTTAGAATTTGTAACACTTAAATAGTACCACACACATAACAGAATAGGCACTCAATAATTGTTAGTTATGGAACTATGCAGAGAGAGGCAGCTAGATGTCTCAGTGGATAGAGTGCTGAGCCTGGAGTCAGCAAAAGATGAGTTCAAATATAACTTCAGACACTTGCTAGCTTTGTGACTGGGCAAGTCACTTAACCGTTTGCCTTAATCCACTGGAGAAGGAAGTGATAAAACACTCCAGTGTCTTTGCCAAGAAAACTCCATGGACAGTATTGGTATGCTATGGTCCATGAGGTCACAAAAGTCAGACACAACTGAATAACAAAATAGATGGTAAGCAATCAGCCTAATTCTGTTTGGAGGAGAAACTGAGAGAATGTGGTATAATAGATGAGGGCACATGAATTACAGAAGACCTATGTTCAAGTCCTGCTGTGTGGTTCATGCTTTCTGCATATTTGTGGGCAAGTTATTTTTTTCATTTTGTGAGAGCTTCCTCTAAGACTATGTAAGTTGGAGTTGAATTGCTCAAATCAATCAAGTGAATGGCCTTTTTATACTGCCATGAAACTACAGACCAGTTTCTACTAAAGAAGCTAATTTTAGTTTATCAAGGTAGCATTCAAATATACTTAAGAAGCTGGAACTCAGTGTCAGAAAATGAAGCAGCTCTATACTTTCGAGTGGTATAAACCTTCAAAGATACTTTTCAACTTGGTTCTCAAGTTGATTTCTAGGAATGGAAAGAAAACACTGGATATATTTAAACTGGATATATTTAAAAATTTTAGCCTTGGTGGATATCCTCCACCAAGGCTAAAAAAAAAAATCAAACAAATCAAGTTCTATTATTTCCTCACTTCCTAGCTTACCTATTGAGGATTTGTAATGGTATTTTAAAAATTCAGTTAGTAGTATGTTTTTCTGTAGTACCTGGTATAAAAGTTCTTTATTTGATTACTAGTTATTTGTGCTTGAAAAATTAATAGCAAAGAATGAGTGTAATACTCCTGACAACCCCAACCTAAAGTTGTTTTTTTTTTAAAGAATATTGGTGTAAACTTATTGTATCACATAAAGCCAAAAAAGAAGCTGGGTGTAAAAGGGCAAGAAAACAGCATGAATTAAGTGCTACTTGAAAAGTAGCATGTTAAAAAGCATCATTTAACCAATAGTAGGACTTTCAAAAATTCCACTCTATTTTTAATTCTAGTGGCTTGACTATATAGGAACCTTTGTGTGCAAGAATTTGTATCATCTACTGAAGAAGTCGTAAAGTAAAAATCAACAAATTTTGTAATGTAACCTAGTCAATTTAGTTTTGACATGCAAGGGCCAGTCTATTGATGCAGAAACTTGGATCACAGACCAAGTACTAGCACCTGTATGTACTAGCATGCATGGTTTTCTTCTGGATATATATTTTGTATTTCAAATGCACTCTAATCTGAACCATTTGGGAAGAAAGCTCAAATAAATCAATGTTGCTTTAAAAAGAATTTTTGAGAAATATCACATCTTCCCATCATGTAATTATTCAACCATTTTGTCTCTTTTTGCAAGCATGGGTATGTATTTTAAAAAATCAAATCAGAGTTTGATGACCTGACTAATTTTAAAAAGCCAATAGTCAAAATAAGAATAACATATTAAATTATGTCCTGCAGTTCCCTGGGATTATGAATGTATTTTTATTAATGCTACTTTTGGGAGCAGGTAGGAAGGGGAAGAGAATGGTAATTCAGATGACAGAAAAACTACGTATAAAGTAAGTGAAAGGACATATTTTAATTCACTATATTATAACATTTGAGACAATTTTAGTGCCCCCATTACAAACAGGCATGTCCTTAGGAAATAAAATGTTTCTTTTAACCATTGACAGAAAGTTTGTCACTACAATTTCAAACGCTTTTCCTAGAGTTCAGACTCATCAACATGATGGTGGTTGTTGACTTGTTTCAGAGTGGTTCTAGTCTTTTGGGGGTTTGTGCTTGTTTTTTTGGCAGACTTCCTTCTCCAGCAACTTTCTTCTCCAGCTCGTTTTACAGATGAGGTAATGAGGTAAACAGGGTTAAGGGACTCACACAGTTAGTATCTGAGCCCAGATCTGAACTCAGGAAGGTAAATCTTCCTGATTCCAAGCCCAGTGTACTATCCACTGCATCACCTAGCTGCTGTATCAACATGGTATTGAGGCAAAATGATCAAGAACACTTATAGGAAAGATGTCTGTTAACATGAAAATTATGTTTTATCTTACCCAGGTCCACAATGACCAATCAAAAAGCACTTATTACACATTAAAGAAACTAAGAATTTTCCAATTTGGGGGAAAAGATTTATGACAGTTTATTTCAGACTTCCAGATCAATGAAAATTACTAAGGGACAGTTTTCCTGCTCTTAGTGTGCCATTTTGATATCTGAGACAACATCAAGGAAGGATTGCAGTGCTTATGACATTCTTTATTCAATTCACATAGAAAAGCATGCAGTATTAATGTAAAACAATGTTCAGTGCACATTAGGTAAACAAGTCATTAGCATACAAACCCATTTTTAAAGGCCTGTATAAGGAGACTGAATGTTTGGAATAACAAAAGCTTTTCCAAACCTAAATGAAAAGTTGTGCTTCACTCTTCCCCTCCCTCACTCCCCATATGAAAGAAAAAAAGCACTTGGATCTTACCTAAGAGAAACATTCTATTACTAACCAAAATGTAACTTTCTTCAGCACTGAAAACAGAGCAAGCAAGAAAGCTAGCATGCACAAAGGCTGTGGTTTTGATAAAGCACAGTGCCATGCAATAGCCAAGTCCAGCACTTCAGTAAGTAGCTCTGGAGATCATCAAAGATAGAATTTGGGACTGAGAATTTAAGAGTGCTCTATATCCAAGCCATGAATTACCATATTTCCCCTCTCAGAGTAGGCTGAATTTCTGGTTTTCCCACGAAGAGGTAGGTAAACAGACTCAGCCATAAGGGGGAAAAAATCCAAACCAATCACTTTGAAGTTAAAAACCATGGTTCCCTCTCCGATTTTGAGGTCGGACCTACACTGGCTAGTCAAAGGACAATTTTAAAAAAAGCCCCAAACTCAAAAATCATATAAGACATCTCCATTGAACCCAAGTCCACAGTGCTAATTCACACAATGTGTGACCTTGTCTAAAGTCAGTCATTACTGTAGTAAAATAAAGTGGCAGGTAAAAGAAACTTACATACTGAGAGAAGCAACTATGAAAACAAAATGTTTTGTGGACAACGCAGAGAGCTCTAAGAATTTTATTTAAGAAGATCTACAATCTGCTTCTTATCAGCAGGCTACTGAACTTGACAAATAAAATACAAGAATACAAAATATACCCAACCTGATACATCACAAAAATAATGATAAGGACGATTTTAAAAAACCCAAATGACAGCCAAATTCCTGGCATTATTCAAGAGGGGGTTCTCAGGAATATGGAAGCAAAGACTAACCCATTCATTTTTGACTTATTTTTTGGTTAAAAGGGTCAATACAAACTAGCTGGGAGTGGGGTGGGGGAAAGAACTACCAGTTCAGAAACTTCCATTTTCCTCTCAGGACAAAATATCTTTTCAATAGAACCGAATCAACTTTTAGTTGCTTTAGATGGGCTGGCACTAGAAAGGCTACTCTGGATTTTTCTTTTTGCTGACTGATTCACACTTTTATTCCTCTTTTCAGGCACAAATGAGGCAGACCACGGGGACTGAAGGTGATTGTGAGCATTGTGCATCTCGGAGGACATCTTGAAAAAAGACGGTCCAAACCTCTGATCATCAAACAGCTTATGTGAGTTACTAAACAAAACACTCTGGGAAAACTCCCTTTGAAAGAAACAGTTCTGGGATTTGGTTTCACTACTTTCTGAATTGGGAGAGAGGAGCGCAAAGTGTTCATTTATCTCTTGGTCAGATGGCGAAAGGATGAAAAAAGAAGTGGGTTTCCACTCATTTCTATTTCCTGGCTGATCAAGCAGCTGAGAACATTTTGTAAGATTTGGCTTAGTTCTTTCTTCTAGTTTATCAGAATCATCCAAAAATTCACTACTTTGTGCTAACTTTGTTGGGGTTTCCATGTCAGCAGATTTAAAATTATAGGGACTCTTACTGTTGTCTGATTCGGACATCATAGAGTCTAGCTCAGAGATCTTATCAAGGTAAGCTGCATCCATTGATGCTTCACTGGATGTTCTAGTACGATTCATTTCAAAGGATCGGATAGAATTTAATCTTTTAGATAAACAGGAGCCTGCTTTCTCACTGGATTTCAATGACAGATCTCCAGAAGAACTTTCGACTGTGATTTGCTCTGAACTTTCAAAATCTAAGTTCTGGACAAAATTGGTAGGGCAACAATCCCAAAACACTGACTTTGGGGAAGTAAAACATTCCGATTTCTTTCCATTTTCACAACTATTTGTATTGTCCTGGAGGGAATCTTTGCCACGACTATTTGAGATGCCACAAAAATCATCAAAGACCAGTTTTCTTAGATGGTGTGAGTGCTTTCTGACACCCTCTGTTTTGACCAGAGAACTTTCTTTGTTATCTGGGGTACTGAGCTGAAGACAACTAAGAGACAAAGAGGGGGTACAGGGAGCTGAGAGATCATAAAGCTCCTCATCTTTGTAAGGGTCACAATTCCCAGTTTTATTATTCCACTGTCTTTCTAAACAGGCATCCATCCTGATATCAGAAACATCTAACAGGATTTTCAACTGTTCCGGGAAGAGTTCTTTGTTCTTACAACACTCTCTCTCTGTTTCACTTGAGCTTTCTTGACTAGCAGAGTTAACATCTGAGAGTCTACTACTTGAAGACGGCGTAAGGTGTGCAGAAGCTGGGATGACTGGGACGGGATGCTTTCCGACACCGTCTGCCTGACTCGTTAAAGCTGTGGTACTTTCCTCAGGGTGACTGTTTCCTTGGCTTTCTGTAGAAAGCACTCTCTGGCTAAGGGAGCTTGTGGTTTCAGTTTCTTCACTTGAGCTTTTTAGCAGTGAGATCTGGGATTCTAATTCTTCTATATATTTGTCGCTCCGTTCCAGGGCTTTCTTGAGGCGGTTTGTTTCTCGCTCGTACTGTTCTACCTTGGACTGAAGAGCAGCAACTGTAAACCTGCCAAACCTGCAAGAAACAGAAGGACAATCAATCTTGCAGCTGAAGGGAGGTTTTTATGCTTTTTTTCCTTCTGAAAACTTTAAGATCACAAATAATTGCATCTTCTAGTTCCATATCCATAACATGAAATTGCAGGCCCCTCAGTGAGTGGGGACATGAACAGACTCCGTTAATATTTTTTTCTTATTTAATAATGACTTTTTCTACATACTAACACACAAACAATAACAATGGTGAATAGCCAACTGTATTCTTTACTAATCAAATCAGACCATTAGCAGCAATGAGGCAGAAAGTGTTTGAAGATTACCCTTCCAAAGGCTAGACCTATCAATTCACTTCAAATATGCATGAAGAGTTATCCCCTAAAACAATGGCAAAGATTTATGATAACATTTGAACAGTAGTCCACATCTTGAAATATTTACATTCAATCATTTTCCTATCGTACAGCCGTGTTTTACAATACATTTCTTACACAATGTCACCTTGTCAAATATAAAATGCCAATTTGAAATTCAGAAATCTTAACAGTCCTAAGAGAGGTGGTTTTAAATACTTATTTGGCTCCTTTCAATTATAGCCATCCTAGATCTACAGCTTTTTACTTAGCCTTCCCGAGTCCTGTGCTTTAACTCATTCCAGAGCTACTTATTTTTGGCATTTTACTATTGTATGGGACATCAATCTCATTTCTTCCAACTTTGAAATACAAAATCTGTGCTTGTGGCTCAGATCCATTCCACATAAAAAACATTTTCATAATGTTCCTGAGAACAAGAATTTAAAATTGAGGTTGAAAAGAACACATCAGAGAATCATCCCTTCATCACTTTGCTTTCACCAACCTTTCCCCCAAAGGCAGGTACTAGTCAGCTGCTTGCACTAGTACACTGACAAAGGTACCAGGAAAAAGGTACAGGAAAATCCACATACCCTGCAGGAATCAAATGCTTTCTGATGAAATAATGAATAGAAACCTAAAAGCTACCCCCAACTTTCTTTCTTATAACCTCCCTACTTTCAATTAAAAGATACTTTCTTTCCCAAATAAGCACAATCATTTAAAAAATTTTCTAAACCTTCAATGTTCATTTATTTATCTGGGATATTTCATTGGCACCCTTGTCTGGTGGCAGGGAGATGAACTTCTTAGGGGACTTCCTCAGAGTGTTTTTTAACTCTCTGAACCTATAATATACTTTTCTTTAACTATAACTTGCTTCTCTGATAACTCTAAATTCCGACGAACTCTACTTCCCATTTTAGTCTGATATGAATCTAATCCTACATCAGAACTAGTAACAAGTACCAACTGAGTAGCTACTGTACAGTACACTATTTACGATGGCAAACTGTAAGAGACATAAGACCAATAACTAGATGTTCCCATAACTTGATAGGACATCTCCAACCTTGACACATTTTTGAAGGCCATCTTCCATAGCTGAAATATACTTTTTCCTCATCCCCACTCCCTTTTTGCCTCTCCTACCCCCTCAAAGAGAACCAAAACTGATCTTTCTTCTCATACCACTTGAGTGCTTTTTCTGGTCCTGTCCTTTGCATCCATCACTCCCTGCTACCTACCTGTGTACAAATTAGAACCCCCTTAATACAAAGATCCATAAACCAGAGTTTGTGAGTTTTAGGGGAACTAGGATGAGAAAAAAATAACCTTTTCATTAACTCTGAAATTTATCATGTCCCAGGCACAAACCATTATTCTGAGAAGTAATTTATCCATATGCTTCATCAGACTGCCAAACGTATCCATGACATAAAAAAGGTTGAGAAACTTTGCCTAAACAAAATGTTAGTTCCTGGTGGGCAGGTGAAATGATTTGACTATCATTTCACACACAGATACACACAGACAAACACACACACATCACACCACACACGCACATACACATCACACACACATACCACATACACACACACACACACACACACACACACACACACCACACACAGCACCTTATACATAAGAGGCAGCTAATACATGCTTGCCAAATTGAATTTGCTGTTGCAACTACCCATATCTGTGTTACTCTCCACTTCATTTTTATTTCAAACAAACAAGTTGCATTCTAATTCAGAGGCTACCACTGGCCATCCAGGTCACAAGGGGCCTGAGTCCTGCTTCCCCTATTCACTCTGATTCCAGAAGAGTTAAAGAAGCTGTGATCTGTGTGGTCCTAAAAGGAGAGGTCTGAGATACATATGATCTCCTGATATTGATCTGCTCTCTGAAATTAACTCTATTTCCAAAGGAAAGCACAATCCCTTTAGCAGTCTGAAAAAGGAATAACAACAACCTGTCCTTTTTTGACAAAGAGAGTATAGTGGGGGGGTTGGGAAGGTCACAGAAGGTAAAGTTGGCTAGTTGGAATATTTAAATATAATATTAATACATGTTGCAGTTCCCTTAATAGATACTTCAAAACACCAAACTCTCAAATTTAAAAGTCA
Organism: Potorous gilbertii; assembly: GCA_028658325.1. Classification (NCBI taxonomy): domain Eukaryota; kingdom Metazoa; phylum Chordata; class Mammalia; order Diprotodontia; family Potoroidae; genus Potorous; species Potorous gilbertii. The sequence goes on along the minus strand of CM053771.1, from coordinate 448,177,259 downwards.
ATGCTTAATCAATGTGAACAAAGTTTTGGGGGGCAGTTTAGCAATAAATAATCTAGACTACCTCAAGAGTGGATTTTTTTTTTATATAAGCTTCCACATGTACATGCATATCTGGCAAGTTTTTTTTAAATGGAAGAGCTATGTAATATGTTTATTTAATGCAAAGTGGCAATATCTAATTTGCTTACCATGAGAAAGTTTTGTATTCTCAAGTATAATTTCTATAATGAACATCGTCGATGAAAAATCAGATTGCTCAAAACCAAGCAATACTGATTGGTAGCATGTGAACTGCTGCAGGAGGATGTTTGGGAAGGAAGCAAAGGCTTTTACAAGGAAACATTACAAAGACCTTTCCCCCATTCTCAAAAGATTTTACCTCATGAGAGGCTATATGGTACAGCTGGAGGCAAAAGATATGAGTTCAGATTCTGACTCCAGAATTCCACCTCTTAGAATGTGCTTTCTCATCTGTAAAATGGGAATGCTTTCATTATGCCTTGTATCAAACCAGAACAAGAATGTCAAAGTGCTCTGTGATAGTAAAGCAAACAATAAATAGGAACTTCTGTGATATAATTAGATTTTAAGTTCAGATATAATATTATGATTCTTCATTTATTTGTTCTAATGCTTCAGGTTATTCATTTATTTTTTTTAATGCTCAACAGAGTCACTGAAGGGAAGCCAAAATGCCAACATTTTAACTAAAACCTACAGGAATTCTTTCCATCCTGAGGAAGAAAGCTGATATGTTGTGGGAAAGCCAAAGAATGAAAATAAAGCAAGAAACATCCTTTGGATGTCTCAGTTAAGAAAGATATCATAGTATATAGTGGACCTGAATTCCCAATCAAGGCTAGATTAGGTAAGCTCTACATTCAAATTCTAGCTCTGCTAATAAATATGTGCTTTTGGGCAAGTTACTTAACATCTCTGTACCTCAGTTTTCTTATCTGTAAATTGAAGAGGTTCGACTAAATGTACAGGAAGCCGTCCTTCCATCTCTAAGTAAGTCTCTCATTCTATTTCACTCCTCCCTCTAGGGATTATCTATAAAATGAGGATGACACATCAGGCGATGCCTAATGCCCCTTCTATCTCAGAGATACTAGGGTTCTAGTCTAACGTTCAAAAGATCATCAAGCCTTTGGATCAATAATACTTGGATTATTAAAAGGTAAGTAGCATCAATCAATGAACAATTATCTATCAAATATTCACTATGTGCTGAACTGTCCTCAAGGAACTTAAATTCTCAAAGGAGATACAACATGTACTCATATAAGCATACACAAGGAAATCTGGGTGGAGTGGAACTAGCAATTCTTGGGCTGGGCCAAGTCAAGGGATGTAGTTAACAGAATTTGAGCTAAGCCTTGAAGGAAACCCAGTTTGAGATAAAGAAAGGGTACATTCAAGGGATGAGAACAGCCTGTACATACAAAGGCATGGAAAAGGGGAAAGGTTATGCTATGTATCAGGAATGGCAAAAAGACCCACATTCTACCTGGAATAAATAGTAAATAAAGATGAGTTATGTATATTAAGATTGGAAAGGTAAGTTGGAGCCAGGTTGTAAGTGGCTTTGCACTGAGACAGCTAGGTGGTACAGTGAGTAGAGCGCTGGAGCTGGAAACAGGATGATCAGAGTTCAAATCTGAATTCAGACACTAACTAGCTATGTGACTGACCCTGGGCAAAGCACTTAACATCGACCTCAATTTCTCCTTTTGTAAAATTTGGATAAGAATAGCACCTATCTCCTGGGATTGTTGTAAGAATATCTGTAAGGCACTTTGCAAACTTAGGAGCTACATAAATGTGCGCTGCCACTGCCAACTACCACTAGTGTTATTATCATTTCCAGAGTTAATAGGGAGCCAGTGGGATTTACTGAATAGGAAAATAACATCATAACACCTGTGCTTTAAGGAAAGCACTTTTGCAGCTATCTGGAGGATGAACTGGAGATAGGAGAGACATGAGCCTGGAAGACCAATCAGTAAGCTACTGTAATAATCTGGGCTTTATCTCCACTGTCTACCATATTAGAGTTATAACCACTAATCACTAACTAGTGGCCATACCCATGGTCAACGAATGGTGACACAAGTTTGGTGTTTTTTTTATTTTTTTAATTAGTAAAAATATATTCTCTTCTTCCCATTCTATTCCCACTTATTAAAGAAAAAATCTTGTACTAAATATTTATAATATGCATATTAGAACAAAAGAAATTCTCAGAATGAATAAGAGAAATGAAGTTTTTTAAAAAAAGGAAATCCTGAATAACTTTATTCAAATCAGTACATCCCTACATTAATATATCAGATTTAGAAGAAGAAAAATATTCTCCTCTTGATATCAAGAATTCTGGTATCACTAAATACCTTTTCCGTCAAAAATATGTATCAATTTAAACTTCATAAAAAATCAAAGCCTACTCTGACATGGGTCAAAATCATGGGATTTAGGATTTATGGAAAAGATACTTTGTCTGTTATTTGTTATTTGTCTGTTATTTGACAGACAAGGAAACTGAGGGCCATCAATTAAAGTGACTTGACTAAGGTCATCAGATAATAAATATGGCAGAGCAGGATTTATGTGCAGATTCTTTCACGTCAAATCTTGAGTTCTTTCACACTGATCCTTACCAACCATAAGGGGATTCAGGGTTCATTCTAAATACTTTGATTCAAGTAATCTTTACAACAGTACAACTGCTACTCATCACATTTATATGCTCTTTACTGATACAAAGAATAGTCATCTACATTATCTTCTTCCAATAACCAGGTAAGCTTGGTAGTACAAGCAATACCATCTCCATTTTATAGATGTGGAAATAAACTGGCTGGTAAGTGACAGAGCTGGGCCTTGGTATGATTACTAGAAAATACATTGCTCACTAAGTCAGAGGATCTGTATCCAAGTCTTCATTGATACTTAACTAGCTGTGTGATGCTGGATAACTAACTCTTCTGAACCAAAGTTCACTAAAGAGTAAAACATGGGGTAGTATTCTTTATACTCCTTAACCTTAAATAGTTTTTGTGAAAACAGTAATCTGTAAATCTCAAAGTGCTATTTAAATGTTAGCGAAGTGCAATATTGTATAATGGGAAAACAATTGGATTTGATATCAAACAAGTTCAAATCTTAATTCTTGTTACATATTATCTGTTGAATCAGGATCCATGAGTGGGAATATCAGGGAAAAATTTCCTAACAACTTGGTTGACCACAAGGGGAAGGGGCTGTCATGAGAGGTAAAGGGTTTCCCTTCCTTGGAGATCTTAAAGCTAAAGCAAGAGGAATAACATCATCCTACATTCTCTTCCTTTCTTCCAGTCTCTGATGATGAAGTCACCCTTTTTCCTGCTACACATGCCCCTGATCTTGCTCCCTCAGTGGCGACTCTTTTGAGCATTTGTGCAGGAAGAATGTGAATCTAGGATGTACTTCTTCCTCAAACCAAGCATGAAAGATATACACTGGTCTTTTCAATCACGTGTATCAGACTTGGATGGTAATCAGCTTTAACAGTCTCATCTCTAATTGTAAGAATAAAAGATACTGTGCTTGTGACATTGCCAATTTTTTTTTAAGGCAGAATATTTTCAGCACTCATTGATCAGAGAGTGCCAGCTTGGCAGAGCTGATAGAACACAGATATCAGAGTGAAGAAAGACTTGAGTTCGAGTACTGTCCTTGTGACATATTGATTATGAATACCTGGGAAAGTAGCTATGCAACATGCCCCTACCCTCCACCTCAGCAACTGATCTCTACTGGTAGAGGACGTGTCCTGAGCATTCTCTACACCATGAAATTCTAAGTCTACACCAAAAAAGAAAAATAATAAAACAACCAAACAAAACCATCGTAAAGTTCCTGGACTCAGGATCTAACTCTGAGATGTACAAAAAACAAGCTGTAGTATTAGAACCAATCTCAGTTTGCATTTGATCATGTCTTTCATTATATCTACTAGAACAATATTTTTTCTATTTCATCAACAAAGATTTAAAGATAGACTTTGACAGAACATATGAGAACACTGCTGTGGTGCTTACTCTTCCAGCATTCTTTTACAAAGAAGATACATACAATTTAAATGGGAGGTAATTTCAGTGGAAAGGTTATCAGTAAGTAGGGTAACTGGAAAAAGCTGCTTCAGGTGAGATTTAAACTGAGTCCTGAAGAGACAGAAAAGTTAGGAACCAGAAATGAGGAGAGACAGCATTTCAGGTGTGAGGGCCGGCCAAAAGAGCAGCAAGGAAGCCAGTTATTACTGGTCTTGGATTGCAGAGTACACAGAGGGGAGTCAGGTGTAAAAAGACTGGAAACAGGAAGAGATCAGGTTGTAAAGGGTTTTAAAACATAAAGGGGTTTCTATTTGATCCTGGAGATAATAGCAAATCACTGTAATTCACTGAGTAGGGCAGTTATAGGAAGCTCAAACCAACAACTGAGTGAAGAATAGAGAGAGAAAGGAGAGAATTGGGGCAGGGAGGCTAATCATCTGGCTATCGTAGTAGTGCAGGCATGAGGCATGAAGGGTCTCGACTTCGGAAGTCTACAAGGGATGCTATGAAGGTAGACATCTTAAGACTTGGCAACAGACAGATGTGTGGGGTGAATGCCAAGTGTAACACTAAGGTCGCAAGAAGGGAGGGCCTAGAGTTGTTCTGGACATGCTAAGTCTGAGATGTCTGTGGCATGCCCAATTTGAGATGTCCAATAAGCATCTCACAAGGTGAGACTGGAGGTTATGAGGGAGGTTGGGTCTGTACTGACATGAAAACCATCAGCATAGAGATGATAACGGAATCCACAGAAGCTTATGAGCTCTGTGAGACATCTACAGTCATTAAGTATGATCTGGATGAAAATTTAGCAAAGAAGAACCAGGGCAAAAGGGTGTCACAAAAACCCAGAGAGGAGAGTGTCAAGGATAATAGGGAGATTAACAGTGTTAAAGGCTGCAGAAAATTCAAGGATGAAGACTGAGAAAAGGCATTAAGATGATACAATTAAGAGAGTGTTAATTTTAGAAAAAGAAATTTTGATTGAATGATGAGGTTGGAGGCCAGATTGGAGAGAATTGAGAGACAGAGAAAAGAAAGGTGAGGGAACCTGCTGTAGACTGCCTTCTCAAAGATTTTAGCCACCAACTGGAGAACACATGAGATAATAGCTAGCAGGGGTAAAGGACCAAGTGGGGATGGGAGAGATAGAGGCATGTTTATAGGCAGTAGGAAGCATTCAGTGGACAAGAAGAGACTGTAAATGGAGCAGGAGAGAAAGAATTCTGCTGGAGAAGAAGGGATGGAATGGGGTCATGTACGCATGTGAGTGAGTCTTGGCAAAAACCTCTTCATGTGAGATGGGGTTTAACATAGTATTACTCTGTAGTAGCAGAAAGCGTTTGGGAAATTCGAGTTGAAGAGGGGGAAAAAAAAGCTCTTGACAAGTGGTCTAAATTTTTCTACAAAATGAGAAACGGTTATCAGTTGAGGGAGTGAGAGGACGGGGACCTATAATAGATTTGAGAAGGGATGAAAAGATCTGGAAGCACTGCTGTGGTGAGTAGGATAGTGAGTCAATTAGGGAGGTATAACAGGATTGCCTTGTCCAAGGGGAAACCATGGAGCGTAGATTCAATATTGCTCTCTTCCTCTTCAAATATTCTCTGGAACTGATGAAGGAGGAGTCACTCAGGAAACTCCCAATTTCCAATCTCCTCTTATTCTTGGCCTTGTTCCTAAAGTGATGTTCTCCAAGCATAGTAGTCTGACCTCATGTAACCAGCTTTACTCTGCACATCAGGTAAGGAAGGAGTAGTTTTTTTTTTACTTTGTAATGGCAATATTTTTGCTTTTAAATTATATTTATTTTACTTCAACTCCAACCAGAAACACAAAAGCTGATGATACTCAGAAGTACAGTAGCCTATCTGGTGATCCTTATGTGCCTAGTGGGGAAAGTGATGTTTGAGTCACCATCCTGAAATCCTAAGCCCCAATTCTTGAACCCAAATTGCCCAGAAAATTTCCAATAATATTCTTGCCACTTTCATGGATCAGTGCACTAATGTCCTCTGGGGATCCCAACCTTTAATTGTAGGCCAAATTTATTCTCAGCAAACTAGTACTGACTGCAAAGAAATGCTCAGAAATCAATTCCTCTTCTTTGCCCTTTGCCAATACCAAATAAAGGACACTCTTGTACAATTATCCCATAAAACCCCAGCAATAACACAACATTTGTAATATACGTTGGGGAAAGAGAGAAGGACACACTTAAAATTTAAGTTTGAAGAGACTAATAACTATCTAGATGTTTCTTTATTGTACACTGCAATAGACCACATGGAAGACTAGTCTATTTGCTAAAAATTTAAAAATCAAAATTCACTCCAATTGATTAGATATCCTTAACTTTTTTTTGAGCACCCACTCTATGCTGGGAAGGGCGAGCAGTGGCCAAATGAAATATATTTTTTTTAAAGCCATTTTTAAGCCCTACAGTCCCTAGTCTCTTTGACAATCTAATATATTTGGTCATTAGCATGTTACAGACTATTACTGTTGTCATATCTATAGACTATGCTACTATTATATCTACAGACTATACTATTATTATATCAGGGGAAAGATTGTGGTCATTCTGCCCATTCCCAATTAGTTTGGCTTCAGAGACTGGCCCCTTAGACAGCTGAGGGGCCTGTACAAACAACTTGTTTTAGTGCCTTGCTGTCACAGTCTGGCCCCAGGGCACCATCAGGTTCCCCTGACAGTCTACAAGATCCCCTTCCAGGGATACCATAGGGCATAACAAAAATCAGTCATCTTATCAGGCCAGGGTCAAATGTCAGGAATTAAGGAGTTGGAACAGACTCAGGAGGCAAGATGTCAGGAAGAACTTCCTAAGAGCAGTCCAAATCATGGGCCCAGAAAACACTATTCACTATAAGATCTTAGTCAAGTCCCATAACTTTTCCATATCTCCGTTCTTCATCTGCAAAATGAGAGGATCAGATTGTACTGTCTCTGAAGTTCCTTCCAGCTCCATAGCTATAATCCTATAAACAAGCATGGGTCAGGAACACTGGCGTCAAGTACAGCAGAAAGACAAAAGGGCGGATTTAAAAAGAAAAGCAGAGATTCTGAGCAGTTCAGAAAAATCAGGGTCAAGCATCAGGCAGGTCATAGCATTTGTAGCTTTACAGCTTAAAGTATAAGCCGCTTCTTCCAAATTCTCTATGCTACTGGGGGCACCACAATCTCTACTAACCTACTTTGATAGGCCCTAACTACACTTGGAGATCATCTCAGCTGTCACCCTGTCAGAGTTTGAACGTAGAAAGGAAACACTTTAAAGAATATTACAGACATATTACATGTGATAACAAAAGGAAAAAATATGTAATATCTGCTTATTGATTAGGATATAGCTGAACATATTATGAGGTAGAAATGTAATCTGATGGAATCGGAGAAGTAAGAGATACAATAAGCGACCTGAATGAACTGATACAGAATAAAGAAAGCAAAACCTAAATCATGCACAATCCTCGCAGATGGTGATGTAATGCATGAAGTGTGGGCTTGGAGCAGGTCTGGATCCTGCCTCGGACACTCCAGGCAAATGACCCAACCCCCGCCAGACTCACTTTTCTTACTTATAAAATGAGAACAGTAACAGCACCTACCACAAGGTTGGTGTGAAGATGAAGTAAGACGCACAGTAAAATTCTGTAACCCTTGAGCGCTACATAAATGTTATTACTGTTACCGTAACTATTAGCATAGCATGGCCCAGAAAGCTCTGGTCACACACAATGGTTAGCACCACAATATCAAAGGTAAAGACCACATTCTTTCTTCTTATTTACAGTCAAAGTTTATGGGGAATATGCTTTGTAAAGTGGTTTGCTGGGAAGCTTTTGCTGTGTTAAAGCCAAAATGAATAAATTTTTAAAAGTTATTGTAGAACTGGAGAAGGGCTTAGATATCCAGCACTAATCCACCATTAAGGAGCAGAGAGAATGTCCTGTGGTCTCCATGGAGGACATGGAAGACTTGGTATCATTTTCAAAAGCTCTTCAGAGAGGCCTATTTAATCCACTAACCAGAGAAAAAGCCTGAGCGGTGGGAATTTCTGGAGCCTCTGTTCCCATCAACCACCCCACAATGAGGCATGGGTATTAAGCCAGTAGTGGTTTAAGATTGCTCTTTGACCTCTTCAAGTCTTGGGAGTACTGAGCAGTTAAATGATCTGTGCATGTATTCAAGGTCTCTTGGTCCTCATCGGGGCATATCCAGGGAGGCTGACATTAATAGATGCACATATTAGTGTTTCAAAGACAAAACATTTTTTGAATATGTAAGATTCCCATCATACACATAACAAAATAAAGCCTATAATAACTGAGCTGGGGATGATGTGGTGAGCAGATCTATATATACATTCCCAAGATCCTCAGGCCAGCCAGGCAAAATGTGAGGGGCTTGCTCAAGGTGAGGGTCAAAGGAAGGAGTAATGTCGCTCTATTAGGCAGGTTTGCGTAACCGTTTTCAGGTAAAGTAGCTTCTGTAGAGCTTAAGTGTTTATCAGGAAGCATCGGTCATGTCAAAATAAAATATTTCAAACAGCACATTTTAAAAAGGAAGTGGTGGTGGAACCAAGATGGCAAATTAGAGGCAGCAACCCAGCCAAAAAACTTCAAAATAACACCTCAAATTTTGGAATGGCAGAATCAACAAAAGGGCAGAGCGAGATATTTTTCCAGCCTAAGACAACATAGGAGGCTGGTTTGAGAGAACTGTGACACCTGGCTGGGGGACTGGCTGGAGTCTGATGGAGGTACCCATGACAGCAGCGGAAGCAACAGTTTCTTGAGCTCTCAGCCTACAGACAGTAAAGGGGTTGGACAATTAGTCAGAAAGAGATTATAGGGGAGTCGCTGTAGATACTGGATATAGATGGAGTTGAATGGCAACTCTAATGTCTCTAAGTCCTGGGTTACAGTTCCGGGACAGAGAGGAGTATTTCTGGATATTTACAAGGGAGTGTTGGGGGTTGCAGGAGAACAGGGCACAAGGTTACAGTTCCAGGGTCAAGAAAAGCAACAATACTGTAGCTGCAGAGACTGACTCTGGGTGAAGATGAGGAGAGCTGTAACTACAACTCTCCCTGAATCAAAACACTTTGGAAGCACCCAAAATCTGTAGACTTACCAGAAACAACTCTGAAAACAGCAGCATGAAAAAGCCTGAAGTTTGAGACAATGCTTCCCCACCCCAGATAAGTCAAGCTCAATTTTAACAAAAAGTTCAAAGCCAAGAAATAGATTGGGAAAATGAGCAAACAACAACAAAAGAATTTTACCATAAAGTAACTACAGTGACAAGGAAGATAAACTCAGGAAAAGTCAATAATGTAAAAACAGCTACAAGCAAAGCCTAAAGAAAATGCTAACTGGACTCAAACTCAACAAGCATTTCTGGAAGAGT
>CM053771.1:448116055-448167232 GCA_028658325.1 Potorous gilbertii | reverse complement strand
GATAAATATGTCAACTCTCCATTCACCTTGTGTGTACATGTGCATTCTCTTTTAGTTAAGATTCTCAGTTGCACTCTTCCTATAACTGTTAATTAAACTTAGTGAAAACCTGCAGCTCCTACTAATATGGCATTTGCCTACCATCTATTTCTATCCAGATTTATGATTCAACTACTTAGCAGAAGGACTGAGGAAAATGCTTCTAGTTATGGCTCAGACTACTTTTAGAATCAGGCAGATGGTACCTTAAATATCATCAAAGGTAGAAGAGACAACATGGTATCATAGGAAAGATTATTGACCAAGGAGTCCAGAAACCTGGGTTCTTACCCTGACTCTTCACCTAGCTGAATGTGTGACTTTGAACAAGTCACTTATCTTTCTTTGGGTCCCAATTATTTTCATCTGTAAAATGAAAGAGTTGGAGTACAGGCTGTCCAACATTCCTTCTTTGAGACCATCATAGAGTTAGAGCTGGAAGGGACTTTACAGAAATCTAGTTTGATCCTTTCATTTTATACGTAAGGATACCTAAAGAAATTTTATGACTTGCCTTAGGTCTCACAGGCAGTAAGTCAGGATTTGATATTAGGTCTTCTAGTGTTCTGTCTCTAGGCAGCTAGGTGGTACAGTGAGTGGAGTGCTGGACTTGGAGTAAAGAGGACCTGAGTTTGAATCCAGCCTCAGATACTTACTAGCTGTGTGACCCTTAACCCTGTTGGCCTCAGTTTTCTCATCATAAAGTGACCTGGAAAGGGAAATGGCATCTTTCCAGAATCTTTGCGAAGAAAACCCCAAGTGGGATCAAGAAAAGTTGGCCATGACTAGTGGACTAAACACTGCCTCCTGACCACTTTCTGCCTCAGCATTCAGCTTCTTTCTCCAGATTCTGTAGATTCAGCAGTCACTGACATCCAATTTTGATTGAGTTGACCTTCATTTAATTTTTCCAACAAGAATATGTTGTCTTTCATGTATAAAGAAGACATTAGCTGCTCTGAGCTGTTGTCCAGAATCAGGTACAAAGTAGACACTAAGTGCTTGTGAGATTGAATTTTTCCTCCCATGATGGTGAATCTGTGTGGATTCATCCACAATGTCACTTAGTCTCTCTTGTAGCTGATGTAACACATTTAAAACATCATGATAGCATTTGCAAGAGAATGTAGCACTTTAAGGACTAGAGTGGATACATTTTTTCTTTTGCTCCTGGCAACAACTCTGAGAGGTGAGTGCTTCTATCATACCCATTTTTTCAGATGAGATAACTAAAGTCTTTATTACCAAGTCAGGGATTCTATTAAGGAAAGCATCTCAGAGAGAGCCATTGGCTTGCCTTTAATCACACGATCAATAAGAATTCGATGTAGGTAGGTCCAGTGGTCTCAGTACTATGCTATAGTACCTCAGATGGTTGGCCAGGGTTGTAATGGTAATTTAAATGGGAAGATCTTTCCCATTCATTAATAGGCGCATGTGACCTGCCTGGGTCACCTGGAAGTCTGAGTGACATGGAGCCTGTGGTGGGAGGAGTTTGCTGAATGGATGGAACAGGAAGAAGTGGAGCTGGAGCAGAGTTTTGGAGAAATTAGTGAGAGAGCAGTCAGAAGTGAAGGATACAGGCAAGCCCGAAGCTGGCTGTGAGTGAGGAAAGGGCATTCTGTTTAAGGGAAGTTTGCTTGTGCTTTGTTTAAGGAAGCTGGTTTGTGGGAAGCCTAACAGGGAAGGTTTGAGGCTGATATTGCTGTCTGCATTATTACTGTATATAGATTATGATGGATTTAGCTTTCTGGTGTCTGAATAAATGTTTTGGTTCTGTCTTCCTGTGGAGAGTCTGCTGTATTTTGCAATTCAGAATAGTCAGTATGTTCATGGCTGCCCTAGGCACTGTGAATATTGCATTGATGCTACAGGGGTTCCCTCTGCGAGTCTGAAAAGAACAAAGCCAACTGTGTCACAAAGAAATGGATTCCACAGCTTTGGCCTTATGAGGAGAGGGATCGTAGGATCACACATTTAGTATCTGAGAGGGACCTTATATGCCATCAAGGTCAACTCTTTTGGTTTAAGATGAGGAAACTGAAGGACAGAGATGTCAAGGGACTTGACTATGGTCACATAGGCCTTTAAGTATCTGATATGGGTTTTGGATCTGGGTTTTGGACCCAGGAGTCCCTCATTCCAGTGGACTCTGCTCTGTTGTCTGGTTGTGGTTCTCTATGTGGCAATGTAAATAGCTAAGTGTTTCACAGTAGAAAAGAAGCCTTCACCTTGGCCTTCTTTGGAGAGAGCTCTTCATAGCTGACCTAAACAGCCACTGATCTTAAGAAAGCTAGGTATTTTCATCATGTCAATTATATTTGTAAACATTTATAAAGTGCCTACTATGTACCAGGGACTGAACTAGGTACTTGGGACACACACAAAAAAGGCATGACAGCTTCTGTCTTCAAAGACAGCAATCTTATGGGGGAAGAGAAAACAAAAATAAGCAGAAAAGGGACAGTTAGGGTACTCAGTGAGTGTGTGTGGGGGTGATGGAAATCCTTCATCTCCAGTGGGAAAAAAGGAAGTAAATTCCCCTAAGCATTCTCTTTGGTGGAGGATCTGGGAGGAGTTCTTTGGCATCCACCATCCACCTTTTCAACCAGAGAGGGAGAGAATGGCTCAAGAGAAAGGAGTTTTGAGGAACTGAGAGCTTCAGAGTTGATTTCATCTTGTAGGATGATGAGTTTCTGAAGATCATGAAGTCTAGGACAATAGCCAGGTGGGTAATTATGAAGTGAATGCTCTGGTGAAGTCATTGTGAAAGCGTGGGCTATTTGTCATTTCCAAATAGAGCCTTCATAAATTGGCAGAAAACCATCTGCATGTTAAGGGAAATTGTCCTGTTTGTAGTTAAGACCTTCTCGCCCCCTGCCCCTCCCCTGCCATTTACCCAGAAAGTTGAAATCAGCGGATGCTTGTAAAACATCCCTTTAAATGCTCATTTTAATTCAGTTTAATTCAAGGTGCCAGATTCTGGACACTAATTTGAACATATGGATTGAATGCCTCAGTGTGGTGGACTGAGAATGAAGAGGAAGATTTTCTGCTAGCTGGGCTCTGAAGTGGCCATCAACTGTGCTGAGACTGAGTGATAGGCATCCTGTAGGTTCTGGTATACTGGGTCAATGCCTGGGTCAGTCACAGGTTTTAATCACTTACCCAGGAGAGAGTGATTGAATGAGTGGAAAGCACCAAGGTTAATTTGTTGATTAAAATTATAATTCGGCATTTACATTTTCAAAGTGCTTTATAATTGCTAATGAGCCTTTCCTTCAAAGCAGGCCTTCAAGGAAGGTCAATGTAATTGTCCCCATTATACAAATGAGGAAACTGAGACACTCAAATGTTAAGTGACTACCCCAAGGTCACACAGCAAGGTAGCTGATCGGAAAGTTGAGGTTAGAGCTTAAACACACACACACACACACACACACACACACACACACACACACACATTTTAGTGTTAGACTTAATGTCACTGGTTTTTCATCAGTTTCTTTCTCCTGAGATTTTTACCCACACATAGTTTTGATATGGGTTCAAGAGCCTTTCATAATTTAATCATATCTTGCATTTATATAGAGCTCTACAGTTTACAAAAACTTTAAAAGGCATGAAGTGGGAAGTACATTTGAGAAGAATCTAATGCAACTGGCAGGTAAATTTCTTTTTTTTTGACAATTGAAAAGGGTAATCAGAAAGGCGATGTTTTTTTTTTCAATTCTAATGTTTCATTATGTGGAATTATAATTATTCCTTATTATCTCCAAGCAAGATTATCGAAAAGGGGTAGAAGATGGATGTTTCCTCTTGTAATAATGAGTAATGGGGACAAATGATCATGTTTATACAGTATTTGAAACTTTATAAACTTTTATGACAATTTGTGATTTAAAACAGATGTTATCTGGTCCAACTTCATTTTACAGAAAAGGAGATTGAGGCTCAGACAAGTTAAATGATTTGCCTAAGGTGCTACTTAGCTAGTAAGTCCAAAACCACTTCTGGCTTTAACTGCTAAGCTTAGATGACATAGCAATTCTTACTCTGGTAGCATTAATAGAGAAACTGGCCCACGATATGGAGTGCTAGCTTTGAATCCTGGCTCTGCCCTTCATATCCCTGAGTAGAAGTAAATACACGAAGTGTGGGATTTGGAGTCAGGAAGACCTGAGTTCAAAGGTGGCCTCAAACACGAACTAGCTGTGTGACCCTGGGCTAATCATTTAACCCTGCTGGTCTCAGTTTCCTCAATGGTAAAATGGGGATAGTAACAGTACCTACCTCCCAGAGTTGTTCTAAGGATCAAGTGCTTAACACAGTGCCTGGCAAACAGTAAGCATATACAAACCCTTATTTCACTACCTTTTTCCCCTTTCCTGGTTGACTTTGAGCAAATGCAGGAGACTTGATATTGTCTAAGGTATCAGCCTTGGTTTTCTTCCTCCCTAAACAATATTTTTCCAGTTTAGTTTTTCCCACTGCCCAGTTATATGGGAATAGTTATATATATGCTCATATTTGATGCTTTTTAGGTTCACAGTTAACACCTCTGTTCCTCCACATACACATCGATGCAGTTTGTAACCCCTCTACTTATCAGTTTCTGTAACTGGAAGAAAATTCCTCACATGGTGACAAATATAATTAGTGGGGATAAATTCTGATCTTAGAAACTTTGATCTTTAAACTACCAACCTCCAGCAAAGATCATTGCTGAACCTATACTTGGAATGTAGACCCTGTCAGTGACCACTTAGTCTCTAATAACCCAGGGTCATCTCCATACCATGATGTGGCACTGATGGGCAATTTCAGTGGAGGAGCTGTTACAACACTTTTACAAGATTTTCTATCCAGATAGAATTATTAGACTTTCCAGATAATGAAAAAAAATCTATGAGCACCATTTTACAGGTTGAGTATTTTGTTTGTTTGCTTTTTAAACCATGTTCTTATATCCAGAACCTGATTACTACCATACTTCATTCCTGGAAATGAAAGGAAATTAGCATGAAATTGAGTTTATTTGGTATTGTCAAGAATTAAAGTCTTCCACATAAGCACATTTTCAAGGTAAGAAAAGCTAACCTTGAAGCAACTGTAACCATTTGGATGGAAATCTTTCCAAAATTTTCATGTTTCTCTTCTTTCTTTAACCAAGGGTACTGAATACAATTTAACCTTTCCTTGATGACTCAAGGTCCTCATTCTGTATATTAAATTTCGTACTCTGCTGGAACAGTGATGACCTCAGGGCCTATTGGAATGTGTAGAGTTATTTGCCCCTTATGAGTATTACAATGTATATTTGTATATAATCATATTAATATATTATGATGATATATTTACATATTATCATATACACATTTAAAAGTATTATTTACTGTTTCTTTCCTTGCTTTCTGGCTGGTAGGCTGTCAGCTATCACATGCACAGATATAAATATGGTGTGCCTGATTCCCTCTTAGCAGTCAGTCTCTTGGTACTTTATTATGCTGAATTTTCTATGGTTGGAAATCCAGATCACTCTGTTAAGAATGATATGTAAAATATGAATAAATAGATTCTGACTAAGGAGATGAGGGATTCTCTTATGAGTGAAGTCTCTGAGCTTTAGTGCCCCAATGTTTTTATTCCTATTTTGGTGACCTAGGAGTCTTAGAGTTGAAAAAATTAACTTCCCTCCTCTTCCTGGACTGTGGTCCTGATAGTTGAGGTCATCCAATGGGTTCTTTAGTAGATATAGTTCTGTGTAATAATAGATTAACAAAACATGTTTTCAATGTCTTTATCTGAGGTTATCAGCCGCTTAGTTTTTCTAGGAGAATTTTTTTGCTTATACATACCTATATGCCTCATTTTAATATGGCACTTGACTTTACTCTGGTCCGAGGGAGGTACAGAATAATATACACGTTTTTCACTTTGACAATGTATCAGAAATTTATTGGTATTTTCTTTTTTAAAGTGTTTTTATCTATGACTGTGAATAACTGTAGTATTTAACACACATGCATATTTGATGATTAACTTTGGTTATGAGCTACCCTACCTCAATTCACATCATAAAGTCAGGCAATAAAGAAATATCTTGGACAAAACACTCAGATTTAGATCTGAGCAGAAATAACTTATGATGTTTATTTTATATTCCATGATGCAAATGTAACCTAGTTAAATAATCTAAGATTTTAAAGAAATCAATAAACATTTGGAATTCAGGGAGAATTTTAATACATCATTTCATGTTGTTGGGTAATGTGAAATCTAATATGCTTTACCATTTCCAGGAATCCCTCTCCTGGGCTCTGTTTGCCCAGAAGGCGTTCAGTTATTACATACTCTGATTGGTGGGCCCTTTGGAAAAGTAGTTGAGTAGCTGGCCCTGAGCCATCACACTTCCCCCACTTCTCCAACTTGGCTATAGAGTAAGTGGCAATTAGTAGTCCATCATCTTTTATAGTCTTCCTCTGATGGTGCAAGCTGGACACAGACCTCTACCTTCTCACCCTGCCCCCCTCATGCCTTACCACTTTCCTTGTTTTCTCTTCCCCATGCTTATTGATTTGGGGGTTATTGGATTTTGAGAGATAGGTACTCAGAGATAGGAGAATTTTTTTGCTAGCTAACTAGTCATTTTTCTAAATGTCTATTGATGTAGCATATAAGTGCTAAAAAGCAATTTATGGCAAAAACCCCAACTAACTGATATGCATAGGGAATGAGTATCTAATTTTCTGGCTAACATTTTCCCTAAATCTTAATCTACTTTGCTTTAGCAAATAGGTTAAGGATCTGTGAAACTCCCACTCCTCTAAGACTTAGTAGTAACATCCTAAGGATTTGTCTGGGGTATTGGGTGGTTAAAAAGAGAGGGGCTATTATTATTAGACATTAAGGAACTTGCCCAGTGTTACACAGCTGGTAAGTGTCTGAAGCTGGATTCAAACACATGTCTTCCTCATTATAGATCTACTATTTTATGCACTGTGCCACCTAGCTATTAAATACAAGCCAAATCAAAAAAGAAGAGCATACTAATAAGGAGGAGAGGTAGGAATCAGAAAATGCTTCCTGGAGAAGCTAGTACCTGATCTGAGTCTCAAATACAGATGAGAATTCTGTGAAGTAGAAATGTGTGTCAGTCATAGCATTTGTGACTGTGCATGGATCTGGGTGGTGCGGCCCCCTAGTTTTTCTGGAAAGTAGAAAATGTGAAGGGGATTAATGTGAAATATGGAGGGGGCAGCTTGGTAGCACAGGGCAGCTAGGTGGTGCAGTAGATAGAGCACAGGGCTTAGAATCAGGAACACACCTTCATGCTTAGATACTTACTAGCTATGGGAGTTTGGGCAAGTCACTTAACCCTATTGGCCTCAGTTCCTCATTTATAAAATGAGCTGGAAAAGGAAACGGCAAACCACTCCAGTGTCTTTGCCAAGAAAACCCCAAGTGGGGTCACCAAGAGTTGGACATGACTGAACAACATGAATGGGAAGTTACTCATTTAGAATATTTAGAACAAAACGTTCTTTATTGATTTCCTTCTAGGACAAAAGCAAAGCACTAGACGTTATATCCAAATAAAAATATTATCTAAAGAAAAGATAAGGCACATTCCCAGTCTGAGTTTCATCTTAATTTGCATAGTTTCCTGAGGAGTAGATAGAATCCAATGTTTTTAGCCAATACTAATCTAGGTATCATTGATTGTCCATGTGAGATAATTGAGTTATATGTGATTTGTCCCCTTTAATTCCATCAAGTTTAGGTGGGTACTTGAGTTGTAGAGAAATGACCATGTATAACCACTGCTCTAGAATGGACAAAATATACAGAGGCTTCCTATTGCCGCTAGAACAAAATACGATCTCCATTATGTAGTATTTAGTAGTAGTGTGTTTGTCCTTCATTGCCAAAGAAGACCATGCCATCAGAGAAATAATGACATGACTTGCACTTGACTTTGTTTTGAGTGAGGGAGGACTGTGCAAGTCACCAGCCTCACTTTTTCCTCCAGAGCCATCTGAATCCAGTGAGCAGATATTCATCAGGATGACTAGAGATGACCCAGAATGAGGCAGTTGGGATTAAGTGACTTGCCTAAGGTCACATAGCTAGTGAGCATCAAGTGTCTGAGGTGAGATTTGAACTCAGGTCCTCCTGACTCCTGCACTGGTGCTCTACCCATTGCACCACCTAGCTGCCCCTAGGTAGCATTTAAAGCCATTCACAAAAGGGCCCCAACTTACTTTTCCAGACCGATTTTCTACAGCTGCTAATGCCTTACCCTCTCAGGTTATCTTCTTCTATTCACTCTGCATATCTCTTCTATGTAATTATCATTTTGTACCTCCCACTAGAAGGTGAGTTTCTTGAGGGGAGGATCTGTTTTGGCCTTTTATTTGTATCCTCAGTGATGAAGCAAATGCCTGGCAAAGGATAAGTACTTAACCAAAGCTTGTTGAAAGACTGAGTGACTGACTGATCTTGTCTTACTCACAATCCTATTAATTAAGATGGCGGTTAAATTGCCCCCTCTCTCTCTCTCTGTGTCTCTCTCTCTCTCTCTGTGTCTCTCTCTCTCTCTCTCTCTCTCTCTCTCTCTCTCTCTCTCTGTGTCTCTCTCTCTCTGTCTCTCTCTCTGTCTCTCTGTCTCTCTCATGTATCCTATTACATTCTGTCTCTTATCTCAGTGCCTTCACTTAGGCAGTCCTTAATGCCTGGGAAGTTGTCCATTTTCCCTTATGATTCTTGAAATCCTTAGTTCCCTTAAAATTCAATTCAAGCTTCATTTCTGATTAGAGGATTTCCTGATTGCCCTAATTAGTGCATTGCCCCCCACCCCCAATTACTTTGTATTCAGGGAGGAGTAGCACCTCTGATATGAGGGCTTGCCAAGCCCTTTCAGGGCTGCTCATCTCTCTTTGGTATCCATCTTCATTCAACTCTTCACCTGTGGTTTCAAGCAGCTATAGCATGCCCAGTGGCCACACTGTAGTAAAACCATCTAGATAGTCTTCACTTGCCCATGAACTGGATTTAAATGAAGAAGAGTTGTACAAAGCCATCAGCCTCACTCTTTCTTCCAGAGTCATAGAAATTCAATGACAAGAGCAAAGTCAAGATGACTAGAGATGGACTGGGATGCAGTGAATTACCCTGGTGTCTTCAATGTCTGACCAGGTTCTAAGTACTCCACAGGACCTGCTCAGCCAACTTCATGGCTGTTGGAACAAAACGTTCTCACCTGCCCATTCCAGTGAGTGTGTGGGAGATCTTTCACATGCTTGGGGTAGACACCCTCTTAATTCACCAGTAGCTTTGAGGCCTTTTGGTTACCCTCAACCTGGTTTAAGCCACCTGCTCAGACAGTTTTACTGGGCTGTGGTCAATGAGTATGCTACAGCTTCTTGATTCCATAGTTGAGAGTTGGGTGACCATTGTACATCAAAGCAAATCCTCATACCAGAAATGCTAATTGTTCCTCAACACCCCACATCCCCCCACTATTAAGCACCTCCTATGTGTCAAGCATTGTACTAGGTATTGGGGATGCAAAGCCCAAAACAAAATATTCAGTTTGCTTTCAGACCTACTAAGTTTTGGAACTTTGATAGAGATACCTTATAGTTCTGTGAAAAGTCATATATGAAGTAGAGAAGACAGGATGAGGAAAAAAGATGTTTCCCTTCCCCAGCTTCCCTGCCCCCTCATTGTTACAGCATTGCTATATAAGGAATGATCAGCTGATTAACTGACACATACTGTAGAAGTACATGTTACATAGCATATTAGACTCATTCTTTGTGCATTTCCCTTCTTTGCCTACCTTTAATTGTAGATCTGTGGTATTCTTCTGGCTTAATGATCTTTTCAGTATCTAAAAGATGAGTCTAGATTTTTCTCTTTTTTAGGCTATAGAAGGATATAGATTCTTGAGTCTAAAAGCTAGACATATTTTTGTTCACTCTGACAGAAAATGGAGGAAATATTGCTACCATCCTTAATTTAATAATGCTAAACAATTTTTAAAGAAGGTTCAAAGAAGCAGCCTCATAGAATGGGAAGAGCACTTACTAGGTCTGAAGTCAGAGGACCTACCTTCAAAGCCTGCTTCAAACTTTACCTGTATGACTGAGTAAGTCAGGCACTTAACTTCCCTGGGACTAAAGTTTCTTCATCTAAATAATGAGAGAGTTGGAAGACAGCCTCTGAAGTTCCTTCCAGGTTTAGGGATTTTTTTATTTTCAGCATTAGGATATTTGCCTTTATAGTCTTTAATCTGATGTTAACTGGTCCCTGTGTCTGTTGACATCATTTCCCGTAATATCCATTTTCTTTATTTTTCTTTGACACTCCCTCACACCTCCCAATCTATCCTTCTTAAACTGTGGAGCCCAAACTGGATTGCAAATATTTGCATAGGTCTTGGCTGATGTCTAATGTAAAAGGGAGAATCACCTTATGCAAAGGTACAGATGAGCTCTCCCCAATTTTTACCTTCACTTGCTGGCTTGCTCTTCAGGGAGTGGTTGCTACTCTTAGGTCCTAGTGTACCCTGTGGGACCATCAGAAACTCTAGCCCCTGAAGCCTTAATGAGAGTGCATATTCCTAACAAGGAGCCCATAAACATAATTAGCATATAGGAAAGGTATCTACAAAGAGTTGTACAAAGATACAAAGTATCTACATTATCATTATCATCAAGTAATACCTACAAGAAGATCTCTCATCTTATTCCCCTTCCTCCCAAACCTGGAAAACATTGTCTCACTAATACACAAGGTATCTATGGAATTAATCAACTTGCCAACACATATTCATACGCACTAATGAGTATATGGAGTTTTCAGTGAAGACTAGCACCTCTGGTTTGTCAAGTCCTTTCAGAGCTGCTCATCCATATTTGATGTCTACTTGTTACTACAGTTCTTAGCTGTGGATTAAAAAAGTGGTCAGACCCCAGTAAAACCATCTAGGTAGATGGGCTGAACAAGACTGACAGTAAGTAACAGGCATCAAACCCACCACTGAGTTAGGCGGATGTCTATCTCAAGTACATGAAGCCTCCCCCTATTCCCCCAGAATGGGCAGGTGAGAAGAATTTGTTCCAATAGTCATGGAGTTGGTCTTGGTCAGACACTGAAGACACCAAGGTCATCCACTGCATCCCAGGTCATCTCCAGTCATCCACTGCATCCCACGTCATCTCCAGTCATCCTGACTTGTCTTACTATTGAACTTCAATGACTCTAAAGAGAGAGTGAGACTGAAGGCTTTGTGCAACTCTGTCTCATTTAAATCTAATTCATGGGTAAGTCAAGACCTCATCTGTGGTTTCACTGGTCCTCTTCAAAAATGAAGGAGCAAAAACAATTAGTATGGGATACAAATAAAATAAATGAAACAATCCTTAAAGAGAGAACACAAAGTTAAGGTACAAAGGCAACAAGATATATGTGTGTATATATCATATATGTGTATATATAATGTATATGTGTATGGATAGGTATATACCTACCTACACACACATATATACATGTAACATATGGACCATGTCAATATATGTACATGGAACATATGAGCCAAGTCAATTCACAATTCTACAACTATAGGGTCCAAATTCATTTCTTTCTTCATTGAGTCTTGTCTCTTGTGAGTCCATGTATAGCTCTCTTCTCTGCTGCCAGAGTTCATGCTCCTTAAAGATGTTTATTCCTTGGAGTGTCTGTCTTTCTATACCTATGTCTCTTTGGAGTGTATCTGTATTTTATCCACAGGGTTTCAAACTCTTGAAATGACTTTCCAATTGCTTGATGGATGCCTCTTTCTGGACAAGTAAATCTGCTGGTTAATAGAGAGACAATCTCCAACTTTTACTGTTCAACCTACAATTACTTAGACGTGTTAAATTGTATGAATGAGTGTGTGTATCTAAAAATGGATACATTTTAGATATGTCTATATCAATGTATCTATATTTTTATATCTAGATATATGGATAGATGGACACACACACACACATGCACACACACAAAAGGGCATGACTTATTCTCTCAGGCAATAACTGGATGTTTCTTTCTTTGCTTTCAGGGGCCAAAGCTCTGGATTACAACCACAATTACACATTGTTCTAAAACTCATTTATATAGAAAGACAGAATGTATCCACAGAGGCTCAGCATAGAATAATAACCATGCTGTTTGTATTGTGTGTAGTTAATTACAGAACAATTTCAGATACATTTTAGGGAAGTCTAACAATGACTTTAAGAGGAAAGTAATGCTAACATTATCACAGTATTGCTATTTTCCAAATGAAGAAGCCGATGTTCACAGATTAAGTGTTCTGCCCATGATCACAGAGCTAAAAGCTGGAATCCTAGGACTGAAATGCAGGTCTTCTGATTCCTCCAAGTTAATTTCTTTTCCTTTTTTAGTAACTCACCATGCCTCTCTAAAGAGAACATAGAGCGAAAAAGTGAAAGTTCTGGCAAAATTGAAGCTAGAATCTACAATAGTGATTCCATATATCATTAGAAAGCTAATATTTAATACCAATTATATTTGGAGAGGTAACTGTCCGAGTTTGCCAGTCTTGAAGTAAGGGAGGCCTGAGTTCAAGTACCACCTATCTCTGACACATATGGTTTGTGTGACCTTGGAAACTCTTGGTGCTCTAGGCAACTTTCTAAGACTACAAATTACAGAGAGAGTGATTATCTGTATTGGTAGAAGGAGTTTCATCACCCAGGAGTTTCCTATGCTAATGAAATTGTAGAGCCAGTCTCTATCCCTACCTGTTTATTTCTAGGACACTGATAAGAAAAAATGATCTGACTCCTGAGTGCCAAAGTAATAGTTATAATAAGGAGCCCCCTTATGAACTAATGTACCAAGAGAGTGCCTGATGTAATGGATGGTGATTGCTGGTGCCATTGTTGTTCAGACATGTCTGACTCTTTGTGGCTCCATTTGGAGTTTTCTTGGCAAAGATACTGAAGTGGTTTGCCATTTCCTTCTCCAGCTCATTTTACAGATGAGGAAACTGAGGCAAACAAGGTAAAGTGACTTGCCCAAGGTCACACAGCTAATGTCTGAGATGGGATGTGAACTTGGATCCTTAGGACTCCAAGCCCAATGCTCTATCCACTGTGCCACCTAGCTCCTTCAGAGGCAATGCCTGTCTATCATGAAAGTGAACTCACTGTACTTAGTAGGTGCTTGATAAATATTTGTGGAACTGACATTTTAATCTTTGAAGTTTCATGTGTTACAGCCATAGCTACTGAATATGTAGGAATGAAATTTCTTGCCACCACAGTCCTTGATGCTTTCCAGTGATTCAATATCAGAAAGTGATATGATTTTATCAATGGGTTGTTATATTTGTCCTTTGTTCTTGAAAAGGACCATGACATCAAGATGATGACAAGACTTGCAGTTGACTTTGATTTGAGTAAAGGAGAGCTGTGCAAGGTCACCAGCCTCATTTTCTCCTCCAGAGTTATCTAGGTCCAGTGGACTGATATTCATCAGGATGTCTGTAGATGGCTCAGCAGCTGGGTGGTGCAGTGGATAGAGTGCTGGGCCGGGAGTGAGGAAGACCCAAGTTCTAATACAGCATCACTCACTCCCTAGCTGTGAAATGCTGGGCAAGTCACTTCACCTCTGCCTGTCTCAGTTTCTTCAACTGTAAAATGGGGACAATAACTCCCAGAATAGATGTAAGCATCAAATGAGATCATACTTATCAATGGGAATGATATTAAAGAAGAGGCATTACCATCTGCTTTGTTGCTGCACCCTAAGGACCACAGGACCTTTCCATCTGACTTACAGGAGAGACCTTGTATATGTGACACCTCCCCCCTTAGATTGTGAGCTCCTTGAGAGCAGGGATTGCCTCACTTTTCTCTCTCTATCTCCAACTCAGTGCTCCCCAGCTCTATGTGCCTTGCACACAGTAAATACTTAATAAATGATTCATTCATTGATTCATTTATTTAACCATTCATTCATAAACACTATTTTATACATTGGTGTCATTCATTAGTTCATTCAACAAGTATCTGAAAGCGTGATGTATATGAAGGATGGAGGTGGGGGAAGAGTTGGAGAGATTTCTTTGAAGCAAAAGAAAAAAAAATTCGGTGATGTCTTTATCCCTGAAAGTAAAGGATTTAGTTCAATTCAGAGCTTCTTTTCCCTGGTACTCAATTGTTTTATGGTCCTGATAGCCTAAGGCAAGAGCCAATAGATAATCTTTCAGTAAAGACTCCAAGACTTCATTTATTCACTCTCATTTGTGGTATCCAGAGCCAACAGTCATTCCTCCTCCATTAAGATCACAGTGAATTGGGAACCTTCACATTAGCCTGGAGCTGATCATTTGGAAAGCAACTGCATTATAGTTACGCTCATGTTTATACTGAGAGGACAAAGAGTCTTGGTAAAGAAGAATATGACCTCTTGGCCACAAGGTAGACTAACGGGGTCAGATCAGGGCAAAATCATGAAGTAGGCACAACCTGTGTGTCTGTCTCCTCCTTGCCGCACTCTTTTTGGCTCCAACTGAGGCTATTTCCTTTCTCCCTGCTTAGACCTCATGTGTCTTCATGCTCCCCCAATCCCTATTGCAATCTCTCAGAGAGAATCTTATAATGTGTGAAGGGCTGATAATTTAAAGAGTCATCTTCCTCAGGGGATTTAAATTTTAGTAGGGATTAGGATATTGATGCTCTAAAATAGAGTTTCTGGCATCAGTGAATGGGTGAAAGAAAGGTCTTTAAGAGAACCAATGAAATTGATCTCCATAAATTGTTGTCAAGTGACAATATGGAAAAATGCAAAGGATGCTGGACTTGGAGCAAAGGTAAACTGAGTCAGATTTCTGCCTCTAATGCTTAATAGGTATATATCTAAAAGTAATCCATTTAACTGTCTTTGCCTCAGTTTCCTTATCTGTAAAATGATGGAAATGATTGCAATATTACTAGGTTGTTTTGAGCCTCAAATGAGATAAAGTAAATAAAGTGTTATCTAAATATCTGCCATTATATAAAGCCCATTTCTGCTTTTGGAGAATCCATGGGTTCAGGATTTGAAGAAGGAATGTAGAGGTTGTGAAATGTAAGAAGAATTAAGAAATCTAACCCCTTCCAAACAGATGCTCAAGAAAAGGGGGAGAGTCTCTCCTTACTCTTTCTCCCAACCTTCATGGCAAAGCTGCTCATGGCTCTTTCTGGGTCTGCCTTGATAATTTACACAGTATGGAAGTCTTGGGCATATCCTGGTGGTGTGTTTCTGCTGTTCTTTATGCCATTTATTGCACATTTTCTGGGAAAGTAATATCCAAAATCAGTTCACATGCCTGCTCATTTTTGGCAGCCTCCTCCCAGGAAGTGAATGAGGATGGACTCATAGTGCCAATTTAAAGGGATTCATGAAAAAAGAAGGAGAGATGCTGTAACAGCAAGGACCCCCAACATGCACAGGAGGGTCTGCTCTACAGGTTCTCAGATCTGCTTTTCTAAAAGGAAAGCAACTTTAAGGAGTCAATAATCACTTTAATCAAGCACATGTATCATTCACTTAGTTCAGGAGAGAAAGTCTGTACCCTGAACTTCAAAGAAAATACAGAGAAATAAAGATCAACAGACAGGGCTTCCAACTGTCTGACCATAAGCAATACATATAACACAGATCAATAGACAGATCCAACCATTTGACCATTGCACATGTACATAGCTACCAGAGAGAGAAGCCCCAACATCTGGATTTTTAAAGCTTGGGGGCTCCTTAGTGGCTGCCCAGAGTCTCATCTAGCCAAACAAACACTTTCAATGAGTAATTCTCAAAGCAAAACCTCACCTCAGAGGATTTATACACTTTCCAGAGCCAGAGGGCTTCACAGTTCTAGAGAACCAGTGCCTCATTAGAAATTAACAAAAGGTGTGAGCCTTCCAACAACTTCCCTTAATCAAGTTTCCCTTACTGGGCAGGCCCATTAATGGGTGGGGAATATCCTTAACTTTCATTAGCATTACAGATGCTCAGATGAATGGCCCAGGAGAACATTCAACTTTTCAGTAAAATAATGGAAAAATTAAAAAATTTAAAAAAATTAAAAAAAAAAGGAAAAATAATGTCACCCCATCTCATTGGGTTGTTGTGAACATCAAATGAGATATTTGAAAAGCCAGGCCATAGTGCCCAGCACATAGTAGGCACTTAGTAAATGCTTGTTTCTTCTTCCATCCTCTTTTAAATATGAAATTAAATATTCCATCTGCATTTATTAAACATCTACTCTGAGTGCTATGGTGTCATACTAGGTGCTGGGGATACAAAAACAAAAATGAATTGCCCCAAGGAATTTATAGGGGGAGACATTGTGTACATATATATGTATATATACCCATGTTTATGTATATGTATCTGTATATAAAAAGTAAATCCAAGGTAGTTTCCAGGGGTTGAAAAGACTAGGCTCCCAGCACCAGCACTTAAGAGTATACAGGGCTCCTGGAGAAGTTAACATTTGAACTGAACTTTGAAGGAAGCTGGGGATTCTCAGAAGTGAAAATGAGGAGGTAGTACGTTCTAGCTGTGGCAAATAGATTGTCCAAAGGAACCGTGATGGAAGATAGAATGTCTTATGTGAAGAGCACTTACAAGGCTAGTTTGTCTAGAATATGGGGAGTGAGGCAGTTAGGTCACACACTGCATAGAATGTTGACTCAGAAGTGAGGAAGACTGGATTTTAAAATCCTGAC
The DNA here is from genome assembly GCA_028658325.1 of Potorous gilbertii. NCBI lineage: Eukaryota > Metazoa > Chordata > Mammalia > Diprotodontia > Potoroidae > Potorous > Potorous gilbertii. The sequence continues at coordinate 448,150,400 of CM053771.1, read as the reverse complement.
ACAGACTTACTCACTGTGAGACTTCGAGCAAATCACTTAACCTCTCTGTGCCTCAGTTTCCTTATGTTTAAATGGGTATAATAAAAGCACCTAATTCCCAGGGTTGTAAAATCAGATGACTCAACATATTTAAGGACTCTATTTAAGGACTCAAGATCCTACATAAATGCTATTTATTAATATTTTTGTCATTATTTTCTTTAAAGGGGCTAGAATGGAGGTTGGAGCCAAGTTGTAGAGGGCATTTAAGGTCATATAGAAAGAGGTTATCGATCGGGGAGTGGCAGTCAGACCCAAGTTTTAGGGCTCTCCCTTTGGCACACTGGGGAAGAACATTTTATAGGACACATAAAAATCTATTGAGAACATCTTTCATTCTCAAATTGTTCCTTTTGCATTGGAGAAAGGAGAGTAAAGTGTGTTGGTATTATGCCTCTGACATTAAAAGCAAACCAAACAATTCTCAAGTACTAGTCAAATAACCCCCTCACTAAGGAGTGCAGCATTAATATGTAACCTCCTCATGAAATGAAATGGATTAAAGATTGTTATTAGTTTTAAAAAGTCTGATAAGAAGAAGGCCCCCTCCACCCTGTTTTTAAAAAAGGAAACTCACTTGTGGTTTTGAAGTGTATTTTAACTGGTAAGATCACAGTAAGTAAATTAACTGAAGTGTAATAATTGGGTTCCAAGTGTTATGATTGATACATTTCATTGAAAACAGCACCCTGAGGTTTTTGCAAATTAAAGATGAAATCTAAATAAATCCTTAAATAACCTATGTGGAAATACTTTATTGTAGTTAATAACCTAGTAAAAATATGCCTATCTCCAGAATCTTTACAACAGAATCTACCTATTGTTGCTGCCATGCAAAAGTCATCATACTTACCTTATGTAAAAATAATAGCATTCCTAACTATTAATAGTAAAAGAGAGACATTTATGGCCATTCATAAATCATTTATAAATGACCCTTATGAATAAAGTGTTACTATGATTTCTATTAGCATAAGTTTGACAATCATATCCTGAATAAAGGGGCTTGTTCTTCTCTTTTGAATGCAGATATAAAATTTATCATTTAGCTTGGTAAATTAGACTCATAAAGTTTCAGTAGGCCTTAATGTAGCTATTCAACCCTTCATTGGGAATAAACCTACTATAAACTTAAATGCATGTACATGCATATATAAGACAGAATGGACTATGGATAGTCATAAGGAGCCTAACTCACCCCAACTTGCAGAAGAAAGATGGCTTATGGGCAATTCATGGACACTTACAATTGGGGTAGAAATGATCTGTTTTATAGAAAAAAGCATAGGGTGCTTATGAAACCCTGTGGTATCTGCTATCTCTTTGCACTGTGTCTTTGAGAATGAATGTGTGCTCATGGGACTTCTTGGGCACATTTCTATAACTTTTCCTTCTGACAATGACACTTCTTAAATGAAGATTAGTTTTTCACAGTTCTATCAACTCCTATCCTGGGATTCCTGTGGTTTTGTGGGGCTAGAGGAGCAAAACCCTGAGGGGAAGGAAAGAGTGTTTCACCACTGCTGGGTGTTAAATAAAAGAAGGCTTTCTTTGGGTTACCAGATAAATATTAAAAAGAGTAAGCATCCTTTTGATCCATACAATAAAGGTCAAAATGGGTTGCTCAGGGCACTATGGGAATTTTTTTCCAGGTATAATTAACCCAACTGCGATGCTTTGAGAGAAGAGTTCAAGTCCCATGCCTGAAACTGACTGTTGACCAGAAGCAAGTCATTTAATCTCTCAATAGTCTAGAGTCTAAATCAGTGGTACCAAATTCTGATAGAAAAAGGGACCACTAGCCCATACATAAGTGTCCCCAGAGGCTGCATATTGACTTAGTTTTAAAATGTAGTATTATCTATATTTATTGCACTTTATTTTTTTTGTTAATTTTTTTCTTGATAATATTTTAATCTGGTTTTGGCTTCCTTCAGGAATATTTCTGGCCCAACATGTTTGATATCTCTGTTCTAGATATCTCTATAGGACTAACAATTGTGGAGTGGTAGCTGATCTGTAATAGTAGAGAGAATTTCCTCATCTGGGAATTCCCTGTAACAATGAAATCACAGGCCCCATCTCTATCTACAGAATGCTTTAAGGATGGACCTGGAGCAAGACAAAATGACCTCTAGAAATTTCTTCTACTTCCACAATTATATGATAATTTCAAGCTACTTTGACAAATTGAATTCAAACATTTATTAATTACCAATTATGTGCTTGAACACACTGGGGTAGGAGTAGGAATACAGACAAAACAAAATCCTTTCAGAACAGAAATAGGTAGTTATTCAATTGGCCAAAATTCCTTAGGGAATATCAGTCTAGGAGGGGGTTACAAGCTCATAGGAATGAAATTCTAAAGAAAAAGGAAAGTAAGAGTTATCTAAAGAGAAAAAATGTAGATGAACTGAGAAAGCATCAGTCAGCTCGTATTTTGAAAAGATATATAAAAAATAGAAGCTGTTAGAGGCAAATTAGGGAGCAGAAGCAATTAAGCAATAGAAGGGAACAGAAGATGAATCGAAAATAGATGAATTTTCTAACTCCAAGCCTTCCAGTTGCTTGGAGAATGGACTTTGAATTTCAAATGGACTTTGAAAGACAGCCAAAGAAAGAAACAATCTTAATTTGAGGCATTCAGATAATTTTTGGTATCTTCCTGGATATATGTGGTGGTTAATAGACTCAGTTATGCATTAAAAGAGTTTTAATCTGCCCAGTTCAGCCACTGTAGCTTAGCAAAGGCAGGAAGATATAAGAGAAGAGAGCTAAAGAACTGAGGTCCAGAAAGTGGTCCAAGAGAAACCTTTATTTAGTCTATAGTAAAATAGTGCATAGTGGAGAGTAGCAGAGTGCTATAGAATGGTATCACTAAAGGATACTGGGAGTTCTGCAACATTAGTGGTATGAGTTACACTGGCCATACATGTACCCTGATTACTTAGATCTAATCAATGTGTGTGCTCTGTATGAGTGTTCCTAGTTATGACTGATGTGTGTTCTGTGCTCATCTTCTATTGGTTGCATGGTAACTGGTAGGAGAGTATATCCTATGTATACATGAGATATTTTCTTATAATTTTCGTTTATATGAGGCTTGATAAAATATCTTTTGTTTTGAACTAGTATGTCATTTGGCTGCTAAAAATAAGCACACTGGTGGAAACTCATGAGCTATTATTTTGAGTGCCTTGAAACAGGGATCAATTTACTAAGCACTGAATATCCATTATTTGGTATAGTTAGTAATCAGGTGGGTTATAGGGATGTTGTAGGTAGTGTTTACTTAGATTTTTAACAATCCAGCAACAGTCTTTCAGGAACTTTTTTGGGAAAGGTGAAGAAATGTGCACCAAATGACAGTCTATTAAAATGTATTCATCCTCATAATAATTGTTAATGGTTTGATGTTAGCTTGGACGAATGTCCGTAGAAGAGAGGCCCAAGGAACCTGTGTTTGGTCCTATGTCATTTAACATTTTGGCAATGTTGCATGCGACACAAAGCTTGGAGGCATCATTAATAAGCTGGGTGAGAGAACAAGAATAAAAACAGATCAGTTGTCTCACCTGCAAAATGAGACAGTTCAACTAGATAACCTTTAAGGTTCCTTGCAGGTCTAAATCTATGCTCTTATGTGCCAAATCTCACAAGAAGAAATTTAACAGTGATAAACATAGCCTTCTATTTGGATTCAAAAAATAAACTTCACAAGGACAAAATGGGGTGGTATGATGAGACAATAACTGATCTTGGAGTATTTGATTTTGAACTCAATATGAATTTTAATATGGCAGCCAAGAAAATTAATGCTGTCTCAGACTACTTTATGAGAAGCCTAGCTTTCAGGAATAAAAAGCAAATAGTTCTTCTGTGTTCTGCTCTGGACAGACTATATTTGACATATTATCCTTAGTTTTGGGATACCATATTTTAGTTGGATAACTGGATTGGCAAAGGTTATTCATTTGGGGCCATATTGAGAATGGATGAAAGAAAGGGGAAGGAGCAGACTTAATGGGAGATGGGATGGATATGTTCAAGTATTGGACACTGGACACTTGAAGGAGATAATAAACTTCTGTTTGGCTCCAGAGCAGAGTGGGGGAAATGGGTAGAAGATGCAAAGAGGAAAAAAAATTAAGCTTGATATAAAGCAAAACTTTCTAAGCAATAGAGCAATAAAAATTCCAAATAGACTGTCTCTAGAGGCAGTACATCCCACTTAATTGGAGATAATTAAACAAAGGCTGAAGGAACTCCTAATATAGGGAATTCTTTTTTTAGCTGCTACTGAAGACCCTTCCAACCCAGATTCTGAAAATGATATTCTTTGATTTCAAGAAGCTTAGGTTTTGTATATTGGAGGCTAAATGGAGATAATGACAATAGAAACTATTAGTGTCACCTTGAAGGTTTAACCCACACCAAAATTGGCTTTTGATAGAAATTAATGCCCTTGAACAATGCTCAAAAGCAACTTAAATATTATTGCAAATCTCTACAGAGGTAATCTCTCCTTTTCCTTCCTTCGTCTCCACTATCCTCCCAAGTGATTTATCTTAGATAAAGTCTTATCCTTTTAAGGATATTCCAGTATGTCTTAGGTGAAGCAATTGAAAATATTAGCAAATACATTCACTAGTGCACCCCTCTAACCAATAGACTGAGGATCTCCAAAGTGGATCCCCAAAGTGGATCTCCAAAGTGGATCTCCAAAGTGGATCTCCAAACTGGGTGCTGCTGCCACATAGTGTTGCCCCCTCTATTGTCACTTTGCTAACTAAGCCCTTAGGTAACCTATGTAGAAATATTTCATTCCAGTTAATAACATAGTACAAAATAAGTCTACCTCCTGAGACTCTTGACAGCATAATATACCTAGAGTTACTGCCACGTGACAGTCATCAAACTTTCCTTATGTAGTGTATTCTGGAGGGCATCAGAAAACACTTGGCAACTCCTTCTTGCATATGTTGGAGGGAGAATTCCCTTTCTGATGTCAACTGAGGACATTTTTATGGTCAAATCTCTCTTCTCTTCCCAAAGTATTTGAAATGCTTCTTTCCCTAAAAACCATGAGGAACTTTTCAGTAGAGTAGAACTTTAACAAACTGGAAGGAATTTTGAAAACTATTTAATTTTCTCCCTTCATTTTATAAAGTAGGACATTGGGGTGAATAAAGACAAAATTTGTCTAGAGTCACACAACGAGTTACCGGTAAAATCAAAACTAGAAGCCAACTTTTCTTATCTGTAATTCACTTTTTTTCTATTATGTTTCAAGTCAAAGTGTACTTTGTAAAAGTACAAAAGTATACTTTTATGATAGTATTTCTGTGATCTTAACCTCTCAAAGAAATATGGTGAACCAGAAAAAAAGAGGCTATCACTTTCATGTGTCATTTGTTTGTTTGTTTATAGGAGAGAATTTAGTCAAATTAACAAATATCATTGCTTTAGAAAAATCTATATCATGCCAATTTGCTATCAATTAGCTTTACTTCAAAATTTAATCATTTGAAGAAAATATCTAGTGCTCCATGAATTACTAAGCATTAAAAAAAGTTTTGTCCGTAACTGCTTACCACTTTAGTGCCACATGTCGACATGATTCACTCCTTAGTTCTCCAAGGCTGTGCCACCCAAAATCATTGTAATGTATTTTGAGAACAGGAATAAATCAAATGGTGACCTACTTCTATGAAAGTAATTGCAGCATATCAGTACTGTAGCTGTTTGCATTTATAAAGCTATGTGCTCATATTTGTAAAAATAAACCCTTACTTTACAAATAATTTATCATTGAATTTTCTTTAATTCTTAAGACTATCCTTAACCCTAAAATTAATTCCAAGTTGATTCTAGTTATTTAATGAGAGTAATTTTTTCCCATGAAATTTATTGATGAATAATATAAAATTATGAACAAAGAATCACTAAATTTTCTTCCATAAAATATTATAGTAATATGCTTTTTAATGTCTTCAAAAAACCTTTAAAAGAGTGATGAATTCTGCAGCCAAATACTCTTTTGTAAAGAAACATGGATCAGAATATAATTTTTAAGGTTAACTGTGTTTATATGCATGAGTGATTATTGCATAAGGAGATTAATAATAAATCACAGAGATTTATAAATAAGTTATCTATGGGAAACTAAGCTAGGTCTTCTAATTTCCTCTTTTACTTTGCACACATTGGGCTATAATCAAACTAGTTATAAGCTATTTAGCAATTAAATCCAGATATTGCCCTGATTTTAGATATCTCCTCTGGAGGTAAACATAACTAGAGTCCCATGGTAGACATTTATAGCTCTGTATAGTTTTTATGATGAAACCTATAGTAGCTTGAATAAACTGTAGACTTTTGGTTTGTTCAAAATCAACTTAGCAGCTTCTATTTGAGATAGAAAGATAGAAGACAAAAGACCACTTGAATCCATTATTCTGAAAGTGATCATTTTTCAAGATAACATACCTTAATGGCTCCAGGATTGCATTGCTCAGTCAATCAAAAATTATTTATTAAGCATCTGCCATATGTCAGAACTGTGCTAGGCAGAAGTGGTGCAAGTACAAAAGTGAGCTAGTACTTGCCTTCCAAGAACTTACATTCTGCTGGTAGTTAGTCTTTTTTTGAAGGGTGAGACTCTCTTTGCTCTTGCAGATGAGGCTCTATCCGTATTTTAAAAATACCACATCATTTTCATCTTCTTCAAATTTAGCCTCAGCTGCTTACTATCTATGTGACCCTGGGCAAATCACTTTGAACTATTTGCCTCAGTTTCTTCATCTATAAAATGAACTGGAGAAGGATATGGCAAACCACTCCAGTATCTGTGCCAAGAAAACCCCAAACTGGGCCACAAAGATTCGGACAGGACTGAAATGACTGAACAACGGTAACTACCACAAGCTTGTCTATGTCCTTCTGTAAATATACAATCCTTACAAGTAGTTTCAAAAATCACCAGAACTGAAAAGATGTTCACTTACTTCGTGTAACTGCATTGCATTGACTATGAAACAATTAATTTTACAGCTCCCAAGAGCAAAGACAACCAAAACACCTGCCTATGATATACTTTCTCAAAGCAGATTCTCTTGGAAATATGTCTAAAACTGAAGAGAAAACACAATTTAATTTTTAAAGTCAACTCTTTAATTCTTATCATCTAGCTTTTTTTATACTAGACCTATAGAGTCAACATTTTCATATGTATTTTGTACATGACATAAAATTAGTGATTTCTACACTACACTGTGTTAGTCAAACTGATGTGATCCAGAATAGTGTAGGCACATCTGATGCTTTCTTGCCTGGGGTAGGAGGCCGGCTGAAGGAGAGAAAGAAAGGGCTAGATGGATTCTCATGGTTTCTGCCAGCTCTATGATAATTGGCTTCACCTCTAACCCATAAATTAAAAAATGACAGTGATTTATTCCCCAAACTGACTTCCAGGAATTTCCTACCCTCTTTTCTCTATTGCACTTTGGGAAACCTTGGATAAAATATGGAACAGTAGTAAGGAATTAAACTACATGTATATTGATTATTGTAAAATAAAATTCTACCTTTAAAAATGCATAGGGTTAGACAGCAGAAAGAGAAGTAAACATTTTTGTGTAGGAGAAACAAGCCTGTTCTTGGATGTAGCTGTCCACAGCACAGCTGGTATGCTGTAAGATGAAAAATCAGAAGTGTGAACTATTAGCAGGCAGTATGGACCCAAAGTATGGATCTAGATTCTTAACATAAAACTGGTGTTGATACATCTGCTGATAGTGGTGATGGACTGTGGTGTCATATTATTCCCCTACTGTTCTTCCTCCCACACTTCTGGGGATATCAACAGCCTTAATCATCAGGCAGGGCTCAATTGATTATCCTCAAAATTTGCTTCTTCTATTGACTATAATGGAAAAAAATTGTGCTTCTGAATTATTCAGAATGAAAATATACACAGAAGAAATCGATAAGGCACATCTGATATTAAAGACAAATTAAAGCAGGCAGTAGAAGGGGGCTTGAGGCAGCTGCTCCATACAAAGAAGAAAGCGTTTTGGAGATAAAGGAAGAATGTTTTCTCTTTTACAAGTGCATGTTCTATTATAGCTGTCAAAGCTTTTCAAAATTAACATCTTTATTAATGGAGACAATAAGGTTTCCTGTCCAAATGGTTTCTTGTAAATGGTGGAATGTTGCTTCAGATTCTCACACAGTAATTTCTCTCATCTCCCCACAGTCTTTTAAAATTAACTACAACATACTATACTGGAGGGATTAAATTATAGAAAAATGCTCAGGTCAGAAATATAACATTCATGAATATGAAGAGTCAGGTGCTAAAGCCCTTGAAGGTTTTGATTGGAAGGAGTTTAGTGAAGAGGGGGAAAATGTCTTCCTTATGACTACAACAGTGAAAAAAATTGTTCCTAATTTGAGTTATTAATATAAAAATCAAAGACCATAGAAATGTGTGTGTGTGTGTGTGTGTGTGTGTGTGTGTGTACTCATTTGCAGGATGGAGGGAGAACTCTACTTTTGTTACAATATAGAATTGGAATAATTTATTTTGAAATTCTAAAGAAAGTCAAACTTACGTAGCCTTATAATTCGATCTCATCATCTACACAAAGTGAGGTGTCATGTTGCACAGTCATTCACTGGTTTGACTCTATAGGTAGTCAATTGGAATTCTCAAATTTTCTTTTTCTTAGTAGCAGGCTGAATTATCTAGATAATTACCTCAGTGCTCCATTGCCTCTTGCCGGGGAGATTTTAGCCTTTCACATTCCTCTGTGCTCCACAGGAGGAGATTTGGGCCACTAACCCAGAAAACTATAGAGAAGCAGACTCTCCCTCCTTTGGGGTCAGGAGCCAGTGTGAAGAACAAGGGGTTTTATTAGGTGGGAGGGAGCAATCTCCCACTCTTGGTTGAAGTGTCACTCAATTAGGAATCTTTCCCTATACTGCTGAGTAGAGAGAGAAAAATCTCCAGGGATGTTATTCTACTCCAACTCTCTACTTCAGAGGTGAAAAGTCAGCTCAGTAGTTGGAGAGGCATGCTCTTCCATGGAAATTAGGAAGCACACTGAACATCAGAGGGGAGTATTTGCCTTAGTGGAGAGAGAACTTTTTTTCTCTCCCTTTGTAGACATTCATTTTAGGTGAATGAAATGATTGCTTTAAAAAAATCAAGAGAAATAAATGACCTCCTGTACTTCCTTTCTCATCCTTCCTTTCTTGCCCCTCTCAAAGATATATACAAAGGTAGTTAATATCTCTTATTAGTAATATGCTCATTCCCAGTGCGGACATCCACTCTTTTCAAAACCCTCGCTCCCTTCAAGGCTCAACTCAACTGACATGTCTTAGCAGAAATCTTTTCTAACCCCCTGTTAGTGCCTCTTGAAATATTTGGCATTTCTTTTGAAAAATAGTTTGTAATTACTTTTCTGTGTACATGTGATCTCCGAAATCAGAGGACTTGAGTTCAAATGCCACTTCTGATGTTTGCTACCTATTTGATTTTGGGCAAGTTTCTTAACATCTCTGGACTCAGTTTCATCATCTGCAAAGTGAAGAGGTTGGATCAAATAGCCTCTGAGCTCCCATCCAACTACAAATCAAGCTCCACTGATCCTTGAGTACCTAAGTAAATCAGTAAGTTCTTTGAGGTAGGAACTGGTTTTGCTTTTATGTCCCTAACACCTGGTCAGTGCCTGACATATTTTAGGACAAAGACTTGTACAACTGAATGAGACATATATTAGAAGTGATGAGGTAAAAACATAATTTTGAATCTTTGGTTTTACAATCCCTGAAGGGACTTCCCCACACTGAGGGCATTTTCTATAAGCTATATGGAAGTGTATATTATAAGCTATAGTGTTTTATATTAAGGCCAAGTGCAGATTTCCCAATAATACCTTGGGAATTTTCCTTGAGCTCTCCCTGCCCTGTGGCTTTGCCTTGGCCTTTCCCTACCTCCTAGTTTCCACTCCAACCCATTAGCAAGCTCACAAACCCTTTCCCCCTTTATTCATCTCCTGTTTTCCTGGCAAGGCTCTACATGTAGGAAAGACTATGAGTTCCCCAGGGTCTGGCAATGGCCTGCCAAACAATGGTTGGCTAGGACAAGCCTCAGGAGCAAATGAGGAACTTTAAACTTTGGTGGGCAGCCAGGTAAATTCTTTGGGCCCTGACTACTTCTCATAAGATATAAACCACCAAATAAGCTTTCACTGAGAAAGACAAGCAGGGTGACAAGAGAGAATATTAATCTGCCATAGCAGCTGTTTGCTCTTATAAAACAGATCAGTCTTTATAATAATGGGAAATCCAAGAGGCAGGTTTGTTGATTGAGTTGAAAGTCAATGGGAATCAAGGAATCATCTATGTTGAATTATTAAGGATTTCTAAATTAAGCCTTTTGAAGGAATAGAAAACTTCATAGAATCTTGCACTATTTTCTGATTTCTTTGCTGCCATGTTACAAGAAGTTAGTATTAGACATCTACAAACACATAAATCAGAAAATAAACAACAGATGTGCTAAATAGACAAATCAAAATGCATCTTTGGCTACCACATTTATGGGGAGGTTTGGAATACTTTCAATGGGTAATGGACAGGGGAAAAAAGAGTACCAATGCAGAGCTATCAGTAGAATTTGAAAGAGGATGGAAAATAAAAATTGATGTTGGGAAGAAAATCGAAAGAACATGCTCAGCAGTTTGGTCATCCTGATTTAGGTTGTCAGTTTGAGAAATAGAAAAAAATGAATGAGGGTGAGCAGGGTTTATTTTTAAGATCATTTTCTATTATTAAAACAATACTATCCTTTCTGCTGTCAATTGGACAGTTTTTTTGTTGTTGTTTCTATTATTTTAATGTTACTAGTCAGCTTTCATTTCTAGAGGCTTTGGGAGAAAAATGGAAAGAATATTGTGCAATCAGAGGACTTACACTGAAATTCTGCTTCTGAGCCTTACTTTCTGTGTGACCTTGGAAAAGTCACCCAACATCCCTGGGTCTCAACCTCTTCATCTGTATGATGACGGGTTTGGACTAAGTAGAAGTCTATTTCAGTTCTAAATATGTGAACTGCTATGCTGGTAGAAGTGCTTAAATACAAATTCCTTTGCCTAGTACTTTCAAATGCCTGGAATATTTGTGACATTATTTCAAAATTATCACCCAGAGGATAACCCAGAACATTGCAATCTTGAACACTGCCTCAAGTAAGTTTGTGTGCAAAAAGGATTATTTTCAAGTTTGAGGTAATGGTGTAGTTTTCCAATAACTTCATGAAAGCTTTGTGGAAAAGTTTACTTTATCCCTTTCTCCTGTTTGTCCTCTGCTTGAAGGGCATAGGATAACCTCAAAAAGCACCTTTGTGACTTCTGATGCTTGTGGCTTTAATATTCCAGGCTGGACTCAGAGAGCTCTTCTACAGATGCTAAGCATTCAATCCTGAAGGCTCCACTTCATCATCAGGTAATTAGTATTTTCATTAACTTGCTTATTGTCAAGGAAAATGAGCCTTGATCATCTAATTTTTCCTCAATGAGTTGAATATTGTAATATATCTATAATTAATGTGCTTTATGCCACAAACGTGTAATGGAGTGGAAATCTGAGGCTGCTCCCAGCAGTCACTGTCAGTAAATGTTTGATGAATAAACAGAGACTTTCTAATGGGAAATGGTGGCGACTTTTATAAGCAGACACAATAAAGACTTTATTAACATACTTAAGAAGCATTCTGGGAAATAGAATTGAATGCATTATTACAAAAGGAGTAGGCTCCTTTTGTGAAAAGTAAATTTTACTGTCCCCATAACAAATGTTTGCTTGTTTGATGTAAGTTGTAGTATCAGTCCTTTATAGAGCATTCTGCAATTTAATATAATGAAGCTTGAATTAGCCACATATCCCCTATGGAGTTAGAATGGTAAAAAACCACATCAAAAACTCAATGAGTTAATTATTTGCACACCTGACTCATGAGGAAAGAAAGTGGTGAAGGCATTTGAAGATTTCAAGAAGTTAAAGTTCAGCTAAAGAGTGTTTACTTTGAATGATGGACATTGGAAATAGCTATTGTGTCTGTGATTTCTATTTAACAGTTTAAAAACTGAACATATAAAAGAGGTGGGTTAAATCTGATAGAATATTTTTGAAAGCTATAATAATACCTGAATCTTTGGCGATGGGAGATTTTACCAAAGGTACAAATCCTTCTATACTCATGGCATCTTGTAATTTTAGTTGATCTTATTGCATGATTACTTAGAAGGTGCATAGGATCATTTACCCTAGTGAATTGGTGACCCCCCTGATATGGGTATTTCTTCCAGTGATGCAGATGATAACCCATCCATACCTGTTTATCCTGGGCATCTCTTGGTTATATCTTCCCATCAGCTTGCCATATATGCTGCAGCCACTTGTTGGAAGTTGTTCTTCACTTTCTCTTGACCTCATGAGGATAGCAATGAAGCCTTCTGGTAACTTGTTATCTCTTGTTCTTGACATCTTCTCACTCATGCAGTTTTTGATGATGTTTTTTACTCCATATTCCTCCTTCATCATTCTCTGTAATATATTATAGCCTATTCATAATTCATAATATGACTCATTAGTCATTTCAGTTGCCTTCTGGTGGGTGATTCTCCTTCACAATTCTTCAGTGACTGGAGGGTTTCATGTCTTTTGGCCACACAGCTACAAAAAATCACATAGTAGATGTTTAATGAGTGTCTGTTGACTTGAATTGAATAGATTTAGAAGTGACCTGAAGAGATCATCTATCTGGTCTTTAGAAAGCAAATCAGGAATAGAAATATTATTTCTTCTTTGAAGATGGAACAACTGGGATCTAGAGCTTAAATGACTAACTACTTTAGTATACTTAATATTGGTGATAGGAGTCATAGGGAACTAGAACACAGATTTTTTCTCTCAAAATTTTTTTCCATTATATAATGTGCAAATGAAATTCTAAAGCTATACATCTCCACTACTTTTACATAAAAAATTATCAAAATTTCTGTCCCTAATACCAAAGAAATGGTAACACATAAAGCTTTGTCATATATATTCAGGCACAAAAGTTATTTTCATCAATTGAATGGTATATGGTTATGACAACTTCAGGAAAGACAATGAAGCAAAGAGTAAAAAAAATTGGACTGAAAGGAATATTTGTAATAGAGAGGTTTGAAAGAGGCAAGAAGGAAATAGGGCTTAGTCCCGTTTAAAGGAGGGTTAGGTAAAGGAAATGAAAGAAAGTTATATCCAGAAGGATATTAATAAAGTTTAAAAGAGAAATTTCATGTTATTCAGTTACAAGGAAATATTCATTGTTTTTAGTTATGGGGAAAAATAAATATTCTGCTTGGATGGCATGATGAGAAAGATTGAATAATGTCCAAAGAGGCTGGAAAGATAGGTGGGGCTTGAAGGGCTTTAAAAGCTAAATGGATAAGTTTGTGTTTTTTCCTAGAGGGATTAGGAAGCCATTGGAATTGATTTAGTAAGGAAGTTTCAAGGTCAGATCTATCCATAAGGAAAATTACTTTGGTAGGACTGTGTAAGAGAAAAGATAAGAAATTTGAGACAGGGAGACCCAGATGTTGCAATAATCTAGGTGAGAGGTACTGAAAGTTCGGAACAAGGTGGTAGCTAAGTAAGTACGGAGGAGTCAGATGTGAAAGATGTTGTGGAAGCGGTAAGGATAAGATTTAGAAATCTTGGTTCTGCCATACATAACCTTCGTAACCTTGGGCAAGTGAAGACCTCAGATTCCTCATCTAGAAGATCAGAAGTTTGGACTAGATGGCCTCTAAACTCTAAAGCTGTGATCCCATGATTAATAAGCTACTTACTCAGAAATTTTTGTCATTATCTTTATAAAATGCAAGACTTAAGAAAAAGAAATCCAGACTCTTCATACTTTTTCACCAGAGTCATTTAAACTTGACTTTATTTTTCATGCATGACATAGTGTGGGAAGATAAGTATGAGTCAACCACTACAAATGGGAACTCATATCTATGTTAATATCCCTTTCTATTAATGTCATTAAAGGAGCTGAAACTGGAACTAGTTAAGGTCTGTTGTTTTGGACAATGATCTTATAAAGTACACACAGCCCTCTGTGCTTCTAATTGTAAAGTCATTATGTGAGACTCCTGTATTTTCACGCACATACACACATGCACACACACACACATCTTTTTCCACAAAATTTGATTTCTTTCTCCCTATGATCCTGATTTTTGGATTATACCGTTAGAAAAACATTATCCTTACTGTTGGGGGCAGCTAGGTGGTGCAGTGGATAGAGCACCAGTGTAGGAGTCAGGAGGACATGAGTTCAAATCTCACCCCAGACACTTGATACTCACTAGCTGTGTGACCTTGGGCAAGTCACTTAATCCCAACTGCCTCATCCTGGGTCATCTCCAGTCATCCTGATGAATATCTAGTCACCGGATTCAGATGACTCTGGAGACAGGAGGCTGGTGACCTGCGCAGCCCTCCCTCACTCAAAACAAAGTCAAGTGCAAGTCATGTTGTCATTTCTCTGATGGTATGGTCTTCTTCGGCAATGAAGGACGAACTCACATACACACACCCTTACTGTTACTTCATTGGATCTAAATGCTAAAACATAATTCATCATGGTTTCAAGATAGAGCAAGGTTTTGACTTTTTCTCGGGGTTAGGTGTTATAAATGCCAAGTGAGATATGGTGGGTGATTATTGCAGCATTTAGGGGTGCAGACCTATGAAAATTTCAAACATATAACAAATACAAGGAAAATCCTCAGCTTTATAATTTCATTCTTTGCCAGAGCCCAGCCCTGCCTTGGCCATGCAGCACCGAAAGGAGCAGATCCAAACAGGCTTCAGGGACAGAATCTCCAGTGGCAGAACAGATCCCTATAATTTCATTCTTTTCTGCTACTAGCTCTTTCTTTTTTAAGACTCAGTAGCTTATTCTTCAAAACTTTTTTCATTACTTAAAGTTGAATATTTCTCATCCACCTATAACATCCCTGAGGAAATTAATGTATGTGTTGCCAAATTCTTGCTTTCTAGGACAGCCCCTGTACTCAGTCATATACACAGGTTTAAGGGTAAAAGCAGAAACTCAAGGATGTTAAGGGTCCACTAAGGTGGTTAGGGAGAGCCCCAGGCAAAATTGTGATGGTGGTAAAGTTTATTTTTGTTTATCACAACCTCTGGAATCTCCCCTTTCCCTCTTCTTATTAAAGTATGCTCTCATATTCTCAGTAAGGTATGAATAAATGATAACTTACAAAGTAGTTACACATCCATGGTACCCTGACCTCACTAGAGAAGAGTAAGGGGTTTGCTTCTATTGATTATTGTAGGTGCAAGGTATGTTTTTGTTTATATTGTGAACCCAAATTCTAGTCAATCACTTCCCTGGAGAGCGAGCACTTGAGAACGAGTCATTAATATCAGAATGTCGGTGGAGATGACTTTGGGGTCAGAAAAGATGTTTCAACATTAATTGGCACCGTTATATCTGTTGCTGTTTCTGATAGCTCCATCCGTAAGCAAGGGACCAGGATAAAACTTCAGCATGACCCACAGCCGCCATTGGTCAAAGAAGGTCATTGCAGGATTCACATAGGATGGTATGAAACTCATGGAATGTTTTGAGAGTTACAGAAGTATGAATTAGATAAGAAATATATTCTATAAGCTACGGGATTCCACATTCTTATACTGAGAACAGCTTCTAAAAGAGAATAGAAATCTTCACAGCCTTGATAATATGAATTTTCTGCCGTTAAAACAAAACTGAATAAATGAAGCAAATTAGGGTCAGATCCTTAACCCAGGGTTCAGAGTCCCCCAAGAATTGTGAGTTGACCATTGTATTGATCAGAAGTTGATACTATTTCAAATTTATTTTTCTTTACAATATTCTTGGTACTAGATAAGCTATTTTCCTGCTTCTTATTTCACTCTACATCCATTCATGTGTGTTCCCAGATTTCACAGAAACCAAACTTTTTTTTAACATTTCTTACAGAACAATAATATTCCATTATGTTTGTATAACATATATGTTCATATATCATAATTTTTTCAATCATTGACCAACTAATGAACACCTCTTAGTTTCCAGTTATTTACCATAACAAAAAGGGGTTATAAATATTATTTTGCATGAGCCCTCATTCTCTTTCTTGATCTCTGGGAATAATGGTTATCACAGTTGACCTCCTTTTATGGACTCAACAAGTCAACCAGTTCATTAGTAGTCACTGACTTAAAATCATATCCTCCATGAAGTTTAAAGGAGTGAACAAACGCAAAGCACCAAGAGATGGCTGTCCTCATCACAGATATTTTAATCTGTGACACTGTCAAAGGGCTTGTCTCTACCCTCTGTAGGGGGTGTGTGTATATAATCAAAAGTCCAAAAAGAAGTTTAATGTCCTCGTAAATTCATCAATTGATAAGGGAACCGTGGCAAGTACATAATGATGGAAAATGATCATGATGATGATAGGATTGTTATTTTATTCTTATTCTCTCTAAAATTGACAGAACTCAGATAAAAACAGTCCTGGGACAACTCACCACTTTGTTATTAACCTTTTATGTTTAGTGTTTTATGATCCTTTGTACAGGTAGATAAAAACTTAGATTTTTTTTTTTTGCAATTTGATGAAAGTATCAGATATAGGCTTATCTTCCCAGGAGTAGCTGAAAGTACAACAAACAAGGTAATAGGAATGCGAAGTATTTGTTTTTCTATTTCCATATAATTTTGATTTCTTCTTCTACACCAACTAAATCATAGATTTAAGGAAAGGACATAGAATCCACTCCCTCATTTTACAGATGAGGAAAATTACTTTTCCAGAGTCACACAGCTATGACGTATCATAGGCAAGATTCAAACTCAGGTCTTCCTGAGCTCAATCCTCTGTGCCCCCTAATTGTCTATGAAGTCTCTCTATTTCACATAGTTTGGAGATTGAGTATTTTATAAAGCAATTTTCTATAAAAATTCTATTCTTAACTTTTTTTGGGGGAAAATGTCAGACAGACTTTGGACATCATCTGAGATAATATTCTGATGGTGATGGAAAAGATTCTTCTTAATTAAGTCAGTGATGACAGATGATGTAATTTAGGCTTTAGATCACCTCTGTTACAAAGTTAAACCTGAGTCATGAAAATTAGAAATGCTGTTAATTAATCAAAATACTATCCAAAATATTGGGAAGAGAATACTCCCTAAGTTTGTAGGTTTTCATAGCATATGTAATCTTGTAGCTCTAAAATTCTGATATTGGACAAAATTTATTTTTATCCCTTCAAATATAAAATATAAATGCCCCAGTCTAGAATTTAAAATCAGCCACTGTCTAACCCACAGTAATCCTTCCAGCTATTTCCTATGGGAGTCTCAGTTTTGTCTCCTATAAAATGAAGGAATTAGGTGGTTCCCTTATAAATCTAGATTTATAATTCTCTTTGCTTATATTGCTCACTTCCACATACTCTAAATTTCTATCAAGCTGGTCTACTAGCTATTTCCCAAATTTGACACACCATCTCATTCCTCTGTGTCCCAGTCATCCAGTGAATATCTGGTCACTGGATTCAGATGGCTGTGGAGGAGAAGTGAGGCTGGTGACCTTGCACATCTCTCCCTCACTCAAAACAAAGCCAAGTCCAAGTCATGTCATCATTTTTCTGATGGCAAGGTCTTCTTCCACAATGAAGGACGTACACAACATCTAGTCCATAGGAATCCCTAGCTTCCTTCATGACTAATCCCAAATGCCATGTTTATGTTTTCCAAGATTCCTTCACTCTGCTACCTCCCCAAATGACTGTTTTTGTCTATATATGTAAATCTTGTATCATTCTCATAGAAGAGAAGCAACTTGAGGGCACAGATTGGTTTAATAATGTCTGTGTAACCTTTTCACTCAGCACAATACCTTGACCATAGTAGGTGCTTAACCAGTGTTTGCTGCCTTGAATTGAGCCCAATGACATTTCATAGAGCAGCATTACAGATCAAAAGTACTAATTGGCATAGTTTTTGCTTATTGTAATGACAAAAATGTTTCATTATATATTCTTCCTTTCCCCAGAGATCTGACAGGTAAACTATTGCTTGTTTTTTTAATTTGTTTATGGTGTCACCTTTTATGTCTAAATTTTGTATCCATTTTGACCTTTTCTTGGTATACAGTATGAGATGTTGGTCTACACCTAGTAAAGGGTTCATATTTTGGGGTACCCACTGATTTTCCCTAGAGTCTTCTCCCACATGGTCCCTGTGAATCTTCCCAGCAATAACAATAAGATATAAAGGCATAGATCCAGACATCTAAGGCTTTTCATTAGGGAATGCATGTACCAGCATGACTCATTCTTGTCCTGTGGAACCGAAAGACTGGGAAGCCAAATGCTTGTAGATCTACATATGCCTTGCAGATCTTAATTGCTGACTTGTGATCCTTGTGTACTTGTGTTCCTTCTCAGGACCTCACCTAAAATCTTTTCATAATATCTTTATATCATAGTTTTCCACCCTACCTTTTCCAGGTAAACACTACTTGTGGAAAAAGGAAGCCTTGTCCTAGACTCCTAGCACTACTAGTGCTAGTCTCTCACCCCTCTACTTTGAGGGAAAAGGTATGTTTTAGTGTTTCTTCTATAGGACCTTCATTGGTTTTTCCATTACTCAGAATCTAAACTTCCTTTTGGGAATTTTTTCATTAACATTGTTTTAGTCATGTATATTGTTGTTTTGTCGCTTCCAAATTTTACTCAGCAATATATATTTAATACAAAATATGGAAATAAAACACAAATTTCTAAGAATGCAGTCCAAATTACTTAAAAATATAAATGACTCCAAAATATGTTCATAAATATAGTGTAACCAAAAGAGGATTAGATTCTAATTAGGGAAAATGGTTTTCTGCCAGATTTTCCCCCGCTAAATTGTCATTCTGGATAAATGGCAATAGAATTTTATTTTTACTGACTGAGTTTTTCCATATTAACATTTTAAGTTTCCAGAAGTGACATAATACTAACATTAGATTGATTCCCTTAAGAAGCCTGTGCTGAATATACTCTTAGGTTAAGACAAAAAATGCTCCCAACTTATTTTTTACTTTCCTGAAACTAAAGTCCCAGAATGTGATTCTTTATTTTGTTGGATGAAGACAGAGGGGATGGCAAAGTGGATAAAATAACGCATGTAAAGGCATCTGTGTCCTGAGGCTCACTGACACTTCCCTAATGGACTACAGTACACATAAAAATAATTAATCATGTGGAGAAGGCATTGCCAAGGTTAGAACTGAGGTCTCTGGTTTTTAATGGAAATGTTCCGTGCTTGAACTAAAAGAACAAGTTCCTTAGCTCAAGCAGTGGGGCATCTGTCATACTTAACTCAGAATAGTTCAGGAGTTCAGTAAAATATCAGATAGAGTTCAGCACTTTTATTTCTCAGGGTATTAAAACTATATATAATAAGAAAGAAGTGCATGTGATGAACTACTCTGCATTGTGGATAGAACATCAAAGAGCCCGAAACTTGTAATTTCAGGAAATGTAAAAAAAAATTCTTCCATTAGATATGTTTCTTTTTATATGACATATGTGTATATTTAAAACAATCAAAATAGAACATAAAAATGTAGGAGAAGGTAAATTTGAATATATTTCATTGCCTATTTTTAACAACTGTATTGATATCCTCCTTGTTTCTTTCAGTTTCTGGGAAGGGATGGGCAAACAGGCAAAGGTAAAATCTTCACTGAAGACTGGGAATGAGACATGCCAGTGTCCTGTTCTCTAAGACTACATAGGGAAAGAGCTATTTTCATGGGTTGGAGTGGGGAGGGTAGCACTCCAGTGGGCCTAGAGCCTCATAAGGGAAGCTAGCAAGTGATGATTATTGGAAGAGGGATATAGTATACTTCAGGGTGCTAACTGGATGTTATTAAAATGACTGCTTTTTATTGGTCCATTGAAAATGATGAATGAATCATCACTGTTATCACCAATCAGCTTGATTCCTTCATACTGGTAATAAATTATTCCTGGAGAGTAGTTCATACACTTGCAAAATCTACATATTTGGAGCATATTATTCAATGACTGAGATTTCTGAAACAAAGGATTAGAGAAGGGCTTGAGGCTTAGACAAGAGAGCTGGTGGATGGTGGATATAAAATACCCAACACCCAACGCCCCTTGAAAAGGAAGATGGAAGCTACTCTCCATGAAGAGAAGGGGAAGAAGCTCTTCCTGTGGTTGATTTGTCTCTCATCTGTGCTGCCTTGCTTGAAAATGCCAGAAAAGTTGGGGTGAGCTAGAATGCAGCAGGTATGGCTGGGATGCGTGAGGTCACACTTGATGCTCCAACTGACTGATCAACGGAACTGTTGTTCCAATAGCAGTCATCGTCTCCTCCATAGCTAGAGCTGGATGGTAATTCTGAAGGTATTTTGCTACAGATTTTACAGCTAGCCTATCAGTGACAACCTCTCTCTCTCTCTCTCTGTCTCTGTCTTTCTCTTTTCTCTCTCTCTTATATACATACTGTATATTTATTTAATCTAAGGCAGAAGATGAGGATTTCCCCTTTTAAAAATTCTGACCAACTTGACCTTTCACATAGACATGGTATATTGAATAATCAGTTTCCAACAATGGGGAGAATCCATTCACATAGACTTCAAGGCACAGTTTATGTATATAAGTTCTATTTAAGTATCTATATCATCTATCTATCTATTTATCTATCTATCTATCTATCTATCTATCTATCTATCTATCATTAAAGGATTTGCCATGTGCCAAGCACTGTATTAAACATGGAGGATACAAAGCAAAAGCAGTAAATGCCTTTAAGAACCTTATATTCTAATGGGTGATATAATGTATACAAATAGGCACATATGAGATAAATACACAGGAGATATGAGATCATTTTAGAGGAAAAGGTTCTAGGAACTGGAGAGACTGGGAAAGACTTTCTCCAGGAGGTGATGTTTGAGCTGAATATCGGAGCAGTTCAGATATTCCCAAAAAAATACAGTCAAGAAGGGAAAGCATTTTAGGCATGAGGGATAGCCAGTACAAAGGTACAGAGATCAGATATGCAAGAAAAAAACTAACAAATATGCTATGGATTTTTTAAGATAATGAGGTCATATAGAGATTTTTAAAAATTTGCACTTCTAATTTATAATATAAGTAATTTAACATTGCAGGACAAATGATAGACTTTCAAGAAGCTTATGACGAGAACTTAGGCATTAAAAAAAATCTTCCTATGGGTTTTACCAATAGGAAATCTCAATGCCATCTATCTCTATCTGTCTGTCTATCTATCTATCTATCTATCTATATCTATGTCTATATTTATATCTTTGTCTACGCCTATGTCTCTCTCATCTAGATCTAGGAGATCTAGATTTAAATAGATAAGTATAATAATTTGTCCCATTGAAATTTAGCAGAACAGAAGGTAGTAAGGGACAAAATTAGATATTTAAATGTGAAAGGAAAATTTAAATTTAAAGGAAAAATTAAAGCCTTACAAAGGGCTTGAAACTTCTATAGTACAGTTGAATATGAAGAGTCCTGTCAATCAATAAAACCATCCCAAAACATTACGCCTTTGTCCCACAAAAACTCCTATATGTAAGACCTAAGAAGAGCCTTGGAAAAACTGGGTTGAGCAAAGATGAAATCCTTCAATGAGGGAAACCACCTCTGAAACAGAATTATTTAAGAGGAGAGGTTAAGTCCCTCCTAACCTGCTTAAAGGTGATGTTCTGAGGAAGTCAAAAAGGTGGTTTCTGCTTAGAGGAATATTTCTAACATGAGTGGAAAGTAGTATTGTAACAGGTGAAAATTGCAGCTGCTCATTGAATCAAAAAACAAAAAGCAAGCAAAATATAAGGAAAAACCTAGAGCAACACCCCCTCTTCCTAGAAATCCAGCAGATCAACCATCCAACAGAGATGCTTCCTGTGTAAAGCCTGGTTTTAGTGATCTGCTTGGCCCAGTCTGGAGGCAGTTGAACTTGATGAAGCTGAGTGTTAACTTGAGCTAGTCTAGCAGCAAAACGACCCTTCCTGATGAGATGGTGTGCCTTGCAATACCTAGTCCACCTGAACAGTGGAGCAACTCATTTCTCACTAAAGTCATGTATCCACCCCCCAAAGAAAGAACATCAAGCTCTTGCAGCTCTGTTGTTGGTTGTTTCCTTAGTCACATGTATTATCTACACACGTCTCAATATCATTGTATTTAAACTCATGCCTACCTTTCTTTCCACAGACTCTGTATGTATTTATAGGAAAGCATATTCTGAATCTTCATTTTATAGAAATTCTTCTTGCTATTCCATTTAAATAAATGCCTTTACTGAGAACAGAGTCTATTGGCTGATTGTTAAACTGAAGCACACTAGTAGGGGCTTGTGAGGTACAGAGGAGGGAAATAGTTACCCACAGGGTTAGTCATGGAACCCTGAGAATAGTTGCTATTTATCCCCTGGGGATCCAATTTGTGAGTGCAAGAGCATGTTGGGGGGGGGTGAGTCCAGAGAGCGTTCATCTATAAAATGAGGATGAAAAAAACCCACCCACATCAGAGTAAAGATTAAATGAGCTAACATGTAAAACTCTTTGTAAGCCTTCAAATACTTTATAAATACGATCTATTATTAATATATGTTGAATGTATATATAAGTATATACACACATATGCTACAGTATAGTGGAACGAACGCTGACTCTGGATTAGATTCTAATTCTAAATTCGAGACTTGCTATTTTTGTGACCCTGGGTAAATTGCTTAATTTCCCAGGTCTCAGTTTTTCATCTGTATAATAAGGCCATCAAATTATCTGGGTCCCTAAGATCCTGTCTAACTCTGGATTTATAATATTATGATCTGTAATATCTCTCACATACACATATACATTATATACAATGGCATATGTATTTGTTTGTATGTGCATATCTATATAAAAAATTCCCACCTAGCTTGGAGATGAGAACATGAAGTCATTGTTGGCACCCATTACCTGCAAAGGAAGGAGGAAGCAAAGGGCACTCTGCAAAAACCTATTCATAACCACAGTATGGACAGTATTTGGTAGATTAAGATTGTAACTGTCCAAAAAGGGAGACTATGGGAAGATGGAAAGAAATAAACTGGAATATAACTACAGACATGCCCATTCTCAGTAAGTTGGGGTATATGAATATGGTGGAATATTGTTGTGCTGGAACAAATGAAGAAATAAGTGATTTCAAAGAGATATGGAAACATAAACTGATACAGAATTATATAAGCAGAGTCAGAAGAACAATTTATACAAAAAATAATGTTACAGAAATAAACAACTTTAAAGACTTTTTAAATGAAGAATGAAATAAACAGAACCAGGAAAACGAGTTATTTATAGAGTAACAACACTGTAAAGACAAACAGCTTTGAAATATGTAAGAACTCTGATGAAAGCATGGATCATCCATAATTCCACAGGACTAAAGATGAAACAAACTATCAACCTCCTTACAGAGAGATGATAGAATAGGGTGCCGAATGAGACATATGTGCATACATATATACACACACATACTTGTATACAAACAGAGTAGGAATTTATCGGGCTTAATTGTGTATATTTGTTATAAGGAATTTAATTTTGTTTTCTCTTTTTTTCAATAGGGTGGGAAGTAGGAAGCAGAAAAAAGTAGATTTTTGTTAATTAAAAAAAATTAAAAGTAGAGGTAAGAGATGCTATAGATGTGGAATGTTGCATATGCTTCCAAATTAGGTCACAATTTTAATTATTTCATTAATTATTTAATTATTTTAATGTAATCATTTAAATTAGTTTTAAATTTTAGATATTTTATATTTAAAAAATTTATATATTGCCCACTATGTGCAAGGCAGTGTTCTAAATTCTTTAAAATTATTACTTTATTTGAGCTTGACAACAACCCTGGTAGGTGCTATAATTATCTCCCTTTTATAGATTAAGAAACTGAGGCAAATAGAAGTTAAATGACTTACCCAAGGTCATACATCTAGTAAGCAAATATCTGAGGTCCAATTTGAATTCAGATCTTTCTGACACCAGGCCCAGAGCCTAGTGCCACCTTGCTGTTCGCCTACTTTATTATGAGACCTTGACTAGAGTGGATACAATCCGTAAGTGTTTGTAATGTAAAAAACATAACACTTTGATATAACTTAAAAAAGATATAAACCTTCAGGTTCATTAAGCACGCTTACTGCTTTGATTCTCTAGTTACATTTGAGAATTGATTCCTTTTTTGAGGACATAATATGCTAATACCACAAAGCTAAAGAAATTGGATTGGGAGATTTGGGGAAAACTCTAAAAGAATTAAATTTTTTAATTAATTAATTTTTAGTTTTCTACATTTATTTTCACAAGATTTTGAGTTCTAAATTTTCTCCCCATATCTTCCCTTCCCCACTCCAAAATATCATGCATTTTGATTACCCCTTCCCCCAATCTGCCCTCTGTTCTATCATATACCTCCCTTCCCTTATCCCTATATTCTCTCATTTCTTGTAGGGGAAGATAGATTTCTATACCCTATTACCTGTATTTCTTATTTCCCACTGGTATGAAAAACAATTCTCAGTATTCATTCCTAAAACTTTGAGTTCCAACTTCTCTCCCTTCCTCCCTCCCCACCTATCCCCACTGAGAAGGCATGCAATTCAATATAGGCTATATATGTGTAGTTTTGCAAAAACTTCCATAATAGTCATGTTGTGTAAGACTAACTATATTTTCTTCCATCCTATCCTGTCCCCCATTTGTTCTATTCTCTCTTTTGACCTTGTCCCTTCCCTAAAGTGTTTACTTCTAATTACTCCCTCCTCCTTTTTGCCCTCCCTTCTATCTTCCCCTCCCACTTATCCTCTTCTCCCCTACTTTCCTGTAGTGTAAGATAGATTTTCATACCAAATTGAGTGTGCATGTTATTCTCTCCTTAAGTCAAATATGAGAGTAAGCTTCATTTTTTCCCTCTCACCTCCTCCACTGAAAAAACTTTTCTTGCCTCTTTTATGAGAGATAATTTGCCCCATTCCATTTCTCCCTTTCTTCTCCCAATATATTCCTCTCTCATCCCTTGATTTTACTTTTTTAGACATCATCGCTTCCTATTCAACTCACCCTGTGTCCTCTGTCTGTATACATATGTTTGTAATCTCTCCAACTACCCAAATACTGAGAAAAATTTCAAGCATTACAAATATTATCTTTCCATGTAGGAACGTAAACAGTTCAACTTTGGTAAGTCCCTTATGACTTCTCTTTCCTATTTACCTTTTTATGCTTCTCTTGATTCTTGTGTTTGAAAGTCACATTTTCACATTTTCCAGTTCTGATCTTTTCATCAAGAATGCTTGGAAGTCCTCTATTTCATTGAATTACCATTTTTTTCCCCCTGAAGTATTATGCTCAGTTTTATTGGGTAGGTGATTCTTGGTTTTAATTCTAGTTCCTTTGACTTCTGGAATATCATATTCCAAACTCTTCAATCCCTTAATGTAGAAGCTGCTAGATCTTGTCTTATCCTGATTGTATTCTTACAGTACTTGAATTGTTTCTTTCTGGCTGCTTGTAATATTTTCTCCTTGACCTCTGGAATTTGGCTACAATATCCCCAGGAGTTTCCTTTTGGGATCTCTTTCAGAAGGTGATTGGTAGATTCTTTCAATATTTATTTTTCCTCTGGTTCTAGAATATCAGGGCAATTTTCCTTGATAATTTCATGAAAGATGATATCTAGGCTCTTCTTTTGATCATGGCTTTCAGGTAATCCCATAATTTTAAAATTTTCTCTCCTGTATCTATTTTCCAAGTCGGTTGTTTTTCCAATGAGATATTTCACATTGTCTTCTATTTTTTCATTCTTTTTGTTTTGTTTTGTAATTTCTTGGTTTCTAATAAAGGCATTAGCTTCCATCTACTCCATTCTAATTTTTAAAGAACTCTTTTCTTCAGTGAGCTTTTGAGCCTCCTTTACCATTTGGCTAATTCTGCTTTTTAAAGCATTCTTCTCCTCATTATCTTTTTGGATCTCTTTTGTCATTTGAGTTAGTCTATTTTCAAAGGTGTTATTTTCTTCAGCATTTTTTTGGATCTCTTTTAGCAAGTTGTTGACTTGCTTTTAATGATTTTCTTGCATCGCTCTCATTTATCGTCCCAATTTTTCCTGCACCTCTCTTACCTGATTTTCAAAATCTTTTTTGAGCTCTTCTATTACTGAACATACTGCATATTTATTTTAGAGGTTTTGAATGCAGAAGCCTTGACTTTTATGTTTTCCTCTGATGGTATGCATTGTTTTGCTTCACGTTAAAGGATGAAAGAAAGTACCTGTTCACCAAGAATGTAACCTTCTATATTCTTATCTTTTCCCCCTTTTTTGGGGGCATTTTCCTAGCCAGTTACTTGACTTTTGAGTCCTTTGTCAAGTGGAGGGTATACTCTAGGGACCTGTAAGTTCTCAGTTTCTCCAAGGTGGTACAATCAAGGGAGAAGTGTTTACTCCTCTCCTGGCCTATGCTCTGATCTTGGAGTTTTTCTGCCCAGAATCTGTGAGTAGAATTCCCTCTCCAGAGCCTCCACTAGTTTTCTTCCTCATCCCAGGACTGCCACTCAGGACTGAGATTCAGATCAACTATTCAATTCCCCCAGGGTCTTCAGTCCAAGGGCTCCCAAAATAGACACTGCTGCCACCCTGGGGCCAGGGCCAGACCACATTCTCTTCTCGCCCAAGTGAAAGAGCTTCCTCACTGACTTTTGAAGCCATTTGATTGTGCCATTCTTCTTCTCTTTGACTTAGTGACTTTGCACATCGTTACTCTTTCTTAGACTTAATTTCCCCATGAGCTTCATAAACTACAAGCCTCTTGAGGTTAAAGACTAATTTTTGTGTTTATATCCTCAGAGTTTGGCTAAGCACTCGGGACATAATCAATAATTAATTATTTTTATTATTTATTTTATATATTTTTTAATATGTATTATTCATTGGTAATTAATAAACACTAATCATTCATTTGTTTTTAATGACTATTATTTCCCATACTAGCTGCGTGGTCCTGGTTAAGTCATTTAACCTTTGTTTACCTTAGTCCACTGGAGAAGAAAATGACAAAGTGATCCAGAATCTTTGCCAAAAAACCCCACCATGGATAGTATTGACATGCTGTGGTACATGGGATCATGAAGGTTGGACACCATTGGATGACTGAGCAATAGCATCAACAATTTTCCTAGTCATTAGTTACTTTTATTGCAAATTAAGTATGCAGTGCAAAAAAATAGCATCACCTTATATATATATATATAAAATAAATTATATGTATATATAATCTCTATGAATTTACCCTGTCTGTGTTTCCAATTCAGCTCTGGTAAGCATGGTGACTGACTTCTATTTAAGTTCTTTTATTTGTAAGACAGACATTTTATTTAAACACAATTAAAAATATGCCTTTGCCTAGAGGGCTTATAGTGCATATTTGAAGAGGTATAAGAAGAATCTGCACAATAATTAGAGTACTGTTATAATTGTTATTTCTGATAGAATACCATATTAGTTCTTGACCCATGCTTCCTTCTGATAGTTCATAGAGGAGTAAATAAAGGATCAGAAATATATGGCAGAAAGACTGGTTTCATCAGTTTCTGTCTCCCAGGACAGCTATAATGTATGCTGATTTTGAATTCACTAGTTTCTAATTTATTCACTAGTTTGTTCTATGTAAGATCAGTAGAGATAGAGGTCTAACATTATGGAACATTTGACTGTGCAGCAAATTTTAATATAAGCAACTTGATGTCTATTTTCTTTGTTCTTCCAAATTCTTAAATCCTTCCATTTCTTGTCCCTGTAATGCATATTTTGATTAGGGTTTTAAGTTTGTTTTCTTTCACATTTTATGGGATCTGTAATGAATTTTTAATTACTATACCCTTCTTTAATCTGTATTCTATTAATTAAACTTATATAGGATTCTCTTTTCCCTTGTGTTTCTTAAACATTATTTTAGCCTGTGCACATTTTCCTTTATAGCAATTCATGGGTCTTCAATTGATCCCTTCTTTTCTTGACTCTCTTGCCAGTCTTTCCTTTCCGGAGCCCTTCAGTAAAACACTTGGAAGCCCATTTACTCACTTCAGTGACCTGAAGAGCCATAGCAGGGCACTAAACCACAGTGACAGGAGAGATTCCCAGGGACTTGTTCTAACATAGCTTTATTTCTTGTAATCCCTTAGCACACTGTCAATTTACCGAGAGTATTCTTCGCCTTCCTTGGACACATAATTACTTCTCTCGTGTGGCCAAGCTTCCTGCAGGACAATATCAGTTCTGCAATGCTCTGAGGCTTGGTGATTAAGAATGCCTGCCAGCAGACTCCTTCCATGATGCTATTATGTTGGACTAAAGGTTTAGCAGTCCAACCTTCTGTGCTGAAACACCAGGTTCAAATTTCAGCTTGTCTGTTTATTCCTGTGTACGGTGGAAAAATGTTTGCATGGCTGTGGGTTTTAGGAAGAAAGGGCCAAGGCATGAGGGATGCTGCAGTTCTGTAAAAAAGAAACATGCCAGGATTTTTGCCTCAGAGGAAAATTTGTGTTATTACTTGATCATAGAAATGGGAGCTAGGGAATATTGTACTGCTCTGTTTCCGAAAGGAAATTTTAGTTCCCCTGTGATCTGGGAGAAACCTTTTAAACTCTTCCTCTATTTTCTTCACTTGGAAATGGTGATGATGTGGTTTTATCTAATTCCCAAGGGTCCTGAGAGAATACCCTTTGCATTTCTAAAGATTAAAGGACTTTAAATTAGGGACAGTAAAGCTAATGACTCAGCAACACCTTGCATTTCTTTTGGATTGGATTGGTGATTTCCTTGGGGAAGGGATCTCCTGATGAGAGTCCCTTTGCTAACACAAACCTGCAGCTGTTCTGCAACTTACAGTCTTAGAAAGTTGACTTCTGTCATGCCACACTGCTTCTCTGAACACAATTATTGGTTTATATTATTTTTGGGGTGCTTCTGAAGCTGTAATCTTTTAACTCTCACATTGGTTTGGCCTCATTTTAATAGCTTCTGTAGGTTCAACATGGAACACCATATGAAATCAAATACCTGTATATTATTCATCATCTCTCACTGACATGAATACTTCCTTTAATGGTTCACATGGCAACCCATGCATACCTTCTCCTTCTGTGTGACTCTTGGAGGACTTTGTCTTCCTATACATCTTCCACAGGATGTACAGCCAGTGTACCGGGGAGTTTCCTCTCTCTACATGTATTGGTGTTGAAAGATTTTATATTATTTTAATTGTTTCCAGTCTCAAACCCTGTTGCTCAAACCCTGGTACTTTGGTTGCTTCTCCCTTTATTTCTGCATTTCCTTCTTTCCATAGGAAAAGATAAAGCAAACTCTGGTATTTAAATACTGATAGATTTCATAAGAACTAAAAATAAACAGATGTCCACTCTGAGACAAGTTAAATTGAGATTTTTCTGATTCAGTTCTATCTAGTCATTCATATATGTATTGTTGTGGTTGTTATTGTTCAGTCATTTCAGTTGTGTTCGATTCTTTGTCACTCCATTTGTCTCTTTCTTGACAAAGGTACTGGAGTGGTTTGCCATTTCCTTCTCTGAAGAAACCGAGGCTAACAGGATCAAGTGACTTGGCCAGAATCACACATCTAGTTAGTGTTTGAGGTCAGATTTGAACTCAGAAAGATGGGTCTTCCTGATTCCAGGGCCAGCACTCTGTCTACTGGGCCACTTGGTTTCCCTACACATATGGAGGGCCATCCTTATCATATAGTGAATGGTTTCTTACTTTCTGCCATTTTGGAATAGGCTTCCACGACTTCTTTGCTAGAGGGCCATATGATCTTCACATAATCCTTCCTGTAGTATTGGCTTTAACAATGAAGCACAGTGAGGAAGTTTGGGAATCTTAATTGCAAGACATTATCTAGTTCAAATTCCTTCTTACAGATGAGGAAACTGAGTCTTATAGAGATGAAATAAAAAACAATTTACCAAAGCAAGTAGAAGAACTAGGATTAAATTCTATGAAGAAATTCGGAATTAGAAAAGACCTCTAGTATTATCTATATTTGAAGAGGAGTGCCTCCTACAATAGTTGGATGACCTTGTAAATGATCATCTAGATTTGACTGGAAGACTTCCAGTGATGGCAAATCCACTGCCCCCAGAAGAAACTTTTTCAGAGGTAGCTAGGTGGCATAGGAGAGTGACGAAGCTGGAGTAAGAAAGACCCCAGCTTAAACTCTGCCTCAGGTATTTTGTAGCTATGGCTCTGGGCAAGTCACATATGCCCTCTCAACTTAGTTTCCTCTTTTGTAAAATGTGGACAACACTAGTGCTTATCTCCTAAGATTGTAGTGAGACTCAAATGAGACAATCTATGTAAAGCTCTTTACAAACCTTAAAGCACTAGGCAAATGTTAATATCATTATTAATTGCTAGGGAATTTTTCCATATTTCAGTGGGATTCTCTCACTCTGTAACTTGTACTTATCCTTAATTCTGCCATGTAGGACCATACATTCTAAATGCAACTTATTGTTCTCAAGTTTGGCTTTCAAATACTGTAAGACATTTCTATTCCCTTATCTTCTCTCTGTTAGTTTGATAGCTTTCATTTTCTTGAAGATTGCTATATTGCATGGATTCTGGTCCTCTTATCATCCAGGTTGTCCTTCTCTGACTCACTAAAGTCTTTTAATGGTTTTCGTAAAATGTGACACCAAGAAATAACCACAAAAATTCAGCTCTTGGCTGAAAGGCAAAAAGTACAGTAGGATTTTCCTCTCTTCAATCTGGACGCTGATTCTGTTAATGCAACCAAAAAACATATTAAAACTCTTTTGCTATCATGTCATACCATGGGTTCACAATGAACTTATGGTCATTTTTATATAAACATCTTTTTTTTTAATATGAAGTTTGGAAAAAAAATATTTTCCTACTGTATCCCATAGCCATAGCTTACCTATTTGTATTTGTACAATTGAGTTTTTATACTTGAGTAACATTTTCCACTTATCCCTATAAAGTCTCATGATTTTGACTATCATTCTAACTTGTTCAGTACTCTTGGAATCTCCATTCTACTGTTCTTTCTAACTTTTTGATGTTTTCAGATTTGAAAATCATACTATCCATACTTTTGTTAAAATCATTTATCAAAATATCAAATACTACAGAAACAGAAAGAGATCCCTGGAACAACCCATTGAAAACTTCACTACAGATTGACACAGAATTCTTAATTATTATTTGGGGCTAGTCATTCTTCTGGTTCTGAATCTATTATTTCGAGACTCCAACTTGACTCCCAGCACTCTTCCAAAATTCTACTCCAATTAAGTTAGACAACAGGTTTTTTATTTTTTCTGATATGAGAGAGTTCCCAGGCATGTCAATCAAAAGAGGTGTTTATTA
Organism: Potorous gilbertii; assembly: GCA_028658325.1. Classification (NCBI taxonomy): domain Eukaryota; kingdom Metazoa; phylum Chordata; class Mammalia; order Diprotodontia; family Potoroidae; genus Potorous; species Potorous gilbertii. The sequence goes on along the minus strand of CM053771.1, from coordinate 448,118,720 downwards.
AGTAATTACTATGTGCCAGGAGCTGTGTTAAGTATTGGATAAACAAATACAAAAGTAAAACTGTCCCTACTCTCAAAGAACTTGCATTGTAATTGTGTGTGTGTGCATACACACACGTACACATATATACTTATATACACACACACACACACACACACACAAATGCACAAATTAAATATAAAGGGTCCTATGTCATTTCTTTCATTTTAACTCCTTTCCTTGGGCTAAAGAAGAAGTATTCGCCTTTCTGTGTATCATAAACCCTTCCATAGTTAACTAAAGTCAGCTATTTCCTTGACCATAGGGAATGTGGAGAGACTGTGTTGATATAATGGGAAATTTTGAACAGTAAAGTTCAAAGAGTTGTAAATAAAGAGCTAAGAAGGAATGTAAGAAGCTTTCTCTGCTAACTGCTAAATTTAAAGATGAAGAAACTAACACCTAGGAAGGGTGAATGATTTGTCTAAGGTCATGAAGCAGTAAGTATTAAGAAATAAAAATTTTCATGATGACTTAATTATGTTTTTAGAAGGATCAGCAAGTTGTACATAATAGATTTAAAGTGTCATGTTGAATCATCTCTTTATTACACTATGTTATGGAAATGCTTGTTTTATCCCATAAATTAAAAATAAAATTTTCTTTTAAAAAAATGGGATCAGAATCCAGATCCTCTTACTATGAGTCAGGACGAGTTCTAGTGCTTGCCTTCTTAGGAAGACAAATGAAGTGGATTTGGTAGCCTCAGTGTTTTCACTGAAGCAAGAGGCTAAATACTAGGAGAGGAGGGGGCTAGGTAAGGATGAAGTTAAGGACCTAAGAAAAGAGAAAAAGTACTTGAGTAGTTTCTGTGAAGATTAGTACAAAAGAATTGTTGAACTAGCCATAAAGTCCAGGACAAAGTAATGAACCATGATTTTATAATGGTTGAATATTTTTTTTTTCAGTTTTATGAATTTTTTTCAAGTTCATTGATAGGAACAAATAAATCAGTTGGTATAGGAAGCTTAGAGATGAAGATTCACAGACTGGGAATGGTGGGATGTCAGGAATATAAGGGATTTCAGGCAAGAGTATGCTGGTAAATGTTTAACAACCAACTCCTTAAAATAAACATAAGCACAACACATTGCTAAGTTTAATCTTCATTATTAGCATTTTCTGCAACACCTTAAGCCTAGACGATTCACAAAACAAAACCCCTGATTTGTAGGATTTTTCCATTAAGATGGTGACATTTATATGTCACTGAAAATTTAACAATAGCTTGGTGAGCCTTTTATAGATGTTTCCAACATACTCCTGGTCTAGGTTAAAGTTTCATGAAACATTGAAGTGATTTGTGCTCTAGTTTCCCAGATGGCCTGGGAAAATAGCAGCCATGAGAATAAACAGAAGGTTTGGTGTTCTATTTACGTAAAAGATCAGTGGATCAGTACTTAGTACAGGTAGGAGGTATTTTTGAAAGTCACATTGGATCAGGTAGGAATCAGCATCTGAGAAGTTCAGTCCTGTTAGCCCTGAAGGGGCAACCCCAATCAACATGTGTAGTGTGGTCAAAAGGATGTCGAGAACCTCATTTTCATTCCTAGTTCTGCTATTTACTACTTGTGTAACTAGTTAAGTCAATTAACCTCTTTGGGCATCAGAGTCTCATCTGCAAAATGGAGGCATTATATTCAGTATCTCCAAGGTCCTTTCAAGTTCCAAAATGATGGCCCCATGGATCATCAGGGCTAAGCTCTCACACATACTTCAGTATGTAAGAGTTTTACCTAAAAAAAAGTATTCAGTGACATGCAGGATACTGCCATGCTGGGTCAGTCTTCTTTCTTTTGTCACTCACCCTCCTTTACCACTCACTTTCACTGGGATAAAAAGTGTCTGGGGGGCGGAGCCAAGATGGCAGAGTAGAAAGACTCACATTTGCTAGCTCCAAACCCACAGCCCATGGATTCCCTCTAAAAAGAACTCCTGACAAATTCTGGAACAGTGGAAGCTGCGCAGAAACACAGTGAAGGAGATTTCCGTTGCAGGGAGCCCTGAAAAACCGACCGCAAAGGTACCCCAGACAGGAGCAGAGTCCTGCCCGGCCGAGCGCTCCCCTCCCCCGCCGTGGCCACGTGGAACTGAGAGGAGCAAGCAGAGCCCAGCAGGCTTCAGGGACCTGATTCTCCCGCTGCTGCGAAGGTCCCTCCACTCACAGACGCACAGGTCAGTGAGAGAGCCGGGCTGAGAGGGGAGCGGGGGATCTCCGGGACTCGGACCCCCTGGGAGGCTGCGGCCACGACAGAGGCGGAGGCAGCTCGGCCAGAGACTCCCAGCGCAGCTCCATTGCATGAGATATTTGCATAAACCCCCTGAGGGAACTGAGCCTGAGAGGTAGCCCTGCCCCCACCTGAGAACCAGCAGATAAGCTCCCATTGAAGAGCAGTCAGGCCTGCTGCCAAAAGCCCTGAGGCTGGGGAGCAGCATTTGAATCTCAGACCCCAAGCACTAGCGGGCAGATCTAGGCCAGGGGGTGGAGAGGACTCTCAGAAACCAAGTAACTGGCTGGAAAAATGCCCAGAAAAGGGAAAAAAGCTAAGACCATAGATGGTTATTTTCTTGAGAAGATCATTCCTCCATTTGTCTCTGACGACGAGGAGGTCAGCTTACCATCAGG